>JAZKJV010000815.1:410209-719341 GCA_037367405.1 Ottelia alismoides | reverse complement strand
TGCAAGAGTTATCACAATGTGGCCAAACCTAATATTATTGTTGGGGAAACAGAAGATTGGTGATGTATACGAAGCAAATTACAGTGAGAGAATATGGATCAATGCACAAGATATATGAGAATTCACGAACTACTTTTCATTAAAAACCTGAACTTGCATACAAGACTTGGACTTTTACAAGAAGTGGACTTACAATGCTTACGACAAAGGAAGGACTTACAACACTTGAAAGGACTCTTGAGAGGCTCTTGTAGTAGTAGTGAACTTCTTATTGTTGTTATTTGTAATGAGAACCTTTTGGATGGTATTTATAGGCTCCCAAAAGGGTGGAGATATTTTGGAAAAGATATCTAGAATCCTCTTCCATGCTTATCCTTTAAGAAAAAATATCTAGATATTTTGGTGGGAGGTGGAGAAATATCTAGATATTTGCTCCACCTCTCTCTTTTATAGAGTCTTCTCTTAAATGCTTATCTTCATGAAGCTTAATTATATTTGGGTGGAGGATAGTAGGTCCACATCTCATATGAGTGGATAATTGTAGACCCATTAGTGCAAAAGTCCATTAGTGATAACAATTCTAAATGAACAAAATTATAAATTATATATATTTTCAATACCCCCTCTTAATTTGTAATTTGCATGATCCATTTGAAGTGTTGGAACTTTTCTGTTGGAAGTGGCTTTGTAAAAATTTCTGCAAGTTAATCTTTTGTGCTGATGAACTTCAACTTGATATCGCCATTCTCCACTAGCTCTCATACATAATGATAATGAAGTTCAATATGTTTTGTTCTTCCATGAAATATACTGTCACTTTGTCATAGCAATGGCTGACATATTGTCACGTAAAATAGTTGTTGGAAGAACATTCTCTTCTTTAATATTATGTAGAAAGCTTCTCAGCCATACAACTTCACATGATGCACTTGTAACAGGAATATATTCGGCTTCAGTAGAGGAAATGGCTATAATTTTTTGCTTCTTAGAACTCCAAGATATGACTTTAGATCCCATGCAAAATAAATAATCTGATGTACTTTTTATATTATCTATAAATCTAGCTCAATCACTATCTGAGTAGTCTTTAAGAAAATTATCTTCTTCTTAAGTATATTTAATTCAAAAATTCTTAATACTTTTAACATAGTGAAGAATCCTTTTTGCGGTTGCATAATGAAGCTTGCTTGGCTTGCTCATAAATCTTGATACAACACTGACTGGCACATACTATATGGTCTTGTATTAACTAAATATAATAAGGAGCCATCAGACTCCTATAAAGAGAACCATCCACTTCTTGAGCTCCATCATTTGTATAAAGTTTTGTATTAGCAGCCACAGGAGTTGCTACTGATATGCAATTTTACGTATGAAATTTCTTGAGAAGATCATGAATATATTTTTCTTAAGAGATAAATATTTCACCCTCTTTCTGTTGAACTTGAATATCAAAAAAGTATCTCATAAGACCGAGACCTATCACTTCATACTATTTCATTATTGCATTCTTGAATTCTGCAATCATCTTGAGGCAATTGCTTCTATATATAAGATCATTAACATAAAGGTAAACAATGAGAAAATTATGCATACATTCATTTTTCACATAAAGAGATGGTTCATTGGGACTTCTTAGAAATCCTTTATCACGAAAATATCCATCAATTTTATTATTCCAAGCTCTCTGTTCTTGCTTTAAGCCGTACATGACCTTGTAGAGACGATAAACCTTTTCTTCATTATATTTGGAGATATATCCTTGAGGTTGTTCAACATAAACATCTTCTTCCAAGATCTCCATTAAGAAATGCATATTTAACATCAAATTGATAAACTGGTAATTTCTTTTGAGTAACAAGTGCAATACGAGAAACATGTGCAAAAGTTTCATTATAATTAATATCCGGTTGTTGCGAGTAGTCTTTGACAACCAATCGAGCTTTATACTTATGAATAGAACCATCTTCATTATATTTGACTTTATAAATCTATTTAAGACCAATGACAACCTTATCCTTAGGCCGGCCCACGAGCTCTAAGTGTGATTTTTAATAATGAGTGCAATCTCTTCATGCATTGCTTGGATCCATAAATTTTTGTGGCTCACAAGCAAAGAAGGAAATAGCAGAAGATGATGCATAAATTTCTTCAAGAGGCCATACCTTTTGTTGTGAATGTTCTGAATCAGAGACATTTGACCCATCTGATCTTTGAATTTATGGAAAAATATATTCATCATTTAGATTTTCTTCTTCAGCTGCAGCTTACTTTTGTGACACCGAATAATCATCTCATTTACATGAAGATGTTTTAAATATGATATATCTAGATATAAATAGTTTTCCTTCTTTGGTCTCTGATGAATACCCATTCATCACTTTTTATTCTTTTATTTTAGCTACAAAACCTTTGCCAAACACATGTAGATACTTGTAAATATCAATAATTAGCATTTAGCATACAATGTATAAAATTGAATAATTAGCATGTTTTTGTGCATAAATAAAAGAATAAAGAGATAAAAGAAAAAGAGGGCTCAACATGGGACTGACCGCATAAAAACCAAGTAGAGAGAGATAAGGAAGCTCATGTGTGTAAATATATACCTATAAATAAATAAATAAAAGTATTTTCCTCTAAATGAAAATAAAAATGGGTTTGTATATATTTTTATATATTTGTAAATACAAAATCAAAATAAAAATACAAAAATAAAAGAAAATAAAAATGCCTTCACCTTGTCTATATTCACCATGTACATAGAACCCTTTAGTTATTTATTTATCCCTATAAATAAATAAATAAAATTTCATAAAAATCTGTATATATTCCATACCCCATAATATAAATAAATAAAATAAAAATCATAAAAATAAAATAAAAGAAATAAAATAAAATCAATTTCCTACATTGTATATATACCATATATGTACATAAATAAAAGTATTTATTTAGCCTTGTAAATAATTAATAAAAATAAAATAAAAATACCAAAATATTCCAAATTTTATTCTATAAATAAATAAAATATAAAATTGGAATAAAAATGTACAAAAATAAATAATTAAAAGATCAAAAATCAAAAATATATAATGTATATACCTATATATAATATACTATATTGTAAATACTTAACTTTTATTTCAAAAAAATAATTAAAAATCACAAAAAAATAGTTTATAAATAAATAAACATTTTTCATATTTTAACTTTTTCTTAAATCAGCCATTTACTATTTTTTTATTGAATTTCCAAATCTTTTATACGTGCCCGCATCCCATTGGTTCACGGGGGATGTTGACCCCCCGGTCAACTCCCCCCTAGACCACAGCCCCGCGGATCTGCGCCCGACCTGCTTCTTCTCCCATTTATTGCGCATCGATATGAACTCCAACTCCGCTAACCCGGGTCCTAATCCGTCTTTGATCAACCCTGATCCGCGCCCGGGGGACAGCATCAGGGTCCATGCTCCGATTTCGTTGCCCGACTCCCATTTAGCCGGACCCTAGGACTATATAGCATCTGCTCCGTCGCACATTTGACGCATCTTTGGCTCCGCTCTTTCCATCCCAAGACCTCCCTCACCTTCGCCTGAGTGACAACAAGCGATTGGTGGTGTCGTAGTGAGGAGGAGGAGTCCCGACCATTGATCCAGTGACTTAGCGCCGCCGTGCGCTGCCCAGGAGTGGTGCTCGAGCCTCGGGCATCGACGACCCTCGAGGCAAGGACCCAGAGCTTCAGCAGCTCGTCCCCAGTTGACTCCGATCATCCAGTAAGCCTCATTTCTTCTACTTTGCTCGAATTTCAAGTTACGCCCAATTTCATTTTTCGCCTCCGACCATCGATTTCGGCCACACCATCCACCCACTTTGTCGATTGACCCAACCATCACCTCCGCCTCACTTCTCTGCACGTTCTCTGCCCCTTCGCCAAACCCAATTCGCCACGGAACTGGGAGTTGAGCCCCTTCGCCGTCGCATCGCCGGAGCTCCACTACCCCGAAGCACAGACCACCCACCTCGCTACTAACCGGGTCGAGGCATTTTGCCCTCGACCCAGTCGTCTTTCTGTGCCATTTTGCAGGTCTGAGGAGGACCATCTGAGGTCCTCCATATTCAGCACAGGAGCTTAAGCTCCGCCTTTGTCGCTGGAGCTCTTCGGAGCCTTCCAGCGTCATCGGAGGAGCCTGACCGACGCGGGAGACCTTGGCGATCATCTTCCACCTATCAGCAGCCCGCGAGGAGGTCCAGCGCGCTCACATTCCTCCGACGAAGCTCGCCGGCGAGGAGTTCTTCCAGGACCCTCCTCCGCCGTTCGTTCGACCCTGGAGGCCCGGATCTGTCGTGGACCATCCAATCAGGGCGAAGAAGAGGCCTAGCAGCCACCGTCGATCCGACACGTGGCCTCTTCTCTGCCCTTCATCCAACGAGGGTTAGCGCCATCGATTCTGCACCGTTGATCCACCACGTGGCGCACCCTCCGCCGTCCGATCATCCCCGAGGGCCCTTCGTTGAGGAGCAACCACCAGCAACCGTTGGATACTCCACGTGGCGCGTCCTCCACCCTCGTATAATAAGTGGGGTAATATCACTTAGGCCCCCTTTCTTTTTGTTTTTATTAAATAGTCATGTAAATATTTTCGTAGTTTATTTTAGTTTGGTAAACTTTCATAGAGGACCTGTTAGTTTACTTTTATTGCATTTCTACTCCTGTACGTTGTGGGACACGTGCTTCGTCACGTGCATTTTGGTGAAATTGTATGTATGGGCTTGTATTTTCTGGTTGTTAATGAATGAGAAATACTTTTAGTTATTTGCACATATGCCCCTGTGAGTGTTTTTATTTCCACATGTGTTGAATTTCGTGGGCTTTTTACAACTTAGCCCCTGGACTTTTAGCACATGTTGCTAATAGGTCCAGGGACTTAAGTTATTTGCAAATAGGTCCCTAAGTGCCCAGATCACGTACGTGGTGCGTGCATACGTGGACTTTTTGCACTTGGACCCCCTACATTTCTGAGTTTGTTACTTTTAGGCCCCCAGAAGATAGTTTTATTGCGGACAGGTCCCTGTGACTATGGGCTCTTGTTGGCTTTAAATAAGTATCAAATTATATCCAAATTAAGTGAAAATTTGACACGTGGCTCCTGCCACCGTGTAGAATTTTCACTAATTTTTAGGAAATTTTTGGAGCCCTTTTATTATTTTTAAAAATTCAAAAACACCCCTTTTTCTGTCTATCCAGATAAAAAAATCACAAAAAGATATTAAAACCTTCTAAAGAATTCTAAAAAATTTAGATATTGTTTGTTTTGGTGTTTTTGATTTTTCTGACCAATTTTGGTCATTTTTGGATTTATAAAAAATATAAAAATTGAAAAACTCTTAAAAACTTAGAAAAATTCTAATAAATCATAGTAAAATCAGAAATTAATAAATCTTTTTGCTAAATATTCCTTGTTGTTCATAATTCACATGAAAATTACTCAAGGCTTTGTTAGGGTTAATTTGCATTTTATTTTGGCCCTTGAAGCCTGACTGGACATTGTTCCTCTGTTTTTACCTTGTTTCATTTTTAGAAAATTCTATAAAAATCAGAAAATTACAAAAATTAATAAAAAATAGTAAAAAATTCATAAAATTTTAAAATATTTTTGTTTGATTTTTTTGAGCATTTTAGAGTTATTAAATAATTGTTGAAAGTTGCTTGTTTTATTTGTTTTCTTATTTTCTTTATAATTAAAAATTCTAAAAAAATATAAAAATATTAAAAATCCACCAAAAATAATTTATTTTGATTTTCTTTATTTTTTGACTACTTCGTAGGCTGCAAGGCCATCACGTGCTCTCTGAGTTCGACCCTGGGTGCTATACCAGGTTAATCCAATAGCGAGACCGCTAGTTTGAGTTTTCATCGATTTTTATCCTTATTTGGTGGTTTGAATTTTTCTTGATTGAGCTCTGAGTCCCGAGTGACTGAGGTCACAACGACCTTAGTGACTTATACTTTTCCTTAGTCGTTCGGGCGGCTCATCAAAATGGCGCCGTTGCTGGGGAGCACGGCTTAGTAGTCCGTTTCTTTTTCATTTTATTTTTTTTCTTTTTCGCGGCTTTCCGTGACTCTTTCTGAGTCGCGACTTTTTGCGGCTTTTTATTTTATTTTATTTTATTTTATTTTATTTTTTTTTGCTTGTTTATTTTCTTTCCATTTTTACATATATACCATGTTTTCTTTATTTTATTTTATCTGTTTTATTTTTATCCGGTTTGACACTTTGCTAATTTCTTGCGAGGGCCCGAGGACCGAGGCGGTGACTTTCGAGGAGTCGACGCAACAACGATTATCGGAGGCGGCTCCCTTCTGCACGGAGCCGCAGGAGAGAGTGAGGAGGCAGTTGAGTGTGGGAGGAGTAGTTTAGAGTAGTTAGTTTATTTTCTGCAACATTTGAATTATTGTAATAATACAGGACACTCAGCAGGACACTTGGACTTTTGAGACTCTCGGGGTCTGTTTCGCCGAGCACCGGTGTGCTCGGGGGACCCCTCGGATTTCTTCGCAGCTTTTACGCGGCTTTTGATTTCTTTACTGCCTTTTCTGGTTTCTCGCGGTTTCTCGAGCCCCTAGCCTTAGGATTTTATGCTTGACTGTGATGTAATAATTAGGATCCAAGCACCCTAATATATCTGCCAGTGCCTATAGTTCGGTAATTGGACCTATAATAAAAAGATTAATAAAATAGTCGATTACTAGCTTCGAGCCTACGTGCCGCAGCCCAGCCTGCCAAGCGCTGCTCCTGAACCCGATTGTCAGGAGGAGGAGGGTTGACCGAGACCGGACTTTTGGATTAGAGGCTGGTGGTCGACTAGCCGTTCTTTCGAGTAGAATTGCTGTTTAGGGACTCGGTTTTCCGCCTGCATCATTTAGGTAGTTTATTTTTAGTCTTTAAATTATGCGTGGATCATTTTGCATGTAGACTGCTGGAGTCAGGTATGCATCTCTTACTCTGCATGCATCATTGATTTCATCGCGCATCGGCTTTTTCGACTTCTCCCCCTGATTTTTGGACTTAATAACCAGGAGAACCAAAAAATTCGTTAGGCGATTTTGTTTGATTATTGAAAAATACCTAAAAAGAAAACAATAAAATTTGGTACTGCTAACTCTATTGACCCTAAAAGACGCTCACCGAAAAATTTGTCTTGGGGGGAGCAACCCCCTCCTTGTCTGGTTTGCTTGCGCGAGAGAGTGACCCGCACACTAGGTAGAGCCATATCCGATAGTTTTCTCGACTGATTACCGGCTCTTTCTGTACGGGACAGTCGGTTGAGAAAAATATCGGATTACCCAACAGGTCACGCTAATTGCTTTGCTATCCTGATTGATCACCTAATAAAATTGACAAGATAATTGACCGATCCTTTACGGTCTTCAGCTCGCGTTACGTTGGTGAATCGGGGGTTTGCTTGTGATCATTGTTGTTACCAGATCTCATCCGCCCAACTCGCCAGATCAAGATGATGGGCAGAAGGTCTCTTAGGTAGTCTCTGGCTGCACCGCTTCCCAGCACTTCTGCCCGCTCATCTAGGTTGGTTCGCGAGAGCCGAGACCCGCTCTCCGAACCTGAGTTTGACTCCACCCTGTTCCCCCTCGACCCCCTTCTTTCAGTTCCGAGATACCAGTGCCAGAGGAGAGACTGCCAGATTTATCGGCACCTGAGCTTGGGTCTTTTGCTTTTGCAGAGAACATGGCTGGCAGCAGTGATGACCGCACCAGAGGTCCCCAACTTGAGCAGGCATTCATTATGGGCCAGGGTGCGATCAACTCCACCATGATCGCCTCCCTCGAGACAGTTCAACAACAGTTGAGGGATCAGGGAGTGTTTATGATTGAGATGAGGCGTGAGATGGAGTAGTTGAGAGCCGCTCGCGACCAGCGCGAGCCCGGAGACGGGCCGAGGATACCCGATGAGGCAGCAGTAGCCGCAGCAGCCGCCGCAGCAGCCGCAGCAGCAACAGATCCACCGAGACCGATGCGGGAGTTACACAACCCCGGATCGACTTTGATGCATCATTAGGTCGTACTTCCAGCCATCGTGGGGGACTTCAAGTTCCCCTCGAACACTTTGCAGCTTCTCCCCCGGTTCCATGGGCTCGCCACAGAGGAGCCCCATCTCCACCTTCAGGAGTTCTTGATGATCTGCAGCACAGTCCACGACCGTCAGGTGGACCAGGATACCATACGGATGATTGCCTTCCCCTTCTCCTTAGCAGACAGAGCAGCCACCTGGCTGAAACATATGGGGAAGTTCGTCTACACCTGGGAGCAGCTCCGCACCGAGTACTTGCACAAGTACTATCCACTCGGGCAGACAAACGCCGCTAGAGCCCTGATCAGCAACTTCTCCATACTCCCCAACGAGCAGTTTTCACGAGGCATGGGAGAGGTTCAGAGAGCTGACTGACAGATGCCCACACCATGACATCTCGAAGTCGAACCTAGTTCAGAGCTTCTTCAGCGGGCTGACACCAGAGCTACAGGGCCTGGTGAATGCTTCTTGTGGCGGGTCCTATTTCGCCAAGGACCATGATCAGGTCTGGGCCATCTACGAGGAGATGGAAGAGAACTATATGGTGATGTCCCAGATCCGACTCTACACACAGGGCAGACCTCAGCCACAGACCGTGCATTTCATTATGAGAGGATAGCACGGGTCGACACCGGTCCTTCCAGTTCATCAGCGGCAGCAGCACAGGCAGAGAGTTCAGCCGCAGATATGGGATCATCAGCGAGAAGCTGGACCGGATGGAGATTATTGAGAAGAAGCAGTGCCAGGGCATCACGCAAATGGAGCAGATGGCACAGACTCTGAGTGACCTGAAGACACAGCTCATGTGTCTCCAGGAGGCACAGACGGCTTCCCAGCCCCGTCTTCAGGCACGAGGCGATCCTAGCAGCAGCAGCAGCTCGTCCCAACGCTCCAGCTCCCACCAGCAGCCTAGACAGGTCCATCATGTACATGCGGAGCCGTACCAGCAATCACAACTTACTTACCAGGCACCACCATCCACTCACACAGATGGTGGTATACCAGCCGGATCAGCCTTTGGCAGTGCTCCCGCCAACCCAGTACGATTCAGAGCTGTTGATGGATGTCAACGGGATTTGGTACGACCGACCCCGGCCCAGTATCCGATGAGACCATCCCGGATTCCGTTGGGCGGCCGGAGGTGCCCAGCCCCAGTAGCAGCCGTCAGGACAGGGTGGCCAGTACAACCATCAGAGGGATCACCAGCAGCAGCAGCCCCCAGTGTACCCACAGCAGCAGCAACAGTCACAGTCGTATGGTCCTCGTCCCTACCAGCAGGGACATTCTTGGAGGCGTGATAAGCCTCATCAGCCGCAACATCATCCACAGTCCTACCCCTCTCACCCACAGCAGCAACAACAGCAGCCTCACTACCAGAGAGGCTACCCGTCAGGTTCTCATGGGCCATTCTATGAGAACCCCGCCTTGGATGACATAGCCCGCCTTCTCACAGATCAGCAGGCTACATTCGGACGGGAGATGGATGAGTTCCGCCAGGAGATGCAGGACATAGTGAGAGGGAAGGCCACCATCCCTGCCCAGATAGAGCCCAATCCGAACAACCTCAAGAGGAAGTCTGAGCAGGTAGTTTGTACTGAGTATGCCACTCCTAGTGATACATTTGGATATATGTCTGCATATTTGTTTGATACTATTTTTGTCACACTTAGGAGCGGTAGGATGCCAGCAGACGGCGCCTCGTCTGAGCGACACCCAGAGGATACTTCCAGAGCGCCCGACGAGGAGGAGAGCGGTACTGAGACCGCTAGAGATGACGACGGAGGCACTGATGCCACCACAGATGCTGATCCCACCGGTGGTACTGAGGCCGCCATTTCACCAGTTGGAGGAGGTGGTACTGAGGCCACCCATGTTGCCGAGCCAGAGCGCGGTATTGAGGCCGCGAGTCTTCCAGTCGAGGGTGGTGCTAATGCCACCAGTTCTTCTGAGAGTCCTGTAGTTTTTTCTTCTGCACCTGTATCTCAGAACATTGCTAGCAATAAAGGAAAGGGTTTGTTTTCTTTTGGTCCCACTGTGGTGCTTGATGTATGTGTGGATCCTGCCGTCGAGCAGCTCATACCCGTTCTTAATCCTCATCTGAGGAAGGACCCTGTGATCCCCTTTCCTAGAGCTCTTCAGATGGGAAAGGGGAAGAAAATTGAAAATCCCAAAAAGAGACAGCAGGAAGAGTTCAGCCAGCAGATGATAGACCGTTTTCACATTCAGCTGACTCTTCAGGAGGCTTTGCAGCACATCCCTTTACTCCAGCGTTCACTCCGAGACAGGACTACTATTAGGAGGAAGAGGAGGAACCACCATTCAGAGATTCATGTGCTGACGATAGCTACTTGTTTCGCGATCCAGAACCATCTGCCGGCCAAGAGGCCAGACTCAGGAGCCCCTTATGTCAGATGCAATATCAGAGAGCAGAGGTTCGACCGTACTCTATTAGACAGCGGATCGTCGATCAACCTACTTCCGGCAGCCCTTCTCGACCGCTTTGAGTTGGGCACTCTTCGACAGAGCAGGACAACCCTTCAGTTTGCTGATCGATCTGTCAAGAGGCCGAAGGGGTTGCTGAGAGACGTTGTCGTCACTATTCAGGGCCTGCAATTCCGCGTGGACTTCGTAGTGTTGGACATGGAGATCCCTGAGTCAGTGACCGATACCCCCATCATTCTCGGTCGTCCGTTCTTGGCCACAGCAAGGCAATGACCGACCATGATAGTGGGAAGGTATACTTTCACGTCGAGGGCGAAAGTGTACAAATAGAGACGGTCGAGGACAGCAGAGCCAGAGCATGCTCAGAGACTACTTCCGATACAGAGCATATGACAGATGCCAGGCCAGACATCCACCAGGACTGCGACTTTGTGATCATAGATGACGAGGCAGTTTGGGCAGACCCAGATGCACATGCCATCCTCTCACCTTCAGAGTCCGCTGATGCAGAGACGCCAACAAAGGATAGATTGGAGAGCACATTCCTGGTCCATGATACTTTTGAGGCAGCAGAGCCGGTTCTCGACCGTGTACTGATTTGTTTTGTGATGATGGTGGTACTGAGGCCACCTTAGATGATACAGATCCCTTGAAGTCAGATTTTGACTGGGCTGAGTTTGATGAGTACATACCAAATCTGATTTTCCACTGAGCCTGCAGCTAGGGAGGAGGTAGATGCCGAGCAGAGCAGAGACAGTCCATCAGGGCAACCTTCTCCAGATTCAGAGAGTGACATAGAGTTTTAGTTCTCCCATGCGGATTTGGCAGCCTTCACGTAAAGTTTTCAGAGGCCAGATCCACCAGCACCCAATTGTCCAGAGCTGAAGCCACTTCCTGCGTCGCTGAAGTATAGGTTCCTTGCGGGTGAGCATGAGATGTACCCAGTCATTATCTCCGCCGATTTGACTGGAGAGCAGGAATCCCGTTTGATGGGGGTTCTTGAAAAGAACCACAAGGCGATAGGATGGATCGTAGCAGATCTCCAGGGGATAAGTCCGGCCCTGTGCTCCCACAATATCTATCTCGAGGATGAGGCGAAGCCGTTGTGTGAGTTCCAGCAGCGGCTGAACCCGAATCTGAGAGAAGTTGTCGTGAAGGAGATTTTGAAATGGTGGAGCGCCGATTTTATCTACCCCATCTCCGAATCCAAGTGGGTCAACCCTTTGCATGTGGTGCCCAAGAAGACGGGCATCACTACAGTGGTCAGCGAGTCTGGAGAGGAGATTGCTACACGGGTACCCACTTCTTGGCGAGTCTGCGTGGATTACAGATGACTCAACCAGACCACCAAGAAGGATCATTTCCCCATGCCCTTTATAGATCAGATCATTGAGAGACTGGAAGGGAAGAGCCATTATTATTTTCTGGATGGGTACTCAGTCTACAACCAGGTGGCCATTGCTCCCGAGGACCAGGACAAGACTACCTTTACCTGTCCCTTCGACACATACGCCTTCCGACACATGCCATTTGGGCTATGCAATGCCTCTGCGACTTTTCAGAGATGCATGCTGTCGATCTTTTCGGACATGGTAGGGGAGTGCTTGGAGGTCTTCATGGATAATTTCTCGGTCTACGGTGACGGATTCGACTCCTGTCTTGACTGCCTAGACCGAGTCCTTCAGCGATGTATAGAGGTTCACCTTGTGCTGTCTTGGGAGAAGAGTCACTTCATGGTGACTCAAGGGACGGTGCTTGTCCATATCATCTCCAACAGGGGCATGGAGGTTGATCCGGCCAAGGTAGACGTCATTAGAAAACTCGCACCACCGTCCAACTTGCAGCAGTTACGGTCTTTCCTGGGGCACGTCGGTTTCTACCGACGATTCATTCATGATTTTAGTAGGATTGCCCAACCGTTGACTGACCTGCTGACGAAAGACATTGAGTTCCTTGTCGATGACAAGTGTCTTTCGTCGTTTGAGACTCTCAAGCGATGTGTTGTTGAGGCTCCTATTCTCCAGCCGCCTGATTGGTCTCTCC
Organism: Ottelia alismoides; assembly: GCA_037367405.1. Taxonomy (NCBI): domain Eukaryota; kingdom Viridiplantae; phylum Streptophyta; class Magnoliopsida; order Alismatales; family Hydrocharitaceae; genus Ottelia; species Ottelia alismoides. The sequence continues at coordinate 706,767 of JAZKJV010000815.1, read as the reverse complement.
CATTCGAGATCATGACGGATGCCTCCGATTTTGCCGTGGGGGCCATGCTGGGACAGAGGAGGGATGGAGTTCTATTTGCCATTCACTACACTAGCCGCACATTGGATTCCGTGCAGCAGAGCTACACCCGTCACTGAGAAAGTGATGCTAGCCGTCGTCTTCGCCTTAGATAAGTTCAGATCATACATTATTGGATCTAGAGTGACCTTATATACTGATCATACCGCCATCAGGTACCTCATGGCAAAGATGGATGCCAAGGCCAGATTGACTAGATGGATCCTTCTACTCCAGGAGTTTGACATAGAGATTAAGGATAAGCCTGGAGTCAAGAATGTGGTGGCGGATCATCTCTCCCGATTAGAGCATCTTGAGGATTCTGAGCAGACTGAGCCTATTTGTGAGACCTTCCCATATGAGGCGATCCTTATTATCGCCTCTCTCTCGTGGTATGCTGATATTGTGAACTTTCTTGTTGCTAAGAAAGTTCCACAAGATTGGCCCAAGCAGAGGCTTGAGACCTTCCTTGCGAAGGCCAAGTCTTACCACTGGGAGGATCCCATCCTTTACCACGAAGGAGGGGATAGCGTCTGGCGTAGGTGCATTCCTCAGGAGGAGCACCATAGTGTCCTCACTTACTGCCACAAGCTTGAGGCAGGAGGACATCACTCTGGGAGGAGAACGACATAGAAAGTGCTCCAATCCGGCCTATGGTGGCCTACCCTCTTCAAGGACTCTGATGAGCTCGTGAAGAGGTGTACTGACTGTCAGAGGATGGGCACTTGTGGACAGCGTGATATGATGCCGATGCAGCCCATTCACTTCTGTGAGGTTTTTGACGCATGGGGCATCGATTTCATGGGTCCATTCCCTAAGAGTCAGGGATTTGAGTACATTCTGTTGGCCGTTGATTATGTGAGTCGTTGGGTTGAGGCCATCCTCACCCGAACCGCAGATGCCATGACTGTTTGCAGATTTTTGAGGAGGCATATCATTACACGGTTCGGGGTACCTCGAGTGTTGATATCTGACGAGGGGTCTCATTTCATCAACGACCAGGTGAAGGCCCTTGCTAGCGAGTTCAGCATAGACCATCAAGTTGCCACTCCATACCATCCACAGACGAATGGTCTAGCCGAAGTGTCAAACAGGGAGATCAAGACTATATTGCAGAAAGTCGTCCGCCCTGACCGAAAGGAATGGTCACAGCTTTTGGACTCGGTCTTGTGGGCATATAGGACATCTTTCAAGACACCTTTGGGCACATCTCCCTTTCGCCTTAGTTTATGGCAAGCCGTGCCATTTACCTATTGAGTTGAGACACATGTCACTTTGGGCAGTCACAGATATACTTTTGGATCCAGATAGTGTAGGAGACCAGAGGAGGGCAGAGTTAGCAGCCTTGGAGGAGCTTCGTGACACCGCCTTCTCAAATAGCCTACAGTACAAGGAGAGAGTGAAGGAGTGGCATGATTCTCATATCAGCCACAACCATTTTGAGCCTGGACAGAGAGTATGGTTGTTTGATGCTAGGCTTCGTCTATTTCCAGGGAAGCTATAGAGCAAATGGAAGAGACCTTATCTTGTGAGAAAGGTACACGGCAATGGGAGCATTGACATATCTGAGTTGTCTTCTTAGAGTACCTTTCGAGTGAACGGCCAGCGGCTCAAGCCATTTCTAGATCATGAGCCGCGGATCGTTGATGTTGCCCCTATTCACTTTGCGTGAGGTGTGGTGTTTTGACTCACATCTATTGCATCTCACGCCTGATTATCACTATTCTCCCAACTTGTATAGATCCAGATGTCCATATCATTCCATTCTTTAGTCCCACATCCCTTTCTTCATCTATTGATTATGCTATACTTAGGGTGTATTTTACCCTAAGTACAGGGGGGATGTAGGACCTTTGGGTAAGGTTTTGATTCATTTTACCCATGTTTTTGTTGCCTATACTTAGGGATATTTTACCCTAAGTATGGGGGGGGGGGTAGACCCTGTACATTCTCCACTCGGTTTTCCCTTTGTATACATCCTGCTATACTTAGGATTATTTGATCCTAAGTATAGGGGGAAAAGCCGAGATCCTCTTGATTTGTATTCTTTGATTCGTCTTTGTATATAGCCTTCCTTTTCACTTCCCTATACACAGCACGAGTTATGTCTTCTTCATCGCTCTTGACTCTGAGGACATCGATCGAGCTAAGTATAGGGGGATGTGTATATATTTCATATATACTTTAGCCATAACTCGTACTTTGTGTGAGTGTGTTAATAAATAAAAATGGCTAAAAACCAAAAATCCATAAAAATTAAAATTTTTCCCTGTAAATAATCATTCTTTTATTTGCACATACATAGCTATTGTACAAATTATTTTTTGTAAAAATGTTTTCAAAACTTTTTGTGTAAAGTTTGTGTAAATATGTGCATATCAAAACTATGTATATAGTAAAAAATTTTTCCAAAATGTTTTGAAAATCAAAAGTTTGCAAAAATCTTGTGTAAATTTGTATAAATATTTTGCAAAACTTGCATTCATGCATACATCCATGATTTCAAAACATTTTTAAAAAATTTTGCATTTGTGTAAATATTGTGTAAATAGCATCTTTGTATATATGTATATAGTTTTCCCGGATTATAGTTGACATTTAAACTAGCCTGGAATTAAATTGGGAAATGGAGCTTGATTAAGATCTTAATCCACCTAATTCTAAGAGGAACCTTATAGGGCTTAGGGTTAAGGCTTTTCAGGTCCATTGTGACTTAATTCTTTGAGTCCACTAGGCTATGATCACATGTCATCTCAATAAGCCTAAGTAGAGCACTTAACAACACACACATTACTCATATAGACAATGGCTTTACTTGGACCCGCACTTAGCACGAGCTCTCTACGGATGAGGTGGTGAGGAGGCAGTCTTCCTTGACTTGGGGTAGCATATGAGGGTAGTACTTCTAGGCGGAACCTCTCTTCTTTTTTTAGTGAAGAAAATGCGTCTCAACTTGCTCTGGTTGCCATGAGGTCTAACGACAGGAGTTGTGGGTTGCAATAATGCTTCAAAAGAGGGATATTCTACTGGCTCAAGAGGAAAAACTCCTTATGTATATATGCTGCACATGTATATGTTGTATAGATGCACCTAAAAAATGCAAAAATAAAATAACATCCAAAAAAGTGGTGGGTCTGATAGAAAATGATAATCCCACCGGAGTATGTATATAGTGCAAATAAGCAAAGCTTGAGATTCATGTCCCACTTATGTAGCTTGCAGCAGGGAGACTTAGCTACACTGGTTGAGCTCCCAAGGATACATGGCTACACTGGCCATGGTCCATTCTCTTCTTCCCCCTCTTCTTGAGCCGGTTGAACTTGAACTTAGAAGGGAATACCCCGCTCCTCGAGGAAAGAGTGGACAGACTAGGGTCATAGAGTTACCTTGTTAGGGAGGGTTGTCAAGTTACTACTTCTGAGGTGGAGAGCTTATACCTCACTTACACTGTACAAGGAAAGACTCATAGTCTTCAGGGTTTGTGTATGATGACTTGTTCTGATCTGGATTATTGAGGAGTCTTGATTATAGATTAGTGGATCTTAGAGGCTGCTAAGTGATGAATACTCATTCATCACTCTTTATTCTTATATTTTAGCTACAAAAACCTTTGCAAATGCATGTATATGTTTGTAAATACAAATAATTACCCAAGAGCATGCATAGTGTAAAAGTAATAATTAGCATGTTTTTGTGCAAAAATAAAAGAATAAAGAAATAAAAGAAAAAGAGGGAAATATTTAGAATAATATTGAGCAACCTAATCCCAAGGGAGGGCTCAGCATGGGCCTGACCGCATAAAAGCCAAAGTAGAGAGAGATATGGGGCTCATGTATGTACATATACATGTAAATATAATAATAATATTTTCCTCTAAAAATAAAATAAAAATGGGTTTGTATATATTTGTAAATATTTGTAAATACAAAATCAAAATAAAAATAGAAAAATTAAAAAGAAAGCAAAAATAACCTTCCTTGTACATATTCACCATGTACATAAGACCACGCTTTTATTTATTTTACCTTGTAAATATATAAATTAATTTTTATAAAAACTTGTATATATTCTATATTTCATGTTGTAAATAAATAAAATAAAAACCATAAAAACAAAAATTAATTAAAAAGAACAAAATTAAAAACCAAAAAGAACATTGTACATATACCATGTATATAAAATGTATAGACCTATTTATTCTATCCTTGTAAATAAATAATAAAAATAGAATAAAAACACCAAAATATTCCTAATTTTATGCTATAAATAAATAAAATATAAAATGGGAATAAAAATGTACAAAAAAATTAATTAAAAATCAAAAATTAAAAATCAATATTGTGTATATACCTATGTATAGCACTATAGTGTACATACCTTATTTTTACTTCAAAAAATTAATTAAAAATCAAAAAAAAAATAAAAAAATAAAATAAACATTTTTCATGTTTTAAGATTTTCCTAAATCGGCCATTTATTTTTTATTCTAATTTCCAATTATTTCTGATGTGGCCTGATCTGATTGGTCCACGGGGGACGTTGACCCCCCCGGTCAACTCCCCCTGGACTACAGAGCTCCGGATCCGAGCCCGCGACCCGATTTCTCGATTTTATCCGCACTCAATCCAATGCCCACATCCGTAAATCCCGGGCTCTACTTCCTCATGCATCCGAGATCCTCGCCCGGTTGTTTGCATTGGGATCCGCGCCTCGCCGTGCCCTGCTCGACCTGTTCTTACCGGACCCTCACTCGTATATAGTCTGAGCTCCGCCTCCATTTTCTCGCATCTTTGGATATCATTCCACCCTAGGACCTCCACAACCACCGCGAGAGTGACAGCTTGCTTCCGGCCGTGTCGCAACGAGGAGGGAGTGGACGGACCACTGATCCGGCGATTTCGCACCGCCGTGCGCCGCCCAGAGGTGGTGCTCGAGCCTCAGGCACCGACGACCCTTGAGGCTAGGACCTGGAGCATCCCCAGCTCTTCCCCAGTCGATCTCATCCATCAGGTACCCGTAGTTCTTCCTGTTCTTAGCTAATTTTCATTTTCGCCCAAATCGCGCCGTCACCGACGACCTCCGATTCCGACCACCCTCGCCCTCGTTTCAATCATCGGAATCACCCCTCACCTTCACCGTTCCCCCGCACACCTTCTCCACCCCTTCGTTCAACCCAGTTCGCCATGGAACTGGGATTGGGGCTCCACCACCGTCGCTTCACCCGGAGCCCCTTCGTCCCGACGCACAGATCACCTTCACCACCTCTAACCGGGTCGAGGCACTTTTCCCTCGACCCAGGAGCTCGTTTCTTTGCTTTGTAGGTCCATCCGAGCACATCTGAGGGCTTCGTCCATTCGAGCAGCAGCTTAGCCTCCACCGGTGTCGCCTGAGCTCTCCGGAGCTCCGTTGCGTCACCAGAGGTGCCCAGCCCCAGCAACAGCCGTCAGGACATGGTGGCCAGTACATCCATCCGAGAGATCACCAGCAGCAGCAACCCCCAGTGTACCCACAGCCACAACAGCAGCAATCACAGTATGGTCCTCGTCCCTATCAGCAGGGACAGCCTTGGAGGCGTGATCAGCCTCACCAGCCGCAGCATCAGCCACATTCTTACCCTCTCAGCCACAACAGCAGTTCCCGCAGCCTCACTACCAGAGAGGCTACCCGTCAGGCTCCCATGAGAGCCCCACCTTGGATGATATAGCCCGCCTTCTCACCGATCAACATGCTACTTTTCGACGGGAGATGGACGAGTTCCACTAGGAGATGCGGGACATTGTGAGAGGGAAGGCCGCCATCCCTGCCCAGATTGAGCCTAATCCCAACAACCTAAAGAGGAAATCTGAGCAGGTAGCTTGTACTGAATATGCCACTCCTAGTGATGCATTTGGTGATATGTCTGCATATCTTTTTGATACTGATTTTGTCACACTTAGGATCGGTAGGATGCCAGCAGGCGACGCCTCGTCTGAGCAACACCATGAGGATACACTCAGAGCACCCGACGAGGAGGAGGAGAGCGGTACTGAGGCCGCTAGAGATGATGACGGTGGTACTGATGCCACCAAGGATGCTAATTCCACCGGCGGTACTGAGGCCGCCGTTTCACCAGTTGGAGGAGGTGGTACTGAGGCCACCCATGTTGCCGAGCTAGAGCGCGGTACTGAGGCCGCCCGTCTACCAGCCGATGGTGGTGCTGATGCCACCAAGTCTTCTGAGATTCCTGTTGTTTTTCCTACTACTGATGTATCTCGGAACATTTCTGTGAATAAAGGAAAGGGTTTATTTTCTTCTGGTCCCACTGTGGTGCATGATGTATGTGTGGATCCGGTCGTCAAACCGTCTAGACTCTTTCCTAGTCCTTCATCTGAGAAGGACCCTGTGATCCCCTTCCCTAAAGCCCTTCATATGGGGAAGGGGAAGAACGAGGAAAATCGCAAAAAGAGAGAGCAGGAAGAGTTCAACCAGCAGATGATAGATCGATTTCACATTCAGCTGACTCTTCAGGAGGCTTTGCAGCACATCCCTTTTCTTCAGCGTTCCCTTAGAGACAGGACAATAGTCAGGAGGAAGAGGAGGAACCACCACTCAAAGATTCATGTGCTGACGAAAGCCACTTGTTTCGCGATCCAGAACCGTCTGCCGGCCAAGAGGCCAGATTAAGGAGCCCCTTATGTCAGATGCCACATCAGAGAGCAGAGGTTCGACCGTACTCTATTGGACAGCGGATCGTCGATCAACTTACTTACGCAGCCCTTCTCGACTGCTTCGAGTTGGGCACTCTTAGACAGAGCATGACAGTCCTTCAGTTTGCTGATCGATCTGTCAAGAGGCCGAAGGGGTTGTTGCGAGACGTTGTCGTCACTATTCAGGGCCTGCAATTCCTCGTGGACTTCGTAGTGTTGGACATGGAGATCCCTGATTCAGTGAGCGATACCCCCATCATTCTCGGTCGCCTGTTCTTGGCCACAGTCAAGGCAGTGACTGACCATGATAGCGGGAAGGTATACTTTCACGTCGAGGGTGAAAGTGTACAAATAGAGATGGCCGAGGACAGCCGAGCCAGAGACAGATCATGCTCAGAGACCACTTCAGATACAGAGCAGATGACAGATGCCGGACTAGACATCCACCAGGACTGTGACTTTGTGATCACAGATGACGAGGCAGTTTGGGCAGACCCAGCAGCACATGCCATCCTCTCATTTTCAGATTCCGTTGATGCGGAGACGCCAGCAGAGGAGAGCTTGGAGAGCACATTCCTGGTCCAGGATACTTTAGAGGCAGCAGATCCAGTTCTCGACCGCGAGACAGATTCTTGTGATAATGGTGGTACTGATGCCACCTTGGATGACACAGATCCCTCGGAGTCAGAGTCTGATTGGGCAGATTGTGATGATTATATGCCAGACCTGACTTCCACTGAGCGTGCAGTTAGGGAGGAGGTAGATGCCGAGCAGAGCAGAGACAGTCCACCAGGACAGCCTTCTCCAGTTTCTGAGAGTGACAGAGAGTTTCAGTTCTCCCATGCAGATTTGGCAGCGTTCACGTAGACTTTTCAGAGGCCAGATCCACCAGCACCCAGTTATCCAGAGCTGAAGCCGCTTCCTACATCGCTGAAGTATAGGTTCCTTGCGGGTGAGCATGAGATGTACCCAGTCATTATCTCCGCCGATTTGACTGGAGAGCAGGAATCCCGTCTGATGGGGGTTCTTGAAAAGAACCGCAAGGCGATAGGATGGAGCGTAGTAGATCTCCAGGGATAAGTCCGACCCTGTGCTCCCACCATATCTATATCGAGGATGAGGCGAAGCCGTCGCGTGAGTTCCAGCGGCGGCTGAACCCGAATCTGAGAGAGGTTGTCATGAAGGAGATATCAAAATGGTGGAGCGCCGATTTTATCTACCCCATCTCCGACTCCAAGTGGGTCAGCCCTTTGCATGTGGTGCCCAAGAAGACGGGCATCACTACAGTGATCAGCGAGTCTGGAGAGGAGATTGCTACATGAGTACCCACTTCTTGGCGGGTCTGCGTTGACTACAAGAGACTTAACCAGGCCATCAAGAAAGATCATTTCCCCTGCCCTTTATAGATCAGATCATTGAGAGACTGGCAGGGAAGAGCCACTACTGTTTTCTGGATGGGTACTCGGGCTACAACCAGGTGGCCATCGCTCCCGAGGACCAGGACAAGACTACTTTTACCTGTCCCTTCGGCACATACGCCTTCCGACGCATGCCATTTGGGCTATGCAATGATCCTGCGACCTTTCAGAGATGCATGCTGTCGATCTTTTCGGACATGGTAGGGGAGTGCTTGGAGGTCTTCATGGATGATTTCTCGGTTTACGGCGACGGATTCGACTCCTGTCTTGACTGCCTAGACCGAGTCCTTCAGCGATGTATAGAGGTCCACTTGGTGCTATCTTGAGAGAAGAGTCACTTCATGGTGACTCAAGGGACAGTGCTTGGCCATATCATCTCCAACAGGGGCATGGAGGTTGATCCGGCCAAGGTAGATGTCATTAGAAAACTCGCACCGCCGTCCAATTTGCGGCAGTTACGGTCATTCCTGGGGCACGTCGGTTTCTACCGACGGTTCATTCATGATTTCAGTAGGATTTCCCGACCGTTAACTGACCTGCTGACGAAAGACACCGAGTTTCTTGTCGATGACAAGTGTCTTTCGTCCTTCGAGACTCTCAAGAGATGTGTTGTTGAGGCTCCTGTTCTTCAGCCGCCTGATTGGTCTCTCCCATTCGAGATCTTGACAGATGCCTCCGATTTTGCTGTGGGGGCCGTGCTGGGACAGAGGAGGGATGGAGTCCCATTTGCTATCCACTACGCTATCCGCACATTGGATTCCGCGCAGCGGAACTACATCACAGAGAAGGAGATGCTAGCCGTAGTGTTCGCCCTAGATAAGTTCAGATCGTACATTATTGGATCTAGAGTGACCCCTATTTACTGATCATGTTCCGCCATCAGGTACCTCATGGCAAAGAAGGATGCCAAGGCTAGACTGACTAGATGGATCCTTCTACTCCAAGAGTTCGACATTGAGATCATGGATAAGCCTGGAGTCAAGAATGTGGTGGCGGATCATCTCTCCCAATTAGAGCATCTTGAGGATTCTGAGCAGATTGACCCGATTTGTGAGACCTTCCCAGATGAGGCGATCCTTGCTACGCCTCTCTCCCGTGGTATGCTGATATTGTGAACTTTCTTGTTGCTAAGAAAGTCCCACAGGTTGGCCCAGGCAGAGGCTTGAGACCTTCCTTGCGAAGGCCAAGTCCTACTACTGGGAGGATCCCATCCTTTACCACGAAGGAGGGGATAGCATCTGGCGTAGGTGCATTCCTCAGGAGGAGCACCATAGCATCCTCACTTACTGCCACAAGCTTGAGGCAGGAGGACATCACTCTGGGAGGAGAACGGCATAGAAAGTGCTCCAATCCGGCTTGTGGTGGCCTACCCTCTTCAAGGACTCTGATGAGTTCGTGAAGAGGTGTACTGACTGTCAGAGGATGGGCACTTGTGGACATCGTGATATGATGCCGATGCAACCCATTCACTTCTGTGAGATTTTTGACGCATGGGGCATCGATTTCATGGGTCCATTCCCTAAGAGTCAGGGATTTGAGTACATTCTGTTGGCCGTTGATTATGTGAGTCGTTGGGTTGAGGCCATCCCCGCCCGAACCGCTGATGCTAGGATAGTTTGCAGATTCTTGAGGAAGCACATCATCACGCGGTTCGAGGTACCTCGAGTGTTGATTTCTGATGGGGGGTCTCATTTCATCAACGACCAGGTGAAGGCCCTTGCTAGCGAGTTCGGCATAGACCATCGAGTTGCAACTCCATACCATCCACAGACGAATGGTCTTGCCGAGGTATCAAATAGGGAGATCAAGACTATTTTGCAGAAAGTCGTCCGCCCTGACCGAAAGGATTGGTCACAGCTTTTGGACTCGGTCTTGTGGGCATATGAGACGTCTTTCAAGACACCATTGGGCACATCTCCCTTTCGCCTCGTATATGGCAAGCCGTGCCATTTACCTGTTGAGCTGAGACACAGGTCACTTTGGGCAGTCACTGAGATACTTGTTGATCCAGATAGTGTAGGAGACCAGAGGAGGGCAAAGTTAGCAGCCTTGGAGGAGCTTAGAGATACCGCCTTCTCAAACAGCCTACAGTACAAGGAGAGAGTGAAGGAGTGGCATGATTCTCACATCAGCCACAAACATTTTGAGCCTGGACAGAGAGTATGGATGTTTGATGCTAGGCTTCGCCTATTTCCAGGGAAGCTACAGAGCAAATGGAAGGGATCTTATCGTGTGAGAAAGGTACACGACAATGGTAGCATTGATATATCCGAGTTGTCTTCTGAGAGTACCTTTCGAGTGAATGGCCAGCGACTCAAGCCATTTCTAGATCATGAGCCGCGGGTCGTTGATGTTGCCCCTATTCATTTTGCGTGAGATGTGGTCTTTTGACTCACATCTATTGCATCTCATGCCTGATTATCATTGTTCCTCCGACCTGTATAGATCCAGATGTCTATATCATTACATTCTTTAGTCCCACATCCCTTTCTTCATCTTTTGATTATGCTATACTTAGGGTGTACTTTACCCTAAGTATAGGGGGGATGTAGGACCTTTGAGTATTTCTTTTGATTCTTTTCTATCCCTGTTTTGCTGTCTATACTTAGGGGTATTTTACCCTAAGTATAGGGGGGGTAGACCCTGTACATTCTCCACTCAGTTTTCCCTTTGTGTACAACCTGCTATACTTGGGATTATTTGATCCTAAGTATAGGGGGGAAAGCCGAGACCTTATTGATTTTCTATTCATTCATTCGTCTTTTTATATAGCCTTCCTTTTCACTTCCCTATACATAGCACGCGTTATGTCTTCTTCATCGCTCTTGACTCTGAGGACAGCGTTCGAGCTAAGTATAGGGGGTGTGTATATATTTCATATATACTTTAGCCATAACTCGTACTTTGTGTGAGTGTGTTAATAAATAAAATTGGCTAAAAACCCTAAAAATTTACAAAAATTAAAAAATTTTCCTGTAAATAATCATTCCTTTATTGCACATACATAGCTAGTGTAAAAATTATTTTTGTAAAAATGTTTTCAAAAACTTTTTGTGTAAAGTTTGTGTAAATATCTTCATATCAAAATTATGTATATAGTGCAAAATTTTTCCAAAACGTTTTGAAAATCAAAAGTTTGCAAAAATCTCGTGTAAATGTGTGTAAATATTTTGCAAACCTTGCATTCATGCATACATCCATCCATGATTTCAAAACATTTTTCAAAAATTTTGCATGTTGTAAAAATTGTGTAAATAGCATCTTTGTATACTTGTATATAGTTTTTCCCGAATTGTAGTTGACATTAAAACTAGCATGGAATTAAATTGGGAAATGGAGCTTGATTAAGATCTTAATCCACTTAATTTCTAAGAGGAACCTTATAGGGCTTAGGTCTAAGGCTTTTCAGGTCCATGGTGACTTAATTCTTTGAGTCCACTAGGCTACGATCACATGTCATCTCAATGAGCCCAAGTAGAGCACTTAACAACACACACATGACTCATATAGACAATGGCTTCACTTGGACACCGCACTTGCACCGAGCTCTCTACGGATGAGGTGGTGAGGAGGCAGTCTTCTTTGACTTGGGGTAGCATATGAGGGTAGTACTTCTAGGCGGAACCTCTCTTCTTCTTTTAGTGAAGGAAGTGCGTCTCAACTTGGTCTGGTTGCCATGAGGTCTAACGACAGGAGTTGTGGGTTGCAATAATGCTTCAAAAGAGGGATAGTCTACTGGCTCAAGAGGAAAAACTCCTTGTATATATGCTGCACATGTATATGTTGTACAGATGCACTTGAAAAAAATGAAAAAAGAAAATAACTCCAAAAAAGTGGTGGGTCTGATAGAAAATGATAATCCCACCGGAGTATGTGTATAGTTCAATAAGCAAAGCTTGAGATTCATGTCCCACCTTATGTAGCTTGCAGCGGGGAGACTTGGCTACACTGGTTGAGCTCCCAAGGATACATGGCTACACTGGCCATGGTCCATTCTCTTCTTCCCCCTCTTCGTGAGCCGGTTGAACTTGAACTTAGAAGGGAATACCCCGCTCCTCGAGGAAAGAGTGGTCAGATTGGGGTCATAGAGTTACCTTGTTGGGGAGGGTTGTCAAGTTGCCACTTATGAGGTGGAGAGCTTATACTTCACATTCACAGTACAAGGAAAGATTCATGGTCTTCAGGGTTTGTGTTTGTTTCTTGTTGGGATCTGGATTGTTGAGGATTCTTGATTATAGAATAGTGGAACTCCGAGGCTGTTGAGTTTTAAACTTAAGTCCAAATAAGGTTCCGACACATTAATAATCCAAAGATCTGATCGAGCTCCATAATTCGATTTAATGAAGGCAAGTTTAATATTCAACCTTGATCCTTGTACATTCTTCTTTTTCTTTTTCTTTCCTTTTTTCACTTCTTTTTCAAATAAGTGTTTGCTAAGGGACTAGCAAAGTTAAGTATAGGTGGGTGATGAATACTCATTCATCATTCTTTATTCTTATATTTTAGTTACAAAAACCTTTGCAAATGCATGTATATGTTTGTAAATACAAATAATTACCCAAGAGCATGCATAGTGTAAAAAGTAATAATTAGCATGATTTTGTGCAAAAATAAAAGAATAAAGAAATAAAAGAAAAAGAGGGAAATATTTAGAATAAATATTGAGCAACCTAATCCCAAGGGAGGGCTCAGCATGGGCCTGAACGCATAAAAGCCAAAGTAGAGAGAGATAGGGGGTTCATGTATGCACATATACATGTAAATATAATAATAATATTTTCCTATAAAATTAAATAAAAATGGGTTTGTATATATTTGTAAATATTTGTAAATACAAAATCAAAATAAAAACAGAAAAATTAAAAAGAAAGCAAAAATAACCTTCCTTGTACATATTCACCATGTACATAAGACCACCCTTTTATTTATTTTACCTTGTAAATATATAAATTAATTTTTATAAAAACTTGTATATATTCTATATTTCATGTTGTAAATAAATAAAATAAAAACCATAAAAACAAAATTAATTAAAAAGAATAAAATTAAAAACCAAAAAGAACATTGTACATATACCATGTATATAAATATATAGACCTATTTATTCTATCCTTGTAAATAAATAATAAAAATAAAATAAAAACACCAAAATATTCCTAATTTTATGCTATAAATAAAATATAAAATGGGAATAAAAATGTACAAAAATAATTAATTAAAAATCAAAAATAAAAATCAATATTGTGTATATATCCATGTATAGCACTATAGTGTACATACCTTATTTTTACTTCAAAAAATTAATTAAAAATCACAAAAAATAGAAAAAAATAAAATAAACATTTTTCATGTTTTAAGTTTTTCCTAAATCGGTCATTTATTTTTTTATTTCTAATTTCCAATTATTTCTGATGTGGCCTGATCTGATTGGTCCACGGGGGACGTTGACCCCCCGGTCAACTCCCCCCCTTGGACCACAGAGCTCCGGATCCGAGCCCGCGACCCGATTTCTCGATTTTATCCGCACTCGATCCGACGCCCACATCCGCAAATACCGGGCTCTACTTCTTCCTCATGCATCCGAGATCCTCGCCCGGTTGTTTGCATTGGGATCTGCGCCTCGTCGTGCCCTGCCCGACCTGTTCTTGCCGGACCCTCACTCGTATATAGTCCGAGCTCCGCCTCCATTTTCTCGCATCTTTGGATCACTTCATTCCACCCTAGGACCTCCACAGCCACCGCGAGAGTGACAGCTTGCTTCCGGCCGTGTCGCAGCGAGGAGGGAGTGGACGGACCACTGATCCGGCGATTTCGCACCGCCGTGCGCCGCCCAGTGGTGGTGCTCGAGCCTCGGGCACCGACGACCCTTGAGGCTAGGACCTGGAGCATCCCCAGCTCTTCCCCAGTCGATCTCATCCATCAGGTACCCGTGGTTCTTCCTGTTCTTAGCTAATTTTCATTTTCACCCAAATCACACCGTCACCGACGACCTCCGATTCCGACTACCCTCGCCCTCGTTTCGATCATCGGAATCACCCCTCACCTTCGTCGTTCCCTCGCGCACCTTCTCCACCCCTTCGTTCAACCCAGTTCGCCACGGAACTGGGATTGGGGCTCCACCACCGTCGCTTCACCGGAGCCCCTTCGTCCCGACACACAGATCACCTTCACCACCTCTAACCGGGTCGAGGCACTTTGCCCTCGACCCAGGAGCTCGTTGCTTTGCTTTGCAGGTCCATCCGAGCCCATCTGAGGGCTTCGTCTATTCGAGCAGCAGCTCAGCCTCCGCCGGTGTCGCCTGAGCTCTCCGGAGCTCCGTTGCGTCATCGGAGGAGCCCATTAGACGCGGGAGGCCCAGGCGCATCATCTTCGATCCTTAGCAGCCCGCGAGGAGGGTAACCGTGCGTCCACCGGGCTGGCGAAGTTCGTCGGCCGCTTGTTCTTCATGCACCCTCCAGAGACGTCCGATCCGGCCCCCAGCTCCAGATCTTCATTGAACCGTTCATTTGAGGAGTAGCAGTGACCGTTTGATCATCAGAGGGAGGATCTCGACCGTCCGATTGTCGAGGGTTAGCCACGCCTCTTCTCAACCGTCAGATCTCCACGTGGCATCCATCTGGCCCTCGACTTAATAAAGGGTAAATTACCCTTAGGCCCTCATCTTTTTAGTTGTTCATATTTAGCCCTGTAAATATTTTAGAAGTTTTATTTCTATTTGGTAAATTACATGGAGGACCTCGTCATTTAGTTTATTTGCTTTTATACCCCTGTACGTAGTGGTGCACGTGCTTCGATACGTGATTCTGTGGGATATTTGCATGTATGGGCCTAATGTTCTAGGGTGTTAATGAATGAAAACATGTTTTTAGTATTTGCAGAAATGCCCCTGTGAATGTTTTAATTGTGCATGAGCTATATTTCGTGGGCTTTTTATACTTATGTCCATGGACTTTTAGTACGTGTTACTAATTAGTCCAGGGACTTAATTTTATTGCAATTAGGTCCCTGTGTGCCCAGGTCACGCGTTTGGTGTGTGAGTTCTTGGAGAAATTGCACCGGACCCCCTGGAACTTGTCTTAATTATGTGTAGGTCCCTGTGCACTGTACCTTTGTTTTTATTTTTAATAAAATAGCAAACCAACTCCAAATTTGATGAAAATTGGATACATGGCTCCTGCCATAGTGTAAAATTTTCTCTAAATTTTGGAGACATTTTTGATTATTTTTGATATTTTTAAAAATTCAAAAACAAGCATTTTTGTTATTGTCTAGATAGAAAATTCACAAAAATATATTAAAACACCTTTAAAATTACAAAAAAATTACATAGTGTTTGTTTTGTATTGTTTGATTTTCTGACCAAGTTTGGTCATTTTTGGATTTATAAAACCTATAAGAATTACAAAACCCCTAAAAACCCATAACAATTCTAATAATTAAAAGAAAAATCAAAAATAAATTAAACCAGTACCTAAATTTTCCTTGATTGTCATACTTTACAGGAAATTACCTTCAGACCTTGATAGGGCCATTTTGCATTTTAATTTGGCCCTCCAAGTCTGACTAGACAGTGCCTTTGTTTTTCAGCCTTGTTTGATTTTTATAAATTCCATAAAAATCAGAAAATCACCAAAAATTAACCAAAAACATAAAAAATTATAAAAAAACATAAAAACAGTTTTGTTTGAATTTTTGGATGATTTTTGAGTAGTTAAATAATTGATTGTAGTTGCTTGTTTGCTTGCTTTTCTTATTTCTTTTATTATTTAAAAATCCAAAAAAAATAAAAATTATTAAAAATCCACCAAAAAGCCTTTTCTTTTATTTTCCCTTATTTTAGACTACTTCGTAGGCCGCGAGGCCATCACGTGCTCCCTGAGTCCGACCCTGGTCGCTATACCAGGCTAATCTAATAGCCAGGACCGCTATTGTGTTTCTTTGATTTTTATTCTATTTTGGTGGTCTGATCCCTTATTTTCTTGGTGATCCGGATTTCTCGAGCGATTGAGGTCGCAACGACCTAAGTTTTATTTTATCTACCTTAGTTGCTTGGGGAATTTGCGCTCATCACTAAGTTTTAAACCTAAGTCTAAATAAGGTTTTGACACATTAATAATCCAAAGATCTGATCGAGCTCCATATTTCAATTTAATGAAGGCAAGTTTAATAATCAACCTTGATCCATGCATTTTCTCCTCTTTTTCTTTTTCTTCTTCTTTTTCACTTCTTTTTCGAATAAGTGTTTGCTAAGGGACTAGCAAAGTTAAGTATAGGGGGGTGATGAATACTCATTCATCACTCTTTATTCTTTTATTTTAGCTACAAAACCTTTGCCAAACACATGTAAATACTTGTAAATACCAATAATTAGCATTTAGCATACATTGTGTAAAATTAAATAATTAGCATGTTTTTGTGCAGAAATAAAAGAATAAAGAGACAAAAGAAAAAGAGGGAGATATTTAGAATAAATATTGAGCGACCTAATCCCAATGGAGGGCTCAGCATGGGCCTGACCGCATAAAAACTAAGTAGAGAGAGATAAGGAAGCTCATGTGTGTAAATATATACCTATAAGTAAATAAAAACATTTTCCTCTAAATGAAAATAAAAATGGGTTTGTATATATTTGTATATATTTGTAAATACAAAATCAAAATAAAAATAGAAAAATAAAAGAAAATAAAAAGGCCTTCACCCTGACTATATTCACCATGTACATAGAACCCTTTAGTTATTTATTTATCCCAATAAATAAACTAAATAAAATTTCATAAAAATCTGTATATATTCCATACCCCATAATATAAATAAATAAAATAAAAATCATAAAGATAAAATAAAAATAAATAAAATAAAATCAATTTCCTACATTGTATATATACCATATATGTACATAAATAAAAGTATTTATTTAGCCCTTGTAAATAATTAATAAAAATAAAATAAAATACCAAAATATTCCAAATTTTATTCTATAAATAAATAAAATATAAAATTGGAATAAAAATGTACAAAAATAAATAATTAAAAGATCAAAAATAAAAAATATATAATGTATATACCTATATATAATATACTATATTGTAAATACTTAATTTTTTTTCAGAAAAATAATTAAAAATCACAAAAAATAGTTTATAAATAAATAAACATTTTTTATATTTTAACTTTTTCTTAAATCGGCCATTTACTATTTTTTTATTGAATTTCCAAATCTTTTACATGTGGCCGCATCCCATTGGTCCATGGGAGATGTTGACCCCCCGGTCAACTCCCCCCCGGACCACAGCCCCGCGGATATGCGCCCGACCCGCTTCTTCTCCCATTTATTGCGCATCGATCCGAACTCCAACTCCGCTAACCCCGGGTCCTAATCCGTCTTTGATCAACCCTGATCCACGCCCAGAGGACAGCATCGGGGTCCGTGCTCCGATTTCGTCGCCCGACTCCCATATAGCCGGACCCCTAGGACTATATAGCATCTGCTCTGCTGCACATTTGACGCATCTTTGGCTCCGCTCTTTCCATCCCAGGACCTCCCTCACCTTCGCCTGAGTGACAGCAAGCAATTGGTGGTGTCGCAGTGAGGAGGAGGAGTCCCGACCATTGATCCGGCGACTTAGCGCCACCGTGCGCCGCCTAGGAGTGGTGCTCGAGCCTCGGGCATCGACGACCCTCGAGGCAAGGACCCAGAGCTTCAACAGCTCATTTCCAGTCGACTCCGATCATCCAGTAAGCCTCATTTCTTCTACTTTGCTCGAATTTCAAGTTACACCCAATTTTATTTTTCGCCTCCGACCATCGATTCCGGCCACACCATCCACCCACTTTGTCGATTGACCCGACCATCACCTCCGCCTCACTTCTCTGCACGTTCTCCGCCCTTTCGCCCAACCTAGTTTGCCATGGAACTGGGAGTCGAGCTCCTTCGCTGTCTCATCGTCGGAGCTCCTCCGCCCCGACGCACAGACCACCCACCTCGCTACTAACCGGGTCGAGGCATTTTGCCCTCGACCCAGTAGTCTCTCTGTGCCATTTTGCAGGTCTGAGGAGGACCATCTGAGGTCCTCCATATTCAGCACAGGATCTTAAGCTCCGCCTTCGTCGTTGGAGCTCTTCGGAGCCTTCCAGCGTCATCGGAGGAGCCTGACCGACGCGGGAGACCTTGGCGATCATCTTCCACCTATCAGCAGCCCGAGAGGAGGTCCAGCGCGCTCACATTCCTCCGGCGAAGCTCGCCGGCGAGGAGTTCTTCCAGGACCCTCCTCCGCCGTTCGTTCGACCCCGGAGGCCCAGATCTGTCGTGGACCATCTGATCAGGGCGAAGAAGAGGCCTAGCAACCACCGTCGATCCGACACATGGCCTCTTCTCCGCCCTTCATCCAGCGAGGGTTAGCGCCAGCGATTCTGCACCGTTGATCCACCACGTGACGCACCCTCCGCCGTCCGATCATCCCCGAGGGCCCTTCGTTGAGGAGCAGCCACCAGCAGCTGTTGGATACTCCACGTGGCACGTCCTCCACCCTCGGATAATAAGTGGGGTAATATCACTTAGGCTCCCTTTCTTTTTGTTTTTATTAAATAGTCCTGTAAATATTTTCGTAGTTTATTTTAGTTTGGTAAAATTGCATAGAGGACCTGTTAGTTTACTTTTATTGCATTTCTACCCCTGTACATTGTAGGACACGTGCTTCGTCACGTGCATTTTGGTGAAATTGCATGTATGGGCTTGTATTTTCTGGTTGTTAATGAATGAGAAATACTTTTAGTTATTTGCACATATGCCCCTGTGAGTGTTTTTATTCCCACATGTGTTGAATTTCGTGGGCTTTTTACAACTTAGCCCCTAGACTTTTAGCACCTGTTGCTAATTGGTCCAGGGACTTAAGTTATTTGCAGATAGGTCCCTGAGTGCCCAGATCACGTGCGTGGCGCGTGCATACGTGGACTTTTTGCACCTGGACCCCCTACATTTCTGTGTTTGTTGCTTTTAGGCCCCCAGAAGATAGTTTTATTGCGGACAGGTCCCTGTGACTGTGGGCTCTTGTTGGCTTTAAATAAAATATCAAATTATATCCAAATTAAGTGAAAAATTTGTTACTGGCTCATGCCACTGTGTAGAATTTTCACTAATTTTTGGGAAATTTTTGGAGCCCTTTTATTATTTTTAAAAATTCAAAAACACCCCCTTTTCTGTCTGTCCAGATATAGAAATCACAAAAATATTAAAACCTTCTCAAAAATTCTAAAAAATTCAGATATTGTTTGTTTTGGTGTGTTTGATTTTCTGACTAATTTTGGTCATTTTTGGATTTATAAAAAATATAAAAATTGAAAAACTCTTAAAAACTTAGAAAAATTCTAATAAATCATAAAAAAATATTAATAAATCTTTTTCCTGAATATTCCTTGTTGTTCATACTACACAGGAAAATTACCTCCAGGCTTTGTTAGGGCCAATTTGCATTTTATTTTGGCCGTTGAAGCCTGACTGGACATTGTTCCTCTGTTTTTATCTTGTTTCATTTTTAGAAAATTCTATAAAAATCAGAAAATTACCAAAAAGTAACCAAAAATAGTAAAAAATTCATAAAATCTAAAACATTTTTGTTTGATTTTTTGAGTATTTTAGAGTAATTAAATAATTACTGATAGTTGCTTGTTTTATTTGTTTTCTTATTTTCTTTATAATTAAAAATTCCAAAAAATATAAAAATATTAAAAATCCACCAAAAATAATTTGTTTTGATTTTCTTTATTTTTCGACTACTTCATAGGCCGCAAGGCCATCACGTGCTCTCTGAGTTCGACCCTGGGTGCTATATCAGGTTAATCCAATAGTGAGACCGCTAGTTTGAGTTTTCATCGATTTTTATCCTTATTTGGTGGTCTGAATTTTTCTTGATTGAGCTCTAAGTCCCGAGTGACTGAGGTCACAACGACCTTAGTGATTTATACTTTTCCTTAGTCGTTCGGGCGGCTCATCAGTCTCATATAATCTATAAGATTTAAACTCATCACAATATGCAATAAAGATATATTTTCCTCCTTTTTCATCAAACTTTTCATGTCTATTTTCATATAGAATATGAGCATATGCAATATAGCCAAAGATTTTGAAATGAGTAAACTTGGCCTTTCTTTCGTACCAAGATTCGTAAGGTGTTTTATCCAATACTACGTTGGTATGAGATCTATTCAATATATAAACAAAAGTATTTATTGTCTCTGCCAAGAGTTTGTTAGGAAGACCATTACCTTTAAGCATGCTTTTTGTCATTTCAACGAACTCCATTTTGTTGATGAGTAAATCTTGCTATTAGCTCCTTCTTGATTCCTTGAGTTATGCAGAAGTCTTGAAAATCTTTGGATGTAAATTCTTCTCCACGATATGATTGGAAGACTTTTATTTTTCTTCTACTTTGCTTTTCAACAAAAGCTTTAAACTTGATAAAAGTAAAAAAGAATTCGGATTTTCCTTTCAAGAAGTAAACCCACATCATTTTACTATAATTATCAACAAATAATAGAAAGTACCCGACTCCATTAATAGACGGATCTTGAGTTGGTCATACATCTAAGTGTATCAACTCAAGTGAAGTTTTTGCTCTCCATAATATCTTTATGAATGGTAATCTATGCGTCTTTCCATATATGCATCCTTCACATATGTTTTCATCTTTCTTGTTGAATGAAAGCCTAACAACCAAGTTCTTCTGCTTTAATAACGTGAAGCTTCTAAAATATAAGTGTGAATATCTTAAATGCCAATAAAGGAATCATCTTCATTTACATCTTTTAGATATAGCCTTCTTTTAAAGGCATTGATAATGGAAAGACATTATTTGGAGCTATTTTAATGTTTACAATCAGTAGCTTTCTTATTTTATCAAATATTTTGCATACTCCATCATTAAATCTTAGAGAATAATCATTATTTATAAGTTGACTAACACTTAGAAGATTCTCAGTTAAGCCGGGAATATAAAAAACATCATGAATGAGTTTAGAAGTACATTTCTTTGTTTGTATTGCAATAACTCCTTTGCCTTCCATATTTTGTAGCTTTATATCTTCGAGCGTAACTTGTGAATTATGCCTTTTTCTCAAGGCTCACAAATGCTTTTTTGTTCCATGTTATGTGGTTATTACAACCACTATCGACATACCAAATATTTGTAGATACTTCTTTAGTATTCATGCAATAATAAAGTAATAGATTGAAATACTCATCTTTTACAATATAATTAGACTCATCTTTTTGAAACCATCAGTCTCTTTGAGAATGATTTACAGTCTTACACTTAGTGCATCGGAATCTACAATTCTTAGATTCATTATTACCTTTCTATGCAATAAGAATGACTGACATGTCTTCCATGAAATACTGCATTCTTTGTCATAACAATGACTGAGATGTTGTCACGTAATATAGTTATTGGAAAACATTCTCTTCTTCAAAATCATGCAGAAATCTTCTCAGCCACACAGCTTCACATGATGCACTTGTAATAGAAATATATTCGACTTCAGTAGAGGAAAGGGCTATGGTCTTTTGATTCTTAGAACTCCAAGATATGACTTAAGATCTCATGTAAAATAAATAACATGATTTGTTTTTTCTTACATCTATAGATCCAGCACAATCACTATCTGAGTAGCTTTTGAGAGAATTATCTTCTTCTGAGATATATTTAATTCAAAAATTCTTGAACCTTTAATATATCGAAGTATCCCTTTTACGATTGTATAATGAAGCTTTCTTGTCTTGCTCATAAATCTTGATATAACACTGACTGCATATACTATATCTGGTCTTGTACCAACTAAATATAATAAGGATCCTACTAGATTTCTATAAAAAGAACCATCAACTTCTTCTTAAAACTCCATCATTTGTAGAAAGTTTTGTATAAGCAGCAATACGAATTGCTTCTGTTTTGCAATTTGACATATGAAATTTTTTGAGAAGATCATGAACATATTTTTCTTGAGAGATAAATATTTCACCTTCTTTCTTTTGAACTTGAATACCAAGAAAATATCTTATAAGAAGGAGATCTGTCATTTCATATTATTTTATTGTTGCTTTCTTGAATTCTGCAATCATCTTGAGACAATTGCTTGTATATATAAATCATCAACATAAAGGTATGCAATGAGAAAAATATGTATATATTCATTCTTCATATAAAGAGATGGTTCATTGGGACTTCTAGAAATCCGTTATCGCGAAAATATCCATCAATTTTATTATTTCAAGCTTTTTTGTGCTTGGTTTAAGCCGTACAAGGCCTGCAGAGACGATAAACCTTTTCTTCATTATCTTTGAAGATATATCTTTGAGTTTGTTCAACATAAATCTCTTCTTCAAAATCTTCATTAAGAAATATATATTTAATATCAAATTGATAAACTGGTAATTTCTTTTGAGTAGCAAGTGCAAGTAAGTTCTAATTGTCTCCATACGAGAAACATGTGCAAAAGTTTCATTATAATTAATACATGATTGTTGCGAGTAGTCTTTGACAACCAATCAAGTTTTATGCTAATGAATGAAACCGTATTCATTATATTTGACTTTATAAATCTATTTAAGACCAATGACATACTTATCCTTAGGCCGGTCCACGAGCCCCCAAGTGTGATTTTTATGAATGACTGCAATCTCTTCATGCATTGCTTGGATCTGTACTTCTTCAAAATTTTGTGGCTCACAAGCAAATAAGGAAATAGCAAAAGATGATGCATAAATTCTTCAAGAGATCGTACCTTTTGTTGTGGATGTTCTGAATTAGAGACATTTGTCCCAACTGATCTTTGAATTGAAGGAAAAATATATTCATCATTTGGATTGTCTTCTTCAGATGTAGCTTGCTTTTGTGGCACTGAAGAATCATCCAATTTTAATGAAGATTTTTCATCAAAGATGACAATCTCTAGATATAATTAGTTTTCCTTCTTTGATCTTATATAATCTATAAGCTTTAGATTTATCACAATATTCAATGAAGATATACTTTTCTCCTTTTTTCATAAAACTTTTCCTCTCTAACTTGAGATGGAATATGAGAATATGCAATAGAATCAAAGATTTTGAAATGACTAAACTTAGCCTTCCTTTCACCAAACTTCGTAAGATGTTCTATTTAATACTGCGTTGGTAGGAGATCTATTAAATATATAAATAGCAGTATTTACTGCCTCTGCCCAAAGCTTGTTAGGAAGATCCTTATCTTTCAGCATGCTTTTTGGCATCTCAATGATTGTTCGATTTTTTCTTTCAGATACTCCATTTTATTGAGGAGTATATCTTGTTGTTGGCTCCTTCTTGATTCCTTGATCTATGCAGAAGTCTTGAAATTCTTTGGATATAAATTCTTCTCCACGATCTGATCGGAAGACTTTTATTTTTCTTCCAATTCTCTTTTCAACAAAAGTTCTAAACTTAATAAAATTAGAAAAGATTCTGACTTTTCTTTCAAGAAGTAAACACAAATCATTCTACTGTAATCATAAACAAATAATAGAAAGTATTTAGTCCATTGATAGATGGAGTTTGAATTGGTCTACATACATCTGAGTGTATCAACTCAAGTGGAGATTTTTCTCTCCATGATGACTTTGTGAATGTTAATCTATGCATATTGCCATATATGCATCCTTCACATATGTTTTCATCTTTCTTGATGAATGGAAGCCTAACAATCAAGTTCTTCTGCTTTAATAACATGACGCTTCTAAAATTTAAATGTCCATATCGTAAATGCCATAACAAGGGATCATCTTCATTTTCAGCTTTTAGAGTATAACGTTCTTTTAAAGGCATTGATAATGGAAAGTCATTATTTGCAGTCATTTTAATGCCTGCAATTAGTAGCTTTCTTCTTTTATCCATACTCAATTATCAAATCTTAAAGAATGACCATTATTCATAAATTGACCAACATTTAGAAGATTTTCAGTTAAGCAGGGAACATAAAGAACATCATGAAGTTTAGAAGTACCTTTCTTTATTTGTATTGCAATAACTCCTTTGCCTTCCACATTTTATAGCTTTCCATCTCCGAGCTTAACTTGTAAATTATGTCCTTTCTCAAGGCTCACAAATGCTTCTTTGTTACGTGTCATGTGGTTACTACAACCACTATCAACATACCAAATGTCTTTAAACACTTCTTTAGTATTCATGCAAGAATAAAGTAATGGATTGGAATCATTATCTTTTGCAATATAATTAGACTCATCTTTTTGAAAGCAGTAGTCTTTTTGAGAATGATTTATAATCTTACACTTTGTGCATCGGAATCTACAATTTTTTAGATTCATGATTATCTTTCTTTCAAATGATTCAATAAGAAGAAGATTTTCTTGTAACTGGAGCTCTTTGCTTATATCCTCTTTTTAATCTTACATTGTCTTGAGCTCTATACGATTCGTGTCTTTCATCACGCTCTTGTCTCCTTATAAAATTTTTCCCTTCTTTGCTTGTCATGATCTTCATTCTTAGATTTGGAGATGCTAATTTGTTTGAAATGCTTGCTCCAAGGGTTGAGTAATAAACCTGCTAATTTTTTTCTAATGTGTTTCAAGTAAGCCCATCAGTTCATATACAGAAAAAGAAGATATCTCTTTGGATTCTTCAATAACAAAAATAACATGATTGAATTTAACAGGTAAATTTTTTAATATCCTTTTAACTAGCTTCCTATATGCAATAATATTTCCATAACTTTCAATTTGATTTATAATAATAAAAGCTTTTAAAAAGAATCCTTGGATAGTTTCAGTATCTTTCATCAAAATATTATCAAAATCTCTCCATAATAATTGAAGCTTGATAGAAATTACCTTGATGGATCCTTAAAATTATCTCTTTAAAATCTCCTATGCTTCTTTAGAATTAGTTGCTCTAGAATTATGAGAAAAGATAGATATGCTTACTCCTTGTTGGATGAAGAGAATTACCTTTGCATCTTTCTTCTTGTTCTCCTTGATCTCCTTTTCCTTTCCTTCACTTAGTGAAGCAAGTGCATTCGCATTTTTAACCTCCTCATAACATTCTATAACTATCTTTCACAAATCTTGTATGATGAAAATGATCTTCATTTAAAGACTCCAATGATAATAACTCTCTCCATCAAAGATAGGGATGGAGCTTTGAGTGTAATTAAATAAAGGTGTGTTGGAGGTGGATGCCATAGTGTGGGGAAATAAGAAAAAAACTTCAACAAGGATGTGTAGGGATGTTGATGGCTCTGATATCAAACTTGTTGGGACAACGAAAGATTGGTGGTGTATAAGAAGCAAATTAGAGGGAGAAATATGAATTAATGCAAAAGGTAGATGAGAACTCAAGAACTGCTTTTCATTAAAAACTTGAATTTGCATACAAGACTCGGACTTTTAGAAGAAGATGACTTACAATGCTTATAACAAAGGAAGGACTTACAACACTTCAAAAAAGGAGGATTCTTGAGAGACTCTTGTGGTAGTAATGAACTTATTCTTGTTGTTGTTTGAAATGAAGACCTCTTGGGTGGTATTTATAGGCCCCAAGAGGGTGGAGATATTTTGGAAGAGATATTTAGAATCATATTCCATGCTTATCCTTTAAGAGAAAATATCTAGATATTTTGGTGAGATTATCTTCATGAAGCTTCTCTATATGAGGTGGAGGATAATAGGCCCACATCTCATATGAGTGAATGATTGTAGGCCCATAAGTGTAAGAATCCACTAGTGATAACAATTCTACATGGACAAAATTACAAATTGATGAATCCATGATTCATCATCTTAATATCTTGATCTTAGCAAAATCCCCGAGTAAAATCCCAAATAAATGTCCATAAAATCCATAAATTAACAAAATGACTCTTGTAAATAAAATACATTAATTATTGTATATTGGATTGTATAAAATAAATTAACATAAAAAGCCGCAAAAATAAAGGAATTTTACACCTGTAAATAGCTCAAAATTTCATGGATTTTTAATAATTCCATTTCAACTCCTTTGACCTAATTCTTTCTCTAACTTGTTCATAATAATGTATATAAAAATACAAAAATATAAAATAAATTATATCTCAAATAAATGCTCCTAGATCCCAAAGAGAAAAAGCCGTAAAGTCCAACTTCCAAGCTAAATTCCCGCTCCGTATGAACTCCAAATTCATCAAACTCACTTTTAAAGTTCAAGTTAGAAAATTATCTATCCAATGAAAGTGGTTTCATTAAAATCGGAGCTCATTTGCAAAAGTTGGATTTTGGGACCTAGATGTACATTGTACATTATGTATATATTCATTCTTTAGTCATTTTTTATTTTATCTTTCTCAATTACTAAAAATACAAAAAAAATTATGATTGTGTTGTATTTTGATTATTGTATTTTATTGTATTTTTTCGTTGTAAATATCTCTTATTAAAAGATAAAAAAATACATATTAAAAAAAACAAACAAAAAAATGTACATGTTGTATGTATTTACTTGTAAATTCACCACTATTTTTTCCCTCTTTATTTTTGTTGTATTTAAAGTAGCACACTTTATATCATTATTTACTTATTTATTTTTTCCCATTCTCTACAATAACTTCTCTACCACCAACTTCTATTCAACTCCACCATTTTAATAACTCCCATTCCACTCCATATTCTTCCACCAACCTCCCATTCAACTCCACCAATAATACAACTTCCCATTCAACACCACCACCATTCTAACCTCTCTTTCTCTTCTCTTTATATTCATTTGTACATCCTCATTTTTTCGTATCCGCCATTCTTATAGAAAAAGGAGAGAGCTTGGAACGTGGCGTAGGTGACAGCGACGAAACGTCTTCCTCAAGCGACGACCTCCTTCAGGCGAGATCTGCGGAGCTCCGCTCCGCGTCACGAGTTCCACATCGAGCTCGCGTAGCTTCTCCGATTTGATTTCGCCAATCGGATCGAAGCGACGACAGGAGTTCAGCGTAGACTGCTCCGCCAATCCGGCGAAGAACAAGTAAGTATTTCTCCTTATTTCTCTTGTTATTTTATCTCATATTTTTTTATATACCATATCATATTCACACATACCATCACCATCACCGTTATCATCATCACCACCACCAACTCATCATCTACCATTTGTTTCTTTTTTTTAGTTCATCATCATCTTCTCCACCACCAACCTATTTTTTTTGTCAATCATATTCCCTGTCTAATCAAAACATAAAAAAATATAAAAAAGATTAAAACAAAAAAAAGTTTTTTTTGTTTATCACAGCAACAAAACAAAATTTCAAAAAAAAATCAAAAAAAAAAACAAAAAAAAAACGGAAGAGGCAGCAGGCGCAGGAGCCGCCCGCCGCCCGCCATCGGCTCCCCTTTTGGGTTCTTCTCCCAGTACGCAAGGAGGAAGAAGGTCCATTTTTTTCATTTTTTTATGTAAAAATTGCGTTTTTTTATTTTAGGTTTCTAATATTACATAACAGTCCTTGTATATATTTTGCTCTGTAAATATTATTTTCTATTTTGCACAAAGACCCCTGTATTCGCACTTTGATTTGGACATCATTAATGCATCTTTTTAATCAATGAAAAATGGTTTTATGTTGAGCAACTTATCCTCTGTCATGTGATTATTTATTTGTATTTTTATGGTAGTTGGGTAATTAATTAAAAATGGTTAACTGAAATTTTGCATATTTTACCCATTCAGTGCTCATAAATTTACATCTCACACACAATTGCTCTAAAAATTCCACAAAAATTATATATGATGCCTTAATATGTGATTAATTTGCTATCCAAATTTCATCCAAAATGGAATTGTTTTGTGCCTGAGATAAATCAAAGAGTAAAATTAGTATTTGATTTTTAATTAAATCCACATACATCATTTTTGCGAAATTTCAACTCTCCTGGATTGCTTATCTAAATATCTTTTTGAGATAATTCGCACTTTGATTAATTTAATAACGTGGATTAATTAGGAATTATTTACTCACTGTCACTCTGTTTCCACTAAAAAAATACATAAAAAAAATCATATTTTGTCAAAAAAATCCAAAAATTTTACTGTAGCTTCCTTGCATCATGTTTATTTTCCAGTAAATTTTTCATGATTTTTGCTTACTGTTTGTGTGATAAATTGCGAAAAAACCCATAAAAAGTGTGTATTTTTTATTATTGCATTTTAGCCCTAAAAAATACAAAAAATATGTTTTGTGTTCACCATTGGATTAGGATTCTAGGAAAAATACGAATTGGCTAAATTGGACTTCTTTTTCATTAAAATTAATTTGGCCTTGTTTGTGTTTTCTTAGTGTCTTGATTCACCCGCATTTGCATTTGCTTTGATTTTTGCATTAAAAAAATACCGCATTGAATATCTAGATCTAAGTTTTCGAATTAAAACCAAGTTGTTCCTTTGCCTCCCTGTGTTCGACCCCAGACTTGCCCGGGATATAAATTAAACCGAGACACTCTTCACGGAGATCTTCTCTCGGTTCTGACCGAATCGCTAAGTACACGTGCTACAACGAAGCCGAATTAATCATCGTATTTAGCGACCCGTCAGATGGCGCCGTTGCCGGGGTTGATTCCTTGAGGTGTTCCTCCAAACTCCTTAAGACGTATCAATCTCATCTTCCTCTTGATGCTTCAGGTTCTAGAAAATCGACTAAGAAGGTTACCTTCGATGTTTCAGAGAAGGAATTTTCTGAGGAGTCCTCATCAGGTCCGGATGAGGTGATCTATATGAGTGAGCTCAGTTCGGTTGTTCTGAAGCCATACCTGAGCAAGCAGCCGTGTGTCGACCCCCGTTGGACGTTCCACACACCTCACTATTATTCCTCGGAGGACGATTCTGACAGCGACACATGTGTATACTACCCACCCCATCGCTCCCGCAAGAAGGTCCGTCACAAACCTTCTTGATCCTTGTATATTCTTCCTCCTCCTTGTACATATTTTCCTTTCTTTATTCACCTCCCTCCCTCATGATTCGCATCACTCGCCCCAGTTCCGTATCATTTTCATTTTGTGGCTATACTTAGGATGACTAGATCCTAAGTATAGGGGGGTGAGTGACCCGATTTGCTCCTTCTCTTCTTTTTATTTTCTTTTTGTATATTCTTTCCCATTCTCATCGGTCCCCCATTCTTGTGTTCTTTCCAATACTTAGGCTGACCAAAGCCTAAGTATGGGGGGGGGGGCGATGCCCGTTGCGTATTATCCACATTGTTTTCCTCACTTCTATTCTTTTCACCCACTTGCACTTAGTACGAGCTATGGCTTTTTGTCACCTAGTGCCATGAGGACATAGCCCAAGCTAAGTATAGGGGGGCATGTATATATTACATATATACTTTACCCATACCTCGTACTTTCATGTATATATTATACAATAATTATGGGGTGGGTTAAAAAACAAAAAAAACTTTTTCCTAAAAAAAACTCTTTTTCCTTATTTGCTAAAAAAACTTTTCAAAAAAAAACCTCTTTAAAAAAACTTTTTCAAAAAAAAAGTCTTTTCTTATTTACCTATCTTTTTCAAAAAAACTCTTCAAAAAAAAGAGCAAAACTTTTCTAACAAAAAAAAACTTCTTTGCCTTTGTTTGTCAAAAAAAACTTTTTGAAAAAAACTTTTTCTAAAACTTTTAAAAAAATCAATCATAAAAAAAACTAAAAAAACTAAAAAAAACTAACTAATAAGTTGGTTTAATCCCTGACACAATTCACTTTCACACAAGACTAGTGATGTTCAAGAACGCTTGGTTTATGAGGTCTTGATATTTTGAGTTAACCAGCCTTAGTCATTAGGGTCTTGGACTTAATTATTCACATTTCCTTAGTTTGAAAGATTTGTATGCTATATTGCATGCTTAGTCTCTACCTTAAGAATATGACCAGCACCTCACATACACGACTGCAGTTATGATGAGATGAGTTGAGATTTCACTTGAGGAACTGGGGCGAGGGATTTGAGTTTGGACTTGATTTAATGATGCTCGAGGATGGGATAAAATCAATGAAGGCTTCATGAAACCTGAGTGTCAGCACATTTAGCCAGTATGAGAACATGGTTCTTGTACTATCTCTTGACATCTACCTTTGTGACAGGGTGTGATAAAATAAAAAAATGTTGATCAGTGTGCGCCAACTCTTGGTAAAAGCAGTGGAGCTAGCCAAAAATACTATAAAGCAATGAAATGTCAAAGAAAAGCTCTCATTCCACAAAGTCAATTATCAAAAGAGCTTCCACCAAAGGCGAGCGCTCCCAACCATTTCAAAGTGTCCACTTGGACCACCACTATTAGGACCAGGAGTCGGGCTTGCACCAAAAAAAGGGATCTGCATCATAAATGCTACAAGTCTGGGTGTAGAAGGTACGATAGGTACTCAAAAAAGGCACACCCCGGTGTACTCCCAGGAAAACAAGTGCAGACGGCTCCAACTTCTCTTGACGGACGCACTGATCAACACCCAAAAAAAATGTGTTGCATAATAAGGCACTCGAGAGAATCCTTGTTTCAATGAGAGGGAGAGAAGAAATGACACAATCCTATGCCCTCCATCAACTGGCCTTCCATCTACACTTTTAAGTCTGACAACTAAAGAGACGGTGGATTGGATGCAAGAAATGGTTTATTCCCTAGTGTTGAGGATCGGGTCTTTAGGAGAGTCTCTTGGACTGGAACCTTGGGTGACGTTACGACTCTACTCTTATAACTGTAGTCCACACTTAAAGTCATATCCCTTATATATACGTATACAAAGAGAGTCTGATGATTAGGGAAATGAGTACCTTTTGACTAGAGCTTGGTTCAGCTTAGAATTTTAGGATCTCTAAAACTGAGAGTTCTTGAACGGATCAAGTCTTGTATTCACATGCACAGTCAGGGGTTAACCCAATTTATTCATTCTTTATTTGCTCGAGGACTAGCAAAGTTTAAGTATAGGGGGTGATGAATCCACGATTCATCATCTTAATATCTTGATCTTAGCAAAATCCCCGAGTAAAATCCCAAATAAATGTCCATAAAATCCATAAATTAACAAAATGACTCTTGTAAATAAAATACATTAATTATTGTATATTGGATTGTATAAAAATAAATTAACATAAAAAGCCGCAAAAAATAAAGGAGTTTTACACCTGTAAATAGCCCAAAATTTCATGGATTTTTAATAATTCCATTTCAACTCCTTTTCACCTAATTCTTTCTCTAACTTGTTCATAATAATGTATATAAAAATACAAAAATATAAAACAAATTATATCTCAAATAAATGCTCCTAGATCCCAAAGAGAAAAAGCCGTAAAGTCCAACTTCCAAGCTAAATTCCCGCTCCGTATGAACTCCAAATTCATCAAACTCACTTTTAAAGTTCAAGTTAGAAAATTATCTATCCAATGGAAGTGGTTTCATTAAAATCGGAGCTCATTTGCAAAAGTTGGGTTTTGGGACCTAGATGTACATTGTACATTATGTATATATTCATTCGTTAGTCATTTTTTATTTATCTTTCTCAATTACTAAAAATACAAAAAAAATTATGATTGTGTTGTATTTTGATTATTTTTATTGTATTTTTTCATTGTAAATAACTCTTTATTAAAAAGATAGAAAAATACATATTAAAAAAAGCAAACAAAAAAATGTACATGTTGTATGTATTTACTTGTAAATTCACCACTATTTGTTTTCCCTCTTTATTTTTGTTGTATTTAAAGTAGGCATACTTTATATCAATATTTACTTATTTATTTTTTCCCATTCTCTACAATAACTTTCTCTACCACCAACTTCTATTCAACTCCACCATTTTTAATAACTCCCATTCCACTCCATATTCATCCACCAACCTCCCATTCAACTCCACCAATAATACAACTTCCCATTCAACACCACCACATTCTAACCTCTCTTTCTCTTCTCTTTATATTTCATTTGTACATCCTCATTTTTTCGTATCCGCCATTCTTATAGAAAAAGGAGAGAGCTTGGAACGTGGCGTTGGTGACAGCGGCGAAACGTCTTCCTCAAGCGACGGCCTCCTTCAGGCGAGATCCGCGGAGCTCCGCTCCACGTCACGAGTTCCACATCGAGCTCGCGTAGCTTCTCCGATTTTGATTTCACCAATCGGATCGAAGCGACGACAGGAGTTCAACGTAGACTGCTCCGCCAATCCGGCGAAGAACAGGTAAGTATTTCTCCTCATTTCTCTTGTTATTTTATCTCATATTTTTTTATATACCATATCATATTCACACATACCATCACCATCACCGTTATCATCATCACCACCACCAACTCATCATCTACCATTTTGTTTCTTTTTTTTTAGTTCATCATCATCTTCTCCACCACCAACCTATTTTTTTGTCAATCATATTCCCTATCTAATCAAAACATAAAAAAATAAAAAAGATTAAAACAAAAAAAAGTTTTTTTGTTTATCACAGCAGCAAAACAAAATTTCAAAAAAAAATAAAAAAAAACGGAAGAGGCAACAGGCGCAGGAGCCGCCCGCCGCCCGCCATCGGCTCCCCTTTTGGGTTCTTCCCCCAGTACGCAAGGAGGAAGAAGGTCCACTTTTTTCATTTTCTATGTAAAAATTGCGTTTATTTTATTCTAGGTTTCTAATATTACATAACAGTCCTTGTATATATTTTGCTCTGTAAATATTATTTTTTATTTTGCACAAAGACCCCTGTATTCGCACTTTGATTTGGACATCATTAATGCATCTTTTTAATCAATGAAAAATGGTTTTATGTTGAGCAACTTATCCTCTGTCATGGATTATTTATTTGTATTTTTATGGTAGTTGGGTAATTAATTAAAAATGGTTAACTAAAATTTTACATATTTTACCCATTCAGTGCTCATAAATTTACATCTCACACACAGTTGCTCTAAAAATTCCACAAAAAAGCCTTAATATGTGATTAATTTACTATCCAAATTTCATCCAAATGGAGTTGTTTTGTGCCTGAAATAAATCAAAGAGTGAAATTAGTATTTGATTTTTAATTAAATCAACATACATCATTTTTGCGAAATTTCAACTCTCCTGGATTGCTTATCTAAATATCTTTTTGAGATACTTCACACTTTGATTAATTTGATAACGTGGATTAATTAGGAATTATTTACTCACTATCACTCTGTTTCCACTAAAAAATACATAAAAAAATCATATTTTGTCAAAAAAATCCAAAAATTTTACTGTAGCTTCCTTGCATCATGTTTATTTTCCAGTAAAGTTTTCATGATTTTTGCTTACTGTTTGTGTGATAAATTGCGAAAAAACCTATAAAAATGTGCATTTTTCATTATTGCATTTTAGCCCTAAAAAATACAAAAAATGTGTTTTGTGTTCACTACTGGATTAGGATTCTAGGAAAAATACGAATTGGCTAAATTGGACTTCTTTTTCATTAAAATTAATTTGGCCTTGTTTGTGTTTTCTTAGTGTCTTGATTCACCCGCATTTGCATTTGCTTTGATTTTTGCATTAAAAAAATACCGCATTGAATATCTAGATCTAAGTTTTCGAATTAAAACCAAGTTGTTCCTTTGCCTCCCTGTGTTCGACCCCGGACTTGTCCGGGATATAAATTAAATCGAGACACTCTTCACGGAGATCTTCTCTCGGTTCTGACCGAATCGCTAAGTACAAGTGCTACAACGAAGCCGAATTAATCATCGTATTTAGCGACCCGTCACAAATTACATATATTTTCAACAGTTAGAACTTGATTGTGAATGCAAGAGGTAGCTGGTAGTTGTAAAAGAAGGAAGTTATCCACCGAAAATGTTATTCAAGGCAAAGTGTCAGTATCTTGTATATACTTTAAGGCATGTATGTTGCCCTCTTGTGGTCGTTAGAGATGATGTTTACTCAACCACCTATGATTTCCCTCTTACCTAATTTTCCCCACAGCGGCTGTTACACCAACTTTATTTTTTATCCATAGCAGAAGATGGGTCTTGCAATGATTTGATCTATACTAGAGTATCGACTCGGGGCAGATACATAGGTGGGGAAGAGAAAAGCCATCATAATTGCTCCCCATGCTAGCATTTAGAAGGTGCATACAAATGTTGTCGTCATTATACTAGTTTTTTATTTACAACGAAGGCAATGATAAACACACAATCCAACCTTGTCGAGACTTTCCCTTGTAGGAAGCTTGTTCGTGACGGCTTGACGAAGGTAGTATAAGTGCTTTTGGGCTGCACGGTTAACCAAAACTTTATTGTGCTAAGGAACCTCGAATTCGTGGAGCCTGACTGGGTCGCTTGTTGAGTCGAAGGGGAACCCTATCGAAGAGGGGATCGAAAGCAGAAAGAGGGTTTTTGCTTTTTCGCCACAACGTATCCACCTCACAATCTAGAATTGGTTTTAGGAATATGAGAAAGGAAGATGTAGTTAATCGACCTGGCCATACTTCCTATATTAAAAAAACTCAACAACCATCGTCACCCCCTTTTTTATTAGGGGTCAGGATGCTTGAGGACTCCAACATTGAATCCATTTGGGCATGAAATCTTGAGGAGGCAGTTGATCTTAACACCTTACAAATTTCCTCCTCTCCAAACAATCTTTCTTACCATGATCATGTCAGGGTTTTTATTTCCACTTCTTATGAATATACTATGTACTGGTATTAGCAAAATAGTTTTCAAATCCAAAATATTATCTTAAAAACTTAATTTGTATTACATGATTACCCATGTAGGATCATCAATTGAAATTCCTCTTTTAAAAGAAAAATTAACTAAATTTCTTTGAAAATATTGAACTGATTTAAGTTTATTGCAGGTCGATTTCCTTACACGCACATATATACACACACCATAGTTTTAAATATCAAACCAATTCAACTAGTTGAACCAAGAACCAGATATAGAACGACTGAATCAGTCATTTTTTTACTTGGAAAATAAATACCGATCATAAGCCGATTAGGCCACTTGATCAATTGAATTAGATTGACCAAACCAATGGTTCAACTATCTACTTTCCAGTAAATGATAATGTTTAATTATTACATAAAATTTAAATTCTTAAAAACTACTTTTATTCTAGTCCCAATCCCGCTAATAGTGTAGTACTTCTTTGACTCTTCACCTTACATGTTTCCTCCTATGTAAGATTCCTCATATTCCCAACTTTTCATAAAAAGATCCAATAGTTCGTGGTACTTTTGACTTCATGAGAATGCACATGGACAACCGAACGTTGTCTCTCGTTTCCTTTCTCGCAAGCATTGCATGCATTTTCCTTTCTTATGCATGTTATTGTCCCTTCCAACAATAACAAAACCATGCCTTCAAATCATGGAAAGTTGTCTTCGCCATAGTATGACAAACAACAGTTAGCAACTGTTAAACTTAATTATTATTTATATTTTTCTTTAAAATTGTTAATATTAGACATCACATATATGCGTTTATATAAATATTAGAGTACATAACAAAAAAGTCCATGAACCACACACTTGATTTCAATGTAATACCTGCACTTTAAAAGGTAACAATGCGGTACCCAATTTTAATATTTGTCTCAATGTGGTTCTTGTCCGTTGAAATTCAGTTGATCATTTTGTCTTTCTAAACTTAAATTACAACAGTTCAAAATAAATTGCGACAAATATTAAAAATTAGGTACCACATTGTTACAATGTAAAGTTCAGGTTTGACATTGAAATCGGGTCTATAGTTTAGGGACTTTTATGTAATTTATTCTAAATTTTACATAGTACATTTAGATATATGATGTGGCATAATGTATACTCACTTGGATGAAATACTAGCTAAATTTAGTTCAAGCCAGTTGAACCATAAGAATCAAACTAATAATATAGTGGTTCATCTTCCTTAAATTTTAGGAAAAATTGGCATCGTAGTCGGTTGAATGGCAGGTCATTATTGTCCAACCGTGAAAAAAAAATTCAAAACTGATGCCTAACATTTGATGTCTGGTTCAGTTTTTAAACCTCAATATCCACATCATTCAATCAACTTTTATAGCATGACTTGAATTTGAACTATCTACATATTTATAGTAAATTTTACGATTTTATAGCATACATATTTAGAATAAATTTGCGATTTTATGGCATGATTTTAAATATAGTATATACATATGTCATGTTTAGTGTGACCTTGCTATTTTCGAATCAAGTTATTTTTGTGAGTATTCTTCATATCATATTATTTTGTCAGAGAGATATTGTTATTTTGGATGAGCACAATATTTGTTTTTATAGCAGTTTAAATCATGCTATTTTCCTTGTGTTACTCCTCCGTTCCCTCCTATTTTCCCCTTGTAATTTTCTTCCATGAGGTCATGGCATGATAAGAGCAAGAGGGGATGCCCTTTTCCTTGAATAGAACTCTATCATATTCTTTTTTGATATTGTTAACATATGATGTAACAATAAAGGGAATATATTTCTATCCATGTCATTGTCACCTCATTGGTCACATGTGACTTGTATAAATTTTTAGGCATGTTGTTGGGTGTATATTCTATGCCTCTTGCAAGAAGGAGTTTTGTTACCTACATGAGGTTAATGCGACATTAAATATACTTAGTGGTAGGAATGAGTATTAGGTCGGATCCCTTCAAGGTCGGAGGTGATCCGACAAAAGTGCATTATATTAATGGATCATGGGTTGAACCATGACTCGAAATTTTTATGTTATAACTGGCATGTGGTCTATCCGTGTCCAATTAACATGGGCTATGGTTTGGATCAGGCCGATCCATTTAATATATTTTAGGATGGAAAAATGAATAATTTTAAGTGTAACTGAACATATGATTGTGACAAAAATAATGAGGACAAATAGACATCACGAGGATTTTGGGTAGGATTTTGGGTATGTGAAGAAAAAAAATCGAAATTAATATATCATAGAGTAAAAAAGTACATTGGTGTGAGAGACACACAAGAGGAATAAGGAGAGGAGTAACAGTCGTCATATAGTAAGAAAAATGGCGTAGGTAATGAAGATGGTGGGGAGATAATTATTATTTGTTTGTTTAAGAGAAGAAATGTGTACATATGTAGTTGAGATTTGTTGAATACCCAATAATTGAAACATGCTTATAGGAAATCATGGATTGTTATATGAACTCTTATTAAACCCTAATTTGAGTCGGGTCAGTGGGTTGGGTTTGAGTGGAGATCGGTCCAAGTCCAGCTCATTTATGAAATGAGCCAAATTTTCAGCTCAAGCTCATCCCAATATTAATCAAGCTCGAATTCAAATCGGGCACGTGCGTTGGATTGTCCTTTTTAAAAAATGATCAAAGTTCATTCATCATAAAGAGTCATAACCAACATATATTGCATCTCAAAAGTTTTGAGGGCATGCACATACACAGGGCACAAATAGCAGAAAGGCAAAGTTTTTAACCAAAGAGTAGTAGTTACTGCCACATCTAAAAAGTTGCATTAACCCTCCAAAGAGTCATTCAATTTCTTTCGCCCGGTAAAGCCCGGCGCGGATCTTTTGCTACTAGTAAGTAGGGATGTTAACTTCATGCTCTCGATGTGATCCAGCTGATGCAGACTTCGTTTGGTTTCAGGGTTGGGTTGGGTTGGGTTGGGGTACCCCTATGAATAGTAAACTGTGAGGAGGATTGGGAGGGTTGGAAGGAGGGGTACCCCGGGTTGGGCCAACCCGACCCTACCCAACCCTGCAACCAAACAAACCCTAAAGCTCCATCTGACCTATCAACAACATCGAAAAAAAATATTTTAACGTTGATAGTTCTTGGTCATGGAATATTAGGATCGCGATTATATCTCATCATCATCTAAGTTGATTTTCATTCTATTTAGAATCACAAGCTTAATCTCATGAACCACATCACTGATGATTGGTGGGATGCTTTGTTAGTGATCTCTACAACGAGTTTTCCAGGCGTACCAGAATAAAGTAGCTCTCAATGCGAGATTGTTCCAATCCAACCTTGTATCATCAATTGTTATTGGATTGGTTCAATTATGAAAAAAAATCATCGAAATTTGGGTTCAAATGAAATCCTTGGAAAAGGTTTTTTTTTGTGAAACCGCATTCGCTAAATAGGTGTGAATGCTTTCAAAATGTTGAAGACATAAATAACAACGATTTACATATGATATATTGAACTTGTGTACATAGTCTTGTCCTGTTATCTTTTTATGAGCAAGCAATCACAAAAAGTATGTCATCATGTGTTCCAATGAAGTAGGCCAGAATTTTTCGTAAAAGGAAGTAGCTATCCCTCCATCATCTATTGGATTAATTTCTTTTAGTTGTGGAATCTCTATTTGTGGTGCTAAAAATAGAACCACAATGGAATCTTTTAGGTCATCAATGATCGAAGCATGAACCGCAATGAAACTTTTCTTAAGTGATTCCCACCTACTTGGTAAACACAAAGGTAATCTATTCGATAGGGATTTAAACAAGATATTCTTTGCTTTCTAGGATTTAAGCCCTTCCTTTGCCAATATTTTTTTGTTTGACCATCTAAAAGATCTTGGGGAAAATTTCATGAAGGGCTATGTTTTCGTAATAGAATCGGACCAAAGAGAAGTAAAATCCCCAAAATGTATTTGTTTATAGACAACTGCTAGGAGATCAGAAGTGCCTCAGATGTGGGCCGTCCACGTCTCTGGTTTTGAGGCAAGTCCTCGGGTTGAAAGAGTTATCGACCCCCTACAATTAAGGAGGCATTAATGAATTTTGATA
Source organism: Ottelia alismoides (assembly GCA_037367405.1). Lineage (NCBI taxonomy): Eukaryota > Viridiplantae > Streptophyta > Magnoliopsida > Alismatales > Hydrocharitaceae > Ottelia > Ottelia alismoides. The sequence goes on along the minus strand of JAZKJV010000815.1, from coordinate 667,845 downwards.
ACTAAGTTTTTGTAATCCAAAATAATGAATGAAGATCAAGCCAACAAGGAATTATTAAAATTCCCCACTGATGAATCTTCATTTCATCACCTTCATTCTATCATTTTGGCCTTAAAACCCTAGCTTATGCATTTAAATAGCATTAATTTGTACAAAATAACATCTTTATTTATTACATTTATTATAAATAATACTATTTTAAGACAAAAATTATATAATAAAGAAAGGAAAAGAATAAACTCGAGACCAAGTCAAGAATTAAATTGATCGACAAGGAATAAAGTGGAGGGGGGGAGGATAAGGGTCAAGAATACAATAAAAATCCAATTCTTTTATTCATCCAATAAAGTATTTTTGGGACCTATTTTATTCTTTATTACTCATCAAATAAAGAAACTTTGTACATGAAAAGATAATAATATATAAAAAAATAAAAAATTGAGTTTGTACAAAAATAACACAAAGTGTGCTTCTTATACTATTAATAAAAAGTCAAAACCCCAACTTCCCAGACCCATATCTCTCAAATAATAACTCAAAAAATATCAAAATCACTTTAATTGTATCTGAATTTTAATAATCTATTTAATGAAAGTGGTTTCATATTTTTTGAAGTTGAAGTGTGAAAGTTAGGTTTTGGACCCCTCTTGTACAATATACCCAAATAAAATATCCATTTTATCCTTTATTATTTTTATAATTTTATAAATATTATTTATAGTATATATACATATTAAAACTAGAATAAAACCTTTAAGAAAACACAAAAATAAAATAATGCACAAAATACATAGATAAAACACATGTACATATACCTATATAATTTATACCCCTATTTATTTGAGTATAAAATAACATACAAAATATAATAAAAATATATTTATGTACCTAAAAATAAGTTATAAATATATAAAATAAGAGAATAAAATAATAAAATCAAAAATACAAATTAAAAATTAAATAGCCAAAACATAGATGAATATACCTATAAATATACTCCGAAAAAATAACTAATAATAAATAACATCAAAAAAAATATAAAAATAATAATAAAATATTATTAAAATAATAAAAAATCATTTTATAAAAAATTAATAAAATTATTTGTGATTTTAAAATAATTAATTTCAAATAAAAGGACCTCTTTTGTCCTATAGTGGTTTGCGTGTACCAATAGGATTCCAGGGATCGTTGACCCTTGGTTAACTCCTCATCTTTTTTCTGACTTCAGTCAGAAGTCTCGAGCGGTCCTCCTGCTTCAAATATTCCCAACCACCTTGTTGCTCCATTGCCATCAAGCCCGTCATAAGATCTGCTCCAGGATGCTCCATGATTCACGGTGTAGCTACAGATCTCCTGTACGTAACATGTATCATCGTCGATTCATCCATCAATAAGGGTGTCCGCCATGTCTATAAATAACACCCCCCCTCCCCTAAACCTCGGCCAAGTGAGCATCCTCGTGACAGGAGGAGATTCCCTGAGGTCTGGAGCGGCTCGCGGAGGAGGAGGTGCACCCATGGTGGTCATGGCGGCCACCCTGCTCCCTGGTCTCCGACCAGATATAAGAGTTGTTTCTTTCATTTTTTGTAGTCATTAGTTGTAGGTTTCAATTTCTATTCTTAGTTTAGATTTTTATTGATCGATTTAGTGTAAAAAAGCCTCCTTTGTAATTCGCTGGTGTTGAGCTACGACGAACCCCTCGACGTGTGTCGACCATTCTCCGTCGCTCCTATCACCTCCACTTTGATTCCCAACACCTCCTCCGTCTTCCCGGACCACCCAACCAACCAGAACCATCGTGGTTATGCAGACCGACGCTCCTCCGTTGCCCTTCGCCTGAGAGTCTCCGTCACACTCCGCCTTCCGTCTATCCATACCAATAAAGCCCCAGGAACCGTCGTTTTCTCGTAAGTGATCTTTCCGCAGGTGTTGGTGGCCAAAGGACCCTCTTAGGTCGATTTCGATCACGAGTGAAGTACCTGGAGCTCATGTTCTTCCCTGAGCTAGTTTGTCATCATCTGAGCTCCAGCGTGCCGCATGAGGACTTCATCTGAAGCGAGGGAGCTTCTGCTCCATTTTACCTTTGGACCGAGATTTCCAGACTGCTGGAGGCGCGTAGAGGAGCCGATCGAAACTTGTCGTCGGCGAGTTCTTACAGTTCTTCCTGAGCCCCTTCTCATCGTTCGATCTTATCATCTTTCCAGATCAAGTCAGAGTCGTTCGAAGTGCCTTGCCGCCAACCATCAGGTCTGACTTGGGATTTAATCCCAAGCATCCATCGCCGAAGCATCATCGTCGAAGCATCATCAAAAAAATCATATTAGAACATTTTTGTCCATGTCTAGTTTATAAAATACCAAAAAATAGAAAAAACATTTTGAAAAATTCTCAAAAAATTATATGCTATGTATTTTAATATTTATTGATTCTAGACTAAAAATCCCTAAAAATAGAAAAAGAAAACTCTTAAAAATTGAAAACCCCAAAAAAGCTTTATAAAAATCTAGAAAATTCTCAAAACCCCCTAAAACAAATTTTCTATTTTATATTTTTCTCTATAATATATATATATATATATTAAAATTGATTTGGAAAATTTTGGACTTGATTTCTATTTTTAATTTCCAGTTTAGTTTCAAACTATTATGTTATCCTTCTTTAAAGTTATTTTCAAGTTTAAAAATATATAAAAATAGAAAATTTCAGAAATAAATTATAAAAATAGTAAAAATTATTTAAAACCCAAACATGTTTAATTCTGTAATTTTTAGTTATATTTCTATCTATATTATCTATTATGGCATGCATAGCCTTATACATTCTATAATCAATATAAAAAAAGAAAATATAAAAATATAAAATTGAAAACAAAAATATAAAATATAAAACAAAAATAAAAAATTATAAATTCAAAAACCCACAAAAATAGAGTACGAAAGACGTGATTGTACATAATACACTTTGATTAATAATAATCGTAGGCTATCTGTTTTTCTCTCTATGGTTCGAGCTCTACATGCTTACTTGTTATACATTTAGTTGTAGAGAATAATAAATCTTGGCTCACATTTTGTGATATTTATTGCTTGATTATTATTGTGGGTTGATTGTTGATTGATTGGGGTTTTTCGTGGGTCTCCACAACGACTGTCTCCACCTAGTGTGAGACACATTTAGACCCGTGCAAAATCTCAGTCATCAAATGGCATCATGTCATACGTATCTTCTTTTTGACCCCCCGCTCAATTCGAGCATTTCTACTATTTTGCACTCCATTTTATTACTCGTTGATCCATGTATCTTTCCTTTTGCATCAATCTTCTCTTGCTCTACGATGACGATCCATGGATGGCTTAGTCGGGACCCCACTGACACCCACATCGATTTCATAGACTCGACATCATCAATAATTCGAGGCAATTCCCGAGAACCCGGCCCGAACCTTGCAGACCGATCTCTAGACTCCTTATCTTCTTCCATCTCGTTGATCACCCAATAAACCAGGACCTCCTTTGTCCCACAACTGTCGTTGCAAATGGAAGTCTACATGCTTTTCTAATCACAACCAGCTGGGATTAGATTTCAAGTGGCCTAATTGAGATCCTTTAACAATTCAGATAGAATCCAAATACAGACATGGATCCCAACACCGAGTTCATTTCTTCAGAATTAGACCCAGAGATGGCACCTCAAGGAAAGGGCAAGGGACAACCTCCCCAACCTGAGCAGGGACAGATGCCAGATCAGAACCAGGTGAATGCTCAGTTGTTGGCTTCCATCCAAGCCATACAGTAGCAACTGACCGAGCAGGCCCTGGCACAGTCTGCATTTCAGGATATCTGAACAATCTATGGAATAGACCAGTGGGAAGAGGAGACAGATCAACAGAAGGAGGAGGAGACGGACCCCGTGATGACCAGACGAAGGAGAACCAGAACCAGAAATGAAAAAACCGACCTGAAAGAGACATACAATCCTAGAGATAGCCAGATGACCGAGTGGATCCATTCCACTGGTACATGCTCACTTTGAGCTCAAGACTCTATTCGTTTCTCTTCTACCATCATTCCACGGGAACACCAACGAGGAGCCATACATTCACCTGCAGCAGTTCACTTGCATCTACCGAACTACACACTACCCCAATGTTCCCTTGGACGCAGTGAAGATGATGGCATTCCCCTTCAGCTTGCAAGATAAGGCCCCATACTAGGTCAATAATTTGGGAAAGGTTGTGATGACTTGGGAGGAACTGAAATCTGCCTTCCTTCACAAATACTACCCTCTCGGTTGGCTCAACCAGATGCGAGGTAGGATTAGCAACTTCTCCCAGGCTACCCACGAAACTATCCATGAAGCATGGGAGTGATTCATGGACCTGCAGGAAAAATGCCCCCATCATGAGATACCGAGGACCCGTTTGATCCAACACTTTTCGGGGGCTTAAATGTAGGAAGCCAAAGGCTCGTAAATGCAACCTATGGGGGATCTCATTTTAACAAGGATGAAGTCATGGTCTGGCAAATATTTGAAGAAATAGCCGAGGGAGAGGCTTCCCTCTCTTCATCCCATGCATATCAGAGACAACCACATGTCCTCCAAAAGAAAGTACATTTAACAGTGTCTTGTGAGGCAGAGAGAGATGAGAGATCCAACCTCAGTATGATTGGGGGCCATCTCTTGAAGATTAACATTATTGAGAAGCGTCATAGGATATTGAGAAGATCACTGTGTTCAAACAGAGGATGAAACACTTAGATAAGCTGGATCAAATCACCAAGCAGTTGGAGCTGCTAGTAAACACCATCAGTTTTGTTCAGTCGGTAATACCATCTTCAGAGACTCCTGCTGAGAAGAAGGACGAGCCATCACCGCAACAACAGCCTCAGCCGAGTCAGCAGCCATCGGCCATCCAGCATGTGTACTACGTGCAGGCACCCAAGTAGGGCCCAATGCAGCAGCAGATGGTGGTTTACCAGCCAGACTTCCTTCCCCCTTCTGATCCAGCATTCCCACCGCCACCATTGATTCATGAAGTTAATGGTGTATGGAGTAACGATGCACAGCTAGCCCGTCCTACCGGACCTCACAGGGTCAACCACCAGTCAACATGGCTCACCACCAACCTCAAGTTGATCGTTATGGACAATCCTCTCAATCTCCACCTCAGTATCACCAGCACCAACAATACCAAAGTCATTGGAGGTAGAATCAACAATATTCACAGCCGTAGTACCGCCAACCACAATCGTACCACCATTACATGGCTGCTCCACCTCAGCATTACCCTCCTCCCTCATATCAACAGTACCGGCTTCCTCCACCTCCTAATCACCATCAATAGTCTCAGCCTCAGTACCCAAATAATCAACAACAACATGGTCTACACGTTGAAACTTCAGAGACAGTTCCAGTGAACCCTACCCTAGATTGCTTGGCCCAACTTGTGAAAGGCCTATCAGAGATGACTGATGAGGAAAAAATCCGATCGACTAAAGTAGAGAAATATGCAAGGTCATTTGTCCTTAATAATTTCGATTCTCAACAAGAAAATAAAACCACTTAAAGAGAAATCAAGAAATTAAAGAATGTAAGCGGTTCACTATTTTTATTTACCTGGTATAACCATTAGGGTCGAACACAAGGAGCACGAGAAAAGTACGAAGTAGTCAAATTTCAAAATACAATAATTTTTTAGTGGTTTTCCAATTTACAATTTTTTAATTTTTAAATAAAGGTAAACAAGCATAAAAATAAAAGAAGACAAACACAATGATCTTTTGGATTTTTCTAAATAATAAAAAATAGTTAGAAAATTAGAGTAAAAATATTTTTGGGTTTTATGGTTTTAAAGTATTTTTGGTAATTTTCTTGGATTTTGCAAATGTCTTTGTGATCTCATAAAAATCTAATAAGGCTCACAACTCAAAACAGTGCACAGTCAGGACAAACATGCAAATTAAAAATAATTAAAATGCCCTAAAGTCCTGATTAGTAATTTTATGATAAATATAAGTATAAAGTTACAAATAGAAAGTGAAATTGAAAGTTTTGAAATTTTTTTGATTTTATATGATTTTTACAAGTTTTTGGTTGTTTTGTAGTTTTTGGGTTTATAATGAATTTTCAACAAAATTAATACTGAAATTAAAACATAATAAAAGGCACAAACAACAATTTTTAAGGAATTTTTTGAGCATTGTTTTCTAATTTTTGGGATTTTTATAAGGTAAATAGGAACTTTTTTAAGGGTTTTTGAATTTTTAAAAATAGAAAATGCAATCAACTTAATCCAACAAAATCATAATAAAAACTACACACTAGTAGGAGCTAATAGTAATTTTATGTATGTTTTAGAATTGATTTAATATTTATTAAGTCCAATACAAAGCATGCAATTAAACACAGTTACAAGGACCTATTCACAATTATTTTAAGTTTCTAGATCAAACAAATAACACATTATAAAAATCTAGGGTAAATTATGCAAATAGTCCACCCAATTCACACACATGCTTTTTCAACACACAAGGGTATAAAGGCAATTTCTCAAAACATAATACAAGTAGTAACAACATAAAAGTTCAAGGCAGGAACTGCAAATGACCCAAAATACACGTGAGCACACATGCGCTCAGACTTGGAGGGACTAAAATGCAAATACCACAAAATACGAGGTTTAAAGTGTAAATGTACTTAACTACACATTTTAGTTAAAGGACTAAATATAAAAGCGAAAACATGCGAGGGCACGAAGGAAATATACCCTTGGCATGGACACATGGCGCACGCTGAGGAAGGCATGGTCATACGTCTCTAATTTGACACCCAGGTGGATCTGACGGCTGCCGAGAATGTCGAGGACGTGCGGGGCAGATGCATCAGAGGTTCTGATCCAATGCCCAAAGGCTGACACTGTCTGGTGGCTCAGATTGGATCTGACAGGGGTGCGCTCATCCAACGGTGGGAGAAGAGTCAGCAAGAACATGCCCAGGTTGAACTTCGATCGAGGGAAGGGATTGGTCGACCCGATGAAGGATCTGGGGGCCCCGACATTATCGTGAAGAGGTTCCGCATCTGGTGGAGGGCTCCGATGAAGGAGGCGTCGGTCAGATAAGCGTCACGGTGGATTTACTCCTGGAGCTGCTCCGTTAGAGCAGCTAATGTATGAATCCAGACTCCTTGCGCTCCAATGTCGACATAAGGTATCCTAAGCTCGGGGTGAAGCTCCGATGAGGTTTATTTGAGCATACCAACAAGTGAAGCGACATGGAATGGGGTACGACGTCCGGCATGCGTGGGGTAGGACGTCTCAGCTCAATCTTGCTCGAGAGAGCAAGAATCGAAGGGTCAGGTTGCGCTTGGAGATGGTGGGCGAGTGAGTGAAGCGATCTGTGCGGATAATGTGGAAGGCGGAGCTCCGGCTGCGATGGCCAGAGCCAAGATGGTGAAGGGTGGCAGATGATCAAAATCGAGTCGAACAACAAAATAAAAAGGGAATGGGGGATACATGAGTGGTCTAAGGTGATGGTCGAGGTGCTGTGAGGGTGGAGATGAGGTCCTGGCCTCGATATGCTACGACAGACAAGAGAGGCTATTCACGGTGGATGTCTCTGGCCATGTTGGTGAGCTGCAGTCGTTAAGCCACCAACCTTCGCTCCGAGAGATCCTCCGGGATGCTGTCACTCGGCTGAAGGTGGCTATGAGGGAAGAAAGCGGTGAGGCACGAGCTACCATGTTGTGGAGGCGAGAGAAGACTGCTTATAGGCTTCACAGGGGTCCTAGAAGAACCGAGCGTATCGCAGAACCCTAGGCAGGTCCGACTGCATCTAGGGATCCGCGAGGATCATGGAAGTCATGGATACAATAGGATGCAGGGATCGAATCAATCGGAGCTCTGGGTCGGGTGCCAAAAAGTGGAGAAAATGCTCCAACGAGGCACGCATGACCCGACCTGGTCTCGAAGAGACCGTTGACTGGGGTCAATGGTCCGATGTAGACCAATTAGAAAATAAAATTTATAAAAATCAAAGAAAATAGGATTAAAAATAATAAATGAATTTAAAATAAAAAGTGTATACAACGAAAAATGTTTATTATTTTATAAACTATTTTTTTGTGATTTATAATTATTTTTTATGAAAAATAAAAATAATATATATACATTATATAATATTATATACATGTATATTATACCTATGTATTATGCATAAGTATTTTTATTTTCTTATTTTGACTAAATAATTTTACCTTAGGGATTTTTACTCGGCAGACCCTATAAACTTTTTAAATTACCTCTATGACCTTTTGCAAAACGTAATTACCCCACCAACCCTATAAATTACCCCAAGAACCCCCACAGGCTTCAAACAGATTAACCAGACGGTTCATAGGGTAAGAGTTGGCAAGTTTACGAGGTTGAGGGGGGAATTAGGTTGTTTCAAAGGTCATAGAGGCAATAGGCAAAGTTTATAAGGTCTGTCGGGTAAAAATCCCTTTACTTTATATTTTATTTATTTACAACATGATTTTAGGAGTATAAAATAATTTTATTTTATTTTTATAAATTATTTAATGGTATAAAATAAATAGTGAATGTAGTATATACAAGTGTATTTTGTACAAAGGTTTGGTAATTTTATTTTTCTAATTTTTATTTTATTTTTATATTATTTCTAAAGCTATATACAAGGGTGTGAAGGAATAAAATAATTTTATTTTATCAAAAATGCATATTATATATAAGTATAGGTGATATGTATAGTGTACAGTGAACCTTATCTCTCTCTACTTATTTTCTTTTGCAATCAAGTCAAGATTTGACCTTCTCTTGAGGTTTGGGTCACTCTGGATTTATTCTAAATACATCATTATTTTTCTTTTCCTTTTATTCTTTTATTTTTGCAGAGTAAATGCTTAAATATCATATATTAGCAAGGTCATGCACGATGCTAAGTTATTGAATTTACATGTATTTACAAGTGGTTTTGCCAAAAAGAAGAGCTAAAATAAAAGAATAAAGAGTAAGAATCATGGATTCATTACCCCCATACTTTACCTTTGCTAATCCCTTAGTAAACACTTATTTGAAAAAGAAGCGAAAACAAAAAAAGAAAGAAAAGAAAAAGAATCAAGGTTGATTATTAAGCTTATCTTCATTAAATTGGAGTATGGAGCTCAGTCAGACCTTTGGGTTATTAGTTTGGCGGAAACTTATTGGGACACATGCTTAAGACTCAATAACCTTCAAGTTCCACAATTCTATGATCAAGACTCCTCGGTAAACTAGGTCAGAACAAGTATACATACACAAACTCTAATGACTATGCATATTTCCTTATACTGTGTAAGTGATATGAATCTCCCCACCTCAGAAATGACAAATAAACAATCTCTCTTAACAAGGTAACTCTAATTCCCCAGTATAGCATCTCTTTCCTCGAGGAGCGGGGTATTCCCTTCTAAGTTCAAGTTCAACCAGATCAAGAAGAGGGGAAATAAGAGAATGGACCGTGACTAGTATAGCTACGGCTCCCTTGGAGCAAAGCTAGTGTAGATGAGTCTCCATCTGCAAGCTTCCATGAGATAAGAAGGTGGAATACATAAGGTTTGCTTATTCACTATATACATTCCGATGGGCCTGCCCACTTTTTTGGAGTTCTTCTTGATTTTGCACATTTTTTTGATGTGCATGCAACATATTTACATGGTGCATCATGTACATAAGGAGTTTTTCCTCTTAAGCCAGTAGATTATCCCTCTTTTTAAGCATTATTGCAACCCACAGACTCTTGTCTTTAGACCTCAATGCCGCTAGGACAGGTTGATATGTACATCCCTCCCTAGAGGAAAACGAGAGGTTCTTCCTAGAAGTACTACCCTCGTATGCTACCCCAAGCCAAAGAATTTTGCCTCCTCACCACGTCATCTGTGTTAAGCAACATGTAAGGTACGTGTCCAAGTCAAGCCATTGTCTCTGAGAGTCATGTCTGCGTTGTTAAGTGTTCTACTTAGCTCATCAAGATGACATGTGAACATAGCCTAGTGGACTCAAAGAATTAAGTCACTAATGGACCTGAAAAGTCTTAACGCTAAATCCTATAAGGTTCCTCTGAACTTAGGTGGATTAAGATCTTAACCAAGCTCCATTTTTCAAATTAATTCCAGACTAGTTTAAATGCCACATATGATTCATAAGAATATACAAGCAAATATGTACAAAGCTCTTTTTGAAACATTTTTCAAAATATAAAAATTCCTGAATGCAAGGAAGAAGTTTGTGCAAAATATTTACAAATACAAACAAATTTTTACAAATCTTTATTTTTCAAATATTTTTCAAAAATTTTGTACTATATACATAGTTTTGATACAAAAATATTTATAAAAACTTTACAATCAACACCTTTTTACAAACATTTGTATAAAAATAGTTTTTACAAAAGTATATTTACAAATATTTATGTACAGGAAAAATTTTAATATTTTTGTGATTTTTAGTTTTGTGATTTTTAGCCATCTTATTTATTAACACACTCACACAAAGTATGAGTTATGTCTAAAGTATATATACAATATATATGACACCCCCTTATACTTAGCTCGAACGATGTCCTCAGAGTGATCGAAGATCGATGAAAGGAAGACATAACTTGTGCTGAGTATTGGGAAGTGAAAAGAATGCTATACTGCAATGACGAATAAAAGAATGTAATGAATAGAGGTCGGTGATCCCCCTTTACTTTGGATCAAGTAATCCTAAGTATAGAATATTGTACACAAGGAGAAAACCGAAGGATAGGATGTACATGGTTTACTTCCCCTATAGTTAGAATAAAATATACCACCTAAAAATAGACAGCAAAACAGAGGTAAAAAGAATCAAATGAATAATCACATGTCTGATACCCCCTATACTTAGGTAAAGTGCACCCTAAGTATAACATAATCGTAAGATGAGGATGGGGTATTACACAAAAGAATTAATGATATGGACAACTGGATCTATACAACTGCGAAGGCGAAGTAAAAATCAGGCATGAGATGCAAATGATGTGAGTCAAAGACCACATCTCATGCAAAATGAATAGGGGCAACGCCAACGATCAACGAATCATGATCAAGATATGGCTTCATGCATTAACCATTAACCCAAAAGGTTGAATCAAATGACAACTCAGATACGTCGATGCTTCCGTTGTCGTGCACCTTTCTGACCAAGTATGGTCCCTTCCATTTGCTTTGTAATTTCCCTGGAAATAATCTCAACCTAGCATCAAATAGCCATACTCTCTGGTTCGGCTCAAACTGTTTATGGCTGATATGAGAATCATGCCATGTCTTTGCTCTCTCCTTGTACTATAGGCTACTCGAAAAGGTTGTATCTCTCAACTCCTCCTGGGCTGCCAACTATGCTTTCCTCTGATCTCCTATACTCTTGGGATCCAATAATAACTCAATGACTACCCAAAGTGACTTGTGCTTGATCTCCACAGGAAAGTGGCATGGCTTGCCATCAATGAGATGAAAGGGAGATGTACCCAAAGGTGTCTTGAAGGAGGTCCGATAGACCCACAAGACCGAGTCTAAATGCTGTGACCAATCCTTTCGGTCTGGGAAGACAACCTTCTGCAGTATCATCTTGATCTCCATGTTCGATACTTCGGTAAGACCATTGGTCTGAGGGTGATATGGAGTGGCAAATCGATAGTCAGTGCTGAATTCGTTAGCAAGGGCCCTTACCTTATCGTTGATAAAGTGAGCTCCCCGTCAGATATCAAAACTCTAGGTACCCCAAACCATGAAATGATATTTTTCCTCAAATACAGTCTAAGCATCTGTAGCTCGGGTGGGGAAGGCCTCAACCCAACGACTCACATAATCTACAACAAGCAGAATGCACTCGCATCCCTGACTCTTAGGGAATGGACCCATGAAATCGATGCCCAATGCGTCAAAAACCTCACAGAATTGAATGTATCAACATCATATCACGCCGTCCACAAGTACCCATCCTATGGCATTCAATACACCTCTTCACGAATTCATCAGAATCCTTGAAGAGGGTAGGCCACCATAAGGCCGGATTGGAGCACTTTTTGTGTTGCCCTCCACCAGAATGATATCCTCTCGCCTCAAGCTTGTGGCAGTATGTGAGGACGCTGTGGTGCTCCTCCTGAGGAATACACCGACGCCAGACACTATCCCCCCTTCATGATAAAGGGTAGGATCCTCCCAATGGTATGACTTGACCTTCGTAAGGAAAGTCTCAAGTTGATGTCTGGGCCAACCTTATGGAAATTTCTTGGCGACAAGATAGTTCACAATGTCAGCGTACCATAGAAGCGAGGTGATAGCAAGAATTGCCTCGTCTGGGAAGGTCTTTGTAATAGGCGCAATATGATCAAAATCCTCAAGGTTCTCTAAACAGGAGAGGTGATCCTACACCACATTCTTGACTTCGGGCTTATCCTTAATCTCGATATCAAACTCCTGGAGTAGAATGGTCAATCTAGATTTGGCATTCTTCTTTTCCATGAGGTATCGGATGGAGGTGTGATCTGTAAATATAGTCACTCAGGATCCAAAAATATAAGATCTGAACTTGTCTAAAGCAAAGACTACAGATAGCATCTCCTTATCAGCCACAATGTAATTCAGCTGAACGGCATCCAAAGTCCAATTAGCATAGTGTATGGAAAAAGGTAATCCGTACCTCCTCTATCCTAGAACAACCTCTATGGCAAAATCAGAAGCATTCGTCATGATCTCGAATGGGAGAGATCGATCAGGTGGCTGAAGGATAGGAGCCTGAACAACAAGTCCCTTGAGAGTCTCAAATGACATTAGACACTTATCATCTACAATGAATTTGGTGTCTTTCGTCAGCAAATTAGTGAGCGATCGAGAAATTCGACTGGAATCCGTAATGAGTCATTGGTAGAAACCGACATGCCCCAGAAAAGATCGCAACTGTCGCAAATTGGATGGTGGATTGAGTTTCTTGATGATATCTACCTTGGTCGAATCGACCTCCATTCCCATGTTGGAGATGATATGACCAACGACCGCCCCTTGAGTCATATGAAATGTCTCTTCTCCCAAGATAATACAAGGTTGACCTCTATGCAGTGCTGAAGTACGCGGTCTAGGTAGTCAAGAAAAGCATCAAACCCATCGCTGTAAACTGAAAAGTCATCCATGAAGACCTCTAAACAGTCACCCACCATGTCCGAGAAGATGGAAAGCATGCACCTTTGGAATGTAGCTGAAGCATTGCATAAACCAAAGGCTAAAAACATACGTCCCAAACAGATAGGTGAATGTCATTTTATCCTGGTCTTCGTACGCTATGGCCACCTGATTGTATCTGGAATACCTATCAAGGAAACAGTATTGACTCTTCCCAACTAGCCTCTAGATAATCTGATCAATTAATGGCAGTGGGAAATGATCCTTCTTGGTGGATTGATTCAATTGTCTGTAGTCCACACAGACCCTCAGAAATGTTGGTACCCGGGTAGCTATCTCCTCTCCGGACTCGCTCAAAATTGTAGTGATACCCATCTTCTTGGGTACCACATCTAATGGAATAACCCACTTGGAGTCGGAGATGGGGTAAATTGACGCTCCACCACTTCGATATTTCCTTCATGATTTCATCTCGAAGATTCGGGTTCAGTCGTCGCTGGAACTCATGCGATGGCTTGGCGTCCTCTTCGAGATAGATGTGGTGGGAGCATAGGGTCGGACTTATCCCCGGGAGATCAGCTACACTCCATCCAATCACCTTGCGGATTCTTTCAAGAACCTCCATCAAACGAGATTCTTGATCTCCAGTCAAATCCACTGAGATAATGACTATGGACATCTCTGGCTCACCCATAAGGAATCTGTACTTCATATTCTATGGAAAGGTCTTCAGTTATGTACAAGTGGGAGCTGGAAAACCTGACTTCTGAAATGTCCGAGTGAAAGCCACCAGATCTGTGTGTGAGAACTCTCGCTGCATCTGTGAATCTGACAAAGGTGGCCTTGCTGGTGTATCCATCATCTGAACTGGCTCTCTCTCCGTCCTAGTTATTGGCTCTGAAGGAATCAGACATGGCAAATAATCATCAAAGTCATCCCAATAAATGCCTGAATCTGAGGGATCTGAATTGGAAGAACATGAAATATCCTTACCATAATTGTCAGCCTCAAATGTGTCCGGTGCCAAGAGTGTGCTCTTTGAGCTCTCGTCTGCCAAAACCAGCAAGTTTGTGATATCTAAAGACGTGACGAGGGCTCGTGCTGCTGGTTCTGACCATACCGCTTCATCCTCTGTGATCACAAAGTCGCACTCCTTATAGATGTCTCGCTCTGCATTTGTCATCTGCTCTGAATCACCCGAGTGCTCGGAGCAGGCTGAACCTCTCACTATGGTCTCCTCGATCGCCTCTATTTGTACACTTTCACCCTCAACGCAAAAGTATACCTTCCCTCTATCATGATCGGACACCGCCTTGGCTATGGCCAAGAATGGGCGTACTAATATGATGGGGGTATCTGTCACAGACTCAGGGATCTCCATGTCCAATACAACAAAGTCCACAGGGAATTTCAAGCCATGAATTGTGATGACTACGTCCTTCAATAACCGCTTCGACCTCTTAATAGATCTATCAGAAACTGAAGGAGTGTGCTGCTTTGTCTAAGAGGGCCAAACTCGAATCAGTCGAGTAAGGCAGCCAGAAAGAGGTTAATCGAAGAGTCACTGTCTAATAGAGTCCAATCGAATCGTTGCTCATGGATATGGCATCTGACATATGGAGCTTCTTCATCGGGTCTCTTGGCTGGCAGTCATTCTGAATCGCGAAGCAAGTGGCACGAGTAAGCACATGGATCTCTGCATTGTGATTACTCCTCTTTCTGCGGATGGAGGTCTTCTCTCTCAAGTTCTTCTAGAAGAGAGGGATGTGCTCTAGTGCCTCCTGTAGAGTCAACTATATCTGGAATCGATCATTCATCTTCTAGCTGAACTCTAATTGGTGACTCTTTATTGGATTTTCATTTTTGGTCCCCTTTCCTAAGTGGAGTGCTTGAGGGAAGGGGATGGATGGAACCTCTCTAGAGAGATGCAGGTCAGGAATAGGCTCCTGTGCATGTACAAAACTAGAATCCATACCAAGATCGTCATGCAATACAAATGGATTCACAGGAGATACAGAAACCTTTCCTTTATTCATATTTTTTTCTATTCTATTTTTCCACTTTTTTTTGTATTTTTATGTCCTGAGATACAACATCATGTAACACAAATGAAGGTAAATTGGTGACATCAGTACCATACACAACATCTGATCTTGCGACATTAGCACCACACTCTGGCCAAGCATCTCTCATCAAGGTGGCATCAGTACCACCATCTACATCTGGAAACACGACAACCTCAGTATCGTCGGCTAGATCACCATCCTTGGTGTCTTCAGTACCACCGTCATCATCATAATCATGAGCGGCATCAACATCCCTACCATCCTCGTCTAGTGCTTCAGAATCTGCATGTGGTTGTCGCTCAGACGAGGCATCATTGGCTGGAATCCTACCACTCCTAAGTGTCACAAAATCAGCATCAAATACATAGAGAGAAATATCACCCAAGGTATCATCAGGAGTGGTAGTCTCTGTAAACTATACCTGATCAAATTTCCTCTTCATATTATTCGGTTAGGTACAATCTGAGCTGGTATGGAAGCCTTACCCTTAACAATCTCCCTCATCTCCTGCCAGAACTCGTCCATCTCTCGCCGGAAGAATTCCTGATGGTTAGAAAGTAAGCGAGCAAAGTCATCAAGGGTTGGGGTCTCATATACAGGTGCATGAGAACCGAACGTGTTGCCTCATTGGAAATGAGGTTGAGAATGTCGCTGCTGGTAGTGAGGAGGAGGAGGAGACTAGGAATACTGATGAGGCTATTGTGGATGCCTTCACTGCTGTCCCTGATGATAGGGACGAGGACCCTACTGTTGGTGATACTGCTGGGAGTGTTGGGGTTGCTACTGCTGGCTGCTCTGTCCGACCTGAACTGGAGGCTGATGTTGGGACGAGGTGCCTCCGGTGGACCATCTGAATCCGGGATGATCGTGACGAATCCCAAGCTGATATTGGTACTGGGAGTACTAGATCCCGTTGACTTCCATCAACGACTCCTGCTCAAGGTGTGAAGGTGGAAGAGCTGTCAAGGGTTGATCCGACTGGTAGACCACCATCTGAGTGTTTGGAGCTGGTGGTGGCTTTTGGAAGAGCTCGAGTTGCTGAATCGGCTTTGCCTGGATATGGTGGACATGGTGGTACGAGGTAGATGGCTGGCTAGAGCTGCTCCCTGGATCAGCCCATGACCTGAGACATGGCTGAGAAGTTGTCTGTACCTCCTGGAGACACATGATCTGGATCTTCAGGTCACTCAGTTTCTGTGCCAACTGATCAATCTGGTTCAGGCCCTGGCACCGCTTCTTCTCTATGATCTCTATGCGGTCCAACTTCTCGCTGATGATGCCCACGTCAGCAGCTAACGACTCGGCCTGTGCTGCTGCCGACGAAGAAGTGGAAGGACCGACATCGAACCATGCAATCCTCTGATAAGACACTGCCTGTGGGAGGGGCTTTCCCTGAGTGTAGACCTTAGTCTAGGACATCACCGTGTAGTTTTCTGTCATTTCCTCGTAGATGGCCTAGACTTGATCATCGTCCTTGGCAAAATAGGACCCTCCACACGAGGCATTCACTAGCCCCTGCAGCTTCGGTGTCATCCCACAAAATAAGCTCTGAACAACGTTGGGCTTGGATATCTCGTGATGTGGACACCGGTTGATGAGATCTCTAAATCGACCCCAACCCTCGTGAAACTGCTCATTTGGGATCATGGTGAAGTTGTTGATCATAGCTCGTGTTGCGTTGGTCCAGTCGAGTGGATAGTACTTGTTCAAGTACTCGGCCCGGACCTGCTCTCAAGTGGTGATGTACCTCCCCAAATGCTTCAGCCAGTAAGCTGCTTTGTCGACATAGGAGAACGGGAAGGCGGTCATCTTGATCGTGTCCTCGTCCATGAATCTGTCGTGGATCGTGCTGCATATCATCTCGAACTCCTGCAGATGGAGGTACGGCTCCTCGGTGGCTAGCCCATGGAACTTGGGCAAGAGCTGGATGGTCTAGGGGTAAAGCTCGAAGTCGCCCAAGATCTGCGGTAGCTGAATCCAACTGTGGGTGAGGGTTGCACCAGGGTTGTGCAATTGCCTCATCATCCGTACTAGCCTAATTAGCTCCTGCTGGTCATCCTGGCATTCGTCTCCTCCTCCAGTTACTAGTATCTCTCCACTGGCTGGTCTCTGCAACTCTGCTCTGTCGGCTCGCATCTGTGTCATCTCCCTCCTCACCTCAGCCATGAAAGCTCCTTGCTCCCTAATCTATCTCTGCATGGTCTCTAGGGAAGAAAGCAGCGTGTTGTTGATGGTGGCCTGGTCAAGTACATACGCTGATCTCTGTGGCTGCTCATCAGTGTGTCCCTCACTGCTGGCCATCTCTTGGGTCTCTACAAAGGCGAAAGACACCAACTTAGGTGCCGTCAAGTGAACTAATAATTGTGTTGGACTCTACTCTAGCACCTCAAGACTGGTAGAAGGGTGGTCAAGGGGGAACATGGTGGTAGCAAACTCAGGTTCAGAGAGCAGGTCTGGACTATCTGAAACCACCCTAGATGAATAGAGAGGAATAATCGAAAGTGGTGTTGTCAAAGGCATCCTAAGGGACTTCCTTCCTATCATCGTGATCTGGGGATTTATGAGGATTGGATCTAGAATGCAAACAAGATAAGAAGTCAAACCCCAAGTTCATCTACACAACACGAGTTGGTGACCATGAAAGATCGATCGTTAATCTTGTCAATTTTTATTAAGGTGACAAATCAATCCAAAAGAGCGATTAAGCGAGTTGTCAGGAGCCCAATACTCCCAAGAGACAGGCTCAATCTCACAGCTAGTTTTTCCCAGCCAGTATGGGTGCAGACCGTTTACCGGCTATCCGATCTGCCCAATCTGCTAAGGAAGTCCCGGACCGATTACCAGCTACCCGGTGAAATCCTCACTAGAGAACAACTAACCACAAGACCAGTAGTATGAAGAAAGATCGGACGTGGCTCTAACTAGTGTACAAGCCACTCTCTCACTGCAGATAAATCAACCAATGAGGGGGTGACTCTCCCCAAAATAAAGATTTTTAGGTGAAGTGTAATTCAGGGTCAAGTTTGCATTAGCAATACTAATTTTATTTGGTTATATCTTTTTATGTATTTTTCTAAAATAAAAATAATGCCTAACGATTTTCCAATTTCCTTGGTTAATTTGAGTCCAATAAAATAGGGAGAGGAAGTCGGAAAAGCCGATGTGTGATCAAACACAATGATGCATGTAGAGATAGAAATGTGTATTGACTCCAACACTCTACATGCAGGGTGATCCACACATAAAATAAAGACTGAAAGTAAACTATCTATGTGATGCACGAGAAAATCGTCCCTAGGTGAGCAACTTCTATTAATCGTGAAGAACAATAGCTAACTATCGAGAAGAGAGACCTAAGTCCGGTCTTTGATATAGATCGGTGCCCACCACAATGGGTCCTACCAGCGCTGTATACGGCATCTCTCGGCACGTGGTCTCTAATCCCAATGAGTTAACTTTTTTAGATTAATTTTAGCTAAGTCCAATTACGATCTATAGGAACAGATAGGCAATTAGGTGTGGGGACCTTAGCTAATTACGTCACAAACAATAGAAATTCCTAAGTCTAGGGGCCAAATCTTCGAGAATCAAATAGAAACAAAAAGTGATAAATCCACAAAAAAGCCACGAAAAACTACGGTGAGGTCCCCTGAGTACACCGGTACTCGATAAAACAAACCCTGAAGTCTAAGTCCAAAGAGTGTCCAAAGTCTAATTATTACAATAATAGTAGTTTTGCAGAAATAAATATCTATCTACTATAACTAAATCCTCCCACTCTTCTGCTCCTCCTCAGGTACGGGTTCCTCTAATAGAAAGCCAAAGCATCCCTCGGATGGTTCCTCACACGAAAAGTAAAATAGAAAAGATGCCAGAAACATTTATAACAAATAGATAAGAAAAATGAGCAAACTGAAATAAGTCTATTAAGTCATGCTCTCCGGTAATGACACCATTCTAATGAGGCAAAAATCCAATCGACTAAAGTGGAGAAATATGCAAGGTCGGTGTCCTTAATCAATCTGATTGCTCAACAATAAAATAAAACCACTTAAAGAGAAATCAGTCAATCAAAGAATGTAAGCGGTTCGCTGTTTTTATTTACCTGGTATAGCCACCAGGGTCGAACACAAGGAGCACGAGAAAAGTACGAACTAGTCAAATTTCAAAATACAATAATTTTTTAGTGGTTTTCTGATTTTGCAATTTTTTTAAATTTTTGAATAAAGGTAAACAAGCACAAAAATAAAAGAAGACAAACACAACAATCTTTTTGGATTTTTCTAAATAATCAAACATAGTCAGAAAATTAAAGTAAAAATATTTTTGGGTTTTATGGGTTTTAAAGTATTTTTGGTAATTTTCCTAGATTTTTTAAACATTTTTATGATTTTATAAAAATCAAATAAGGCTCACAACTCAAAACAATGCACAGTTAGGACTAAAGTGCAAATTAAAAATATCTAAAATGCCCCAAAGTTCTAATTAGCAATGTTATAATAAAATGGAAGTATAAATCTACAAATAGAATCTGAAATTCGATTTTTGGACTTTTCTTTGATTTTTTATGATTTTTACAAGTTTTTAGTTGTTTTGTAGTTTTAGGGTTTTTATAATGAATTTTCAAGCAAAATTAATACATAAATTAAAAAATGATAAAAGGCACACAAAGTAATTTTTATGGAATTTTTAGAGCATTTTTCTTATTTTTAGGATTTTTATAAGGCAAACAAAAACTTTTTTAAGGGTTTTTGAATTTTCAAAAATAGAAAGTACAATCAAATTAACTCAACAAAATCACAATAAAAACTACACACTATCATGAGCTAATAATAATTTTTAAGTAATTTTAGAATTAATTTAATATTTATTAAGTTCAATACAAAGCATGTAATTAATTACAGTTAACAACAATATTGGTCCATATTTATTGCAACCCACACTCTCCTGTCTTTAGACTTCCTCATCACTGGACAGGTTGGGGTGCACTTCCATCCCTAGAGGAGGACAAATGTTTCCACTTGTGTGCATCTCATACCGGCAAATCCAACCCCCTCACCATTCCACTGAGTCGAGCCATGTGAAAGGTGCAGGTGTCCAAGTTAGGTCATTATCAACAAGAGTCGTGCGTGTGCTCTGAAATACTCTACTTATGCAGTCAAGAATCCATTGAACCAAGTCCCGTTATCCTCAAAGAATTAAGTCAACTAGACCTGAAGTAGATCAATTCCATCTCCTATAAGATTCATGTTATTAAGTAGATTTTAAGGTCCAATCAAGCTTCAATCTCCGGATTTTACTTAGACTTGTTCAACTATCATATTCAATCCGAAAAATGCTCATGCTATGCTAATGTTATGCACAAAATATTTTTGTGATGCAATTTTCATAGATTTTGAACTTCTTATGGATTTTTGAAAAGATGATGCATATGCATTTTTTCAAAAGGTTTTTCAAATGTTTTTGCATTTTAATTTTGCAAATGTTTTTGGGATTTTTGAAAACAAAAATTTTGGGTAAAAACTAGGATAAAATATTTACATGGGGATGCATCTGATATTTACAAGAAGTGGATTTTAAGAATTTACAAGGGTAAGTGGTCAATTTTATGCGTACATATATAAAGAATTTTAGTGTGATGTAAATGCTCCTCAAACTTATTTGAAAAAGGTTTTTCAACAATTTTGAAAACTATAGTCCAAAATAATTTTAACAAACTTTTTAACAAACATGTACACACATTTGAAAATCATTTTGCGAAGGTTTTTCAAACACTATAGATAGATTTTTCAAATATTTTTGCAACCATTTTTGAAACCATTTACAAATAATTTTTCAAAATTTTATTTCATACAAAGAAAATAAACTTTACAAACCAACTTATTTTACACAGGTTGAAAACATGTAACAAAGCATTTTCAAAATAGTTTTCAAAAGATTTTTCACAAAGACTTTCAAACAATTTTAAAAGCATTTTTCAAAAAACATTTTTACCTAATTTATTAATCAGTACATACAAAAAGAATTTGAGGAATAATATCATCTTTTTAGTAAGGTTTTTAATGAATTTTAAAGAATTTTTATCCATAATTATTAGTAAAAATACAAAAGTACGAGTTATGGCTAAAGTATATACATAGTATATACGACCCCCCTATACTTAGCTTGAGCTATGTCCTCATAGATCGGTGAGAAAAGAGAAGACATAACTCGTATTAAGTATAGACAAGTCTAAAAATAAACGAATAAGAGATGAATGAACAGATCGTACTCAAATTGTCTCCCCCTATACTTAGGATAAGATATCCCTAAGTATAGACGATAAGAGGAGACAATGGAGAGGATCAAAGAATAGAGAAACTCGGGGTGGACACCCCCTATACTTAGGACAAAGTACATCATAAGTATAGAAAACTATCAACAAGGGCCGACGATCTTTTGATAGATAAAGAGGATAGAAAAGGAAAAGAAGAAAAGAGAATAAATAGATCATAACTCAGTGTGTGCACCCCCCTATACTTAGGATAAAGTGCATCCTAAGTATAGCAAAATCATAAGATGACAACGGGGTGGCACGCATAACGGAAGAATGAATGAATGATATGGACAAATAGATCTGTACAGAGAAAGATGGAAGTGATAAGCATGTATGAATTGCAGATGATATGAGTCAAAAGCACATCTCATACCAGATGATTGGGGGCAACGTAAACAGTCGGCAGATCATGATCTAGATATAGTTTCAGGCGCTGACCGTTAACTCGAAAGGTAGAGGAAGATGACAACTCAGATATATCAATACTACCATTGTCATGTACCTTCCTGACCACATACAGACCTTTCCACTTACTCTGTAATTTCCCTGGAAATAATTTCAGCCTAGAATCAAACAACCATACTCGCTGATCAGGCTCAAACTGTTTATGGCTGACATGGGAATCATGCCATGTCTTCACTTTTTCCTTATATTGTAGGCTGCTATATAAGGCTGTGTCTCTCAGTTCCTCCAGGGCTGCCAACTCTGCTTTCCTCTGTTCTACTATACTCTCGGGATCCAATAATAACTCTGTAACTGCCCATAGTGACTTATGCTTGATTTCCACTAGCAAATGGCACAGCTTGCCATAGACGAGACGAAAGGGAGATATCCCTAATGGTGTCTTGAAGGAAGTCTGATAGGCCCACAAGACCGAGTCCAAAAGCTGTGACCAATTCTTTCGGTCTGGGCGGACTACCTTCTGTAAAATAGTCTTGATATCCCTGTTCGATACTTTAGCAAGACCATTAGTCTGAGGGTGATATGGAGAAGCAACACGATGGTCAATGCTGAACTCGTTTGCAAGGGCTTTTACCTTGTCGTTAATAAAGTGAGACCCCCCGTCTGAAATCAGAACTCTAGGGACCCCGAATCGTGAAATGATATTTTTTCTCAAAAATCAACACATGGTCTTAGCATTAGCGGCTCGGGCGGGGATGGCCTCAACCCAACGACTCACATAATCCACAGCAAGCAGAATGTACTCAAACCCTGACTCTTAGGAAATGTGCCCATGAAATCAATCCCCCATGCCTAAAAAACCTCACAAAAGTGAATGGGTTGCATGCGCATCATGCCGCTCTGTCCGCAAGTACCCATCTTCTGACAGTCAGTACACCTCTTCACGATTTCATCTGAATCCTTGAAGAGAGTAGGCCACCAAAGGCCGGATTGGAGCACCTTCTGTGCTGTCCGTCTCCCAGAATGATGTCCTCCTGCCTCAAGCTTATGGTAGTAGGTGAGGACGCTATGCTGCTCTTCTTGAGGAATGCACCTCCTCCATATACTATCCCCTCCTTCATGATAAAGGACGGGATCCTCCCAATGGTAAGACTTGGCCTTCGCAAGGAAGGTCTCAAGTTTCTGCCTGGGCCAACCTTGTGGAACCGTCTTGGCGACAAGATAGTTCACAATGTCGACGTACCATGGAAGCGATGTGATAGCGAGTATTGCCTCATCTGGAAACGTCTCAGTAATAGGTGCGTTGGGCTCAGATTCCTCAAGGTTCTCTAAGCGAGAGAGGTGATCCGCCACCACATTCTTAACTCCAGGCTTATTCTTAATCTCAATGTCAAACTCCTGGAGCAGAAGGATCCATCTGGTAAAGCGAGCTTTGGCATCCTTCTTGGCCATGAGGTACCTGATGGCAGTGTGATCTGTAAAGATAGTCACTCTAGATCCGATAATATATGATGTGTACTTATCCAAAGCCAAGACTACAACTAGCATCTCCTTCTCAGTCACGATGTAATTCCACTGAGTGGCATCCAAAGTCCGGCTAGCGTAGTGAATGGCATACGGCAATCCATCCCTCCTCTGTCCAAGCACAGCCCCTACGACAAAACCAGAAGCATCCATCATGATCTCAAATGGGAGAGACCAATCGGGTGGATGAAGGAAAGGAGCCGTGACAACCATATTCTTGAGAGTATCGAAAGACGCAAGACACTTATCATCTACAATGAACTCGGTGTCTTTTGTCAGCAAATCAGTGAGCGGTCGGGTAATACGACTGAAGTCTTGAATGAACCATCGGTAGAAACTGACATGCCCCAGAAAAGACCGCAATTGATGCAGACTGGACGGTGGATTGAGTTTCCTAATGATATCCACCTTGGCCGGATCAACCTCCATGCCCCTGTTGGAGATGATATGACCAAGGACCGTCCTTTGAGTCACCATAAAGTGACTCTTCTCCCAAGATAAGATAAGGTTGACCTCAATGCAACGCTGAAGCACACGGTCTAGGCAGTCAAGACAACATCAAACCCATCGACATAGACCGAGAAGTCATCCATGAAAACCTTTAAACAATCACCCACCATGTCCGAGAAGATGGACAACATGCACCTTTGGAATGTCACCGGGGTGTTGCACAAACCAAAGGGCATCCATCTTAAAGCATATGTCCCAAATGGACAGGTGAATGTCGTTTTGTCCTGGTCTTCGGGCGCAAAGGCCACTTGATTATAACCAGAGTACCCGTCCAGAAAATAATAGTGACTCTTCCAAGCCAGCCTCTCGATAATCTGATCGATGAATGGCAGTGGGAAATGATTCTTCTTGGTGGCCTCATTCAATCGTCTGTAGTCCACACAGACCCTCCAAGAAGTGGGTACCCGGGTATCGATCTCCTCTCCAGACTCACTCACAACTGTAGTGATACCCGTCTTCTTGGGTACCACATGTAATGGACTGACCCACTTGGAGTCGGAGATGGGGTAGATAAAATCGACGCTCCACCATTTTGATATTTCCTTCATGACAACATCTCGAAGATTCGGGTTCAACCGTCATTGGAAATCACGCGAGGGCTTAGCGTCCTCTTTGAGATAGATGTGGTGGGAGCAAAGAGCCGAACTAATCCCCTGGAGATCAGCTATACTACATCCTATCACCTTGCGGTTTCTTTCAAGAACCTCCATCAGACGAGATTCTTGTTCTCCAGTCAATTCTGCTGAGATAATGACTAGGTGCATATCTGGCTCACCTGCAAGGAATCTATACTTCAGCGACTACGGCAAGGGCTTCAATTCTGGACAACTGGGAGGTGACAGATCTGGCTTCTGATATGTCTGTGTGAAGGCTACCAGGTCTGCATGAGAGAACTCTCGCTGTGCTTGAAAATCTGACAAAGGAAACCCTACTGAATCAACCGTAAACTGTATTGGCTCTCTCTTCGTCCTAGCTGTTGTCTCAGAAGGAATCAGACATGGTAAAAAGTCATCAAAAGCATCCTAATCAATGTCTGAATCTGAGGGATTTGAATATGAAGAACACGAATGAAACTCTGCTTCGCCACTCATCCCACAACTGTCAGCCTCAAATGTATCCTCTGCCAGGGGTGCGTTATCCAAACTCTCGACTGCCATAAGCTGTAAGTACGCTGAATCTGCGGGCAAGGCGAGGGTCTGTGCTACAGGATCTGTCCAAATGGCTTCATTATCGGTCATCACAAAGTCACACTCCTAGTGGACGTCTCGCTCAGCCTATGTCGTCTGCTCGGTGTCAGTGGACTGCTCTGAGCATGCTGAATCTCTCGCTCTGGTCTCTTCGATCGTCTCTATTTGTATACTTTCGCCCTCTACATGAAAGTACACCTTCCCACTATCATGGTCGGTCACCGTCTTGGTAGTGGCCAAGAATGGGCATCTGAGTATGATGGGGGTATCTGTTACCGACTTAGGGATCTCCATGTCCAATACAACAAAGTCCACGGGGAATTTCAGGCCCTGAATGGTAACGAACACGTCTCTCAACAACCCCTTCGGCCTCTTAATCGACCTATCAACAAACTGAAGGACTGTCCTGCTCCGAAGAAGAGGACCAAACTCGAATCGGTCGAGTAAGGCTGCCGGAAGGAGGTTGATAGAAGAGTCGCTGTCTAATAGAGTACGGTTAAACTGCTGCTCCTGAATCTCGCATCTGACGTAGGGAGCTCCTGCATCAGGTCTCTTGGCTGGCAATATGTTCTGAATGGCAAAGCAAGTAGAATGGGTGAGCACATGGATCTCATCTCTGCGGTTCCTCCTCTTCCTGCAGACTGTAGTCTTCTCCCTCATATTCTTTTGGAAGAGGGGGATGTGCTCAAGCGCCTTCTGTAGAGTCAGCTGGATCTGGAATCTATCAATCATATGGTTGCTGAACTCTAACTGGTGTGTCTTTTTTGGATTTTCTCTTTTGTTCCCCGTCGCCAAACGGAGTGCTTGAGGGAAGGGGATGGTAAGGGCCTCCTCAGACGGAGGACTAGGAAGAGGTTCCTGTTCGTGTGAATGAATGGAATCCATACAATTATCATCATGCAACACATATGGACTCGAAGTGGATACAGAAACCTTTCCTTTACTCATTTTTTGTTCTTTTTCTTTTTACCACAGTCCTGAGATACAAAAGGTGGTAACACAACAGGTGGGAGCTCAACAAAAGTAGAAGTGGTGGCCTCAGTACCACCCACGACATCTGACTTCACGGCCTCAACATTGCGCTTCGGCTCTGCATCAAGTGAAATGGTGGCATCAGCACCACTGTCTGCATCTGGTATCACGACGGCCTCAGTACCATCGTCTGGATCTCCATCATTGGTGGCATCAGCACCACCATCATCAACATCATCGACAACGACATCAGCACTGCTACTCTCCTCATTTGGCACTCCTGGTTCCTCGTGTGGCTGTCGCTCAGATGAGGCGCCACCAGCTGGCATCCTACCGCTCCTAGTAGTCATGAAATCAACATCACAAAAAGAAGATATGCCACTCAAATAGTCACTAGGAGAGGTATCCTTTGTAAACTGTACCTGCTTAGACTTCCTCTTTAGATTATTCAGATTCAGCTCGATCTGTGCAGGTATGGCAGCCTTGCCCTTGATGATATCATCTCCTGCCGGAACTCATCTATTTCCCGCCAGAAGGATGCTTGATGTTTAAAGAGAAAGCGAGATAGGTCATCTAGAGCTGGGTTCTCGAAGGCGGGCGCCTGAGAACCGGAAGTGTTCCCCTGCCGGAAATGAGGTTGTTGCTGCTAAGAATAGTGATGGGGTGGATGGGAGTATGTCTGGTGAGGTTGCTGATGCTGCCTCCACTGCTGTCCCTGATAGAAGGGACGAGGACCCTGCTGGTACTGCTGGTGGGCATACTAGGGCTGCTCCTGCTGCTGGCTGGCTGTTCTGATGGACTTGAGCTGGAGGCTGCTACTGGGATGAGGTGCCACTGATGAGCATGAAATCCATCTCTTTAATAATCGATAATTGTAGTACATGTGCTGAATTTCGGTCGATCAAAACACCAGAATCTTTGAATGTTGTGGAATAATTTTTACTTGGCAAGTCTACCAAGGTCAAACATAGGGAACGGTGATTCTTAGTTGCATGGTCTTAAATAAAATTAAATAATTAATTTATGTTGATTAGTTGATGTGTTGAGAAAATGTACAATACAATGAGATGGAAATGCAAGGAAGACAATTCAGCACAGGATCTGAGATTTAGACTTCTGCTCCAAAATATGTTGATCGATAACCTCAAAATTTATCACAGATAAAAAACTATAGTTCAAGAGAAATAATCAGAGTGTAAATAAATAATTTGGGGTATCTCTGTTAAAAATTCCTTTTAATTTCCCTCTAAATTAATCCTCAATCGATAACCATCATGTTCGAAACATACATGGGAGATAATTTATCAATTTTCCTTTCCGAAACTCCTGCACAAATTAAATCCTCAATAAAGAATTATTAAATTATGCATCAAGATTTATTTCCCAAGCTTTTCTCAATGGAGTCCCTGCATTAATATCATCAATTTCTCTACAGCACAACAATGTTAAAATTTAGCCTGCATGCCAACAGAGATCCTCTTATAATAATTATTAATAAACAACCTCAAATCTTTTTGCAAGCTATGCTAAATTGCAAAGCATGAAAATAGCTTCAAAATGACATATTATATGCTCAAAACAGAGTTCGTATGAAAAAAGATATACTAAAATCAAAATCTAGGGACTAAAATGTAAATAAAATAAAGTTTTTCTTATAAAGAGGTCCCTAGAGGGACTTATCTATAATATAGCAAAATCGGCTGGGCTCTGATGTAATTTACCCATGGCATGGGTATTTTTGTAATTTCTGGACATGTTAGGGCCTTTTTAGAATTTTTCCAATGCGCACGTGCGGAGCACGTGTGCCAGAGGCTCGTGGTGGAACCTGAGGCTCAGGGGGGGGGGGCGAACCTATGGTTAGGGCCCGGGCCTGAGGCTCGGGGCCCTGAACCAGAGGCTTGAAGACAGAGCGGAGGCTCGGTCCGAGGCCAAGGCTCGGACGGATCGAGCCTCCACGCGGCTGGGATGGCATGGCTCGAGAATGCTGAGCGTGGTGGTGTGGGGTCTGCTGACGTGGTGACCTAATGGCCGTCAGATCAAGGGACTCGTCCCTAGATCCGATGGTGGTTGTGGAGTACGGCAGAGCTCATCCGACACACGACCGAGTGGTGGCGGTGGGCGAAGGCGGAGGCACCGTGCGGGTTTCGAGGCGTGACAGTGAGGCAAAGGGCGGTGGCCGAGCGGAGGCAGAGGAACGACGAGCTCGGTCGTGGTTGTGCAACGTTCGAGGCGTGCCGGTGAGGCAGAGGGCGAGGGTGGAGGCACCGTGCGGGCGGCGAGGCGGAGGCGCCGCGCGGGCTGGGGCGATGGTGGCGGTCGAGGCTTCGGCGGCGTGGAGGCGGAGGAGGCACAAGCGAGAGTGCAGCTGGAGAGGGAGGCGAACACGACGGCGGCTACGGAGCTCCGCCGGTCGACACAAGACTGAGGAAAGCTCGGAAGGTCACGCGTGGAGGATGATACATGGGAAGGAGCTGCTGAAGGCGCCCTTGATGATCGCTTGAGCCACTCGGCGAGGTGGCGAGCTCGACAGCCTAAGAAGCTGCAGCAGAGTTGGTGGCTCTGGATCACGTTGTGAGGAGCACCAAGCCGTTGTCACCGGCGGTGCATGGGGAAGGGCGGATGCCATCGAAGGCCGGCCATGGTGGATTTTATAGGAAGTCGATAGTGTAACGGCTGATGGAGGAGGTGCAACGACCGACGATGAGTAATGGCGGCGCATGGCCGATGGAAAGGTGGAGGAGAAAGGGCTGGGGAAGAAGAAGGGCATTGGGTGAAGCTTGTAACGGCTGGGGAAGAAGAAGGGGGTCACGTGCTAGGCACGTGACCCGGTGGAATGGAGAGAGAGAGTGGGGGTGCTACGTGGCAGCCCCTGGGCTGCCAAGTGGCACCCCAATTTTTTTTTCAAAATTTAAAGGTAAAGAAAAATAGAAAAGAAATAGAAGGAGACCTCGGATCAAAACCTTCACAAAAGTTGTTCGTCTTGTCGAGATCTACAACTTTCATGAAGGACTCGGAAGCAAAAGAGGTCATCTGAGCGAAGTGGTATTTTTGGTGGTTCTCCATGTGTATAGAAAACTAGGTTTTTGGGATTTTGTATTTTTTGGTGGTTTTAGAGAGGATAAAAATTATAGAAAAAATACGATAAAATACAAGAAAATTAATCACACACTAATCTATTTTTTTATTTTTAATAAATAAGAAAATAAAATAAAAGTAAGAAACACACAATTTTTGTACAGATCGACAACGGACACTTGGACTCAATCAGTTTCTTTGATTTCAGTTTTAATCTGGATTTGGATTTTTATGTCTTTTAATAAAACTTTCATAAAAGAACACAAATGAAAAAGAAATAAAATTAAAAGGGTTAATTAAAAACATAAAAACTCGGGTCAAAAATAACAAAAAGTCAAAATGCATAAAAGAGGCCCAAAACCCAACTTTCACATATGGACTCCGAATTTTATTAAATTGGTCTTGTTTTGAAGGTATTTGAAAATGGAGTACTTTGAGTAGACCAAAATCGGACACTGTATGTGGGAGATATGCTCATTTTAGTCCGTCAGATGTGAAATTTGACTTTGGGATCAATTGACACTTATTGGAGCTAGTATTTTTTTATATTTTTTATTTAATAAGGTTAGTAATAACTACACAATGAAGGTAGTTTGAGGTCAATCGAAGTTAGGATGAATTAACTAAAAATAAGAGAAGTTAGTGGCTTTTTGGGCTAATTTACACTTGGGATTTTTAATGCAATTATGCTGATGAAATGCAAATATTATTAACACATGTATGAATGCTAATAATGTTCTATTAATTATTAATTACAAGTGAATGATGGGGAATAGAGCCTAAATGACTAATTTTAGCACGATGAATACGAGATTCATCATACCCCTATACTTAGACCATGCTCGTCCCCGAGCATGAATGAATGACTTAATTGAATACATCCCTGACTGTGCAAGTGAATTTTCAAGGCTTAATTCATAGAAGACCCTTAATCTGAGTGATCCTAAATTCTGGGCTCAACCAAGCTTTAGTCAAAAGGAATCCAACCTCTCTAATTTTCAGACTCTCTGTTTGTACGTATAATATAAGGATATGATTTTGAGTGTAATGCCTTCATGAGAGTCAAGTCTAGACATCACCCAAAGTTCTAATCCAAGAGACTCTCCTCTAGACCTAATCCTCAATACTAGGGAATAAGTCTATTCTTGCTTCAGTCAACCATCTCATTAGTTTGTCAGACTTGAAAGTGTAGATGGACGTCCAGATGATGGAGGGCATAGGATTGTGTCTGATTTTCTCTCCCTTACATTGGAACAAGGTGCCTCTCGAGTGCCTTATTACTCAACACAAGTATATTTTATTTTGTTGATCAATGTGTCCGTCAATAGAATTTGGAGTCGTATGCACTTGTTTTTCTGGGAGTACACTGGGGTGTGTCTCTTTTGAGTATCTAAGATACCTTCGACACCCAGACTTGTATCGCTTACGATGCAGAGCCCTTTTTATGGTGTCAGCCCGACTCCTTAGTCCTAATTAGCGCTTGGTCCAAGTGGACACTTTGAAAATGTTTGGGAGCGCTCGCCATTGGTGGAAGCTCATTTGGAATTTGACTTTGGATGATAGAGCTTTTCTTTAATATTTCTTTTTCTTTTCTTTTGTTGGCTAGATCCACTGCTTTTACCAAAAGTTGGCGCACACTGATCAGTAATTTTCATTAAGTTTCATCACACCCTAGCACTTAGGTCAATATCAAAAAGATATCATATGAATCTTGCTCACATACTAGCTAGGGTTTTGCTGACACTTAGGTCTTCTGCAACCTTCATTAACTTTATCCCATCCTTGAATATCATCATATCAGGTCTAAACTCAAATCTCCAGTCCTAGTTCCTCAAGTGATATCTCAACTCATCTCATCAATCATGCAGTTGTGGGAGTGATTGTGCTGATCATATTCTTTTTTGAAGGTAGAGATGAAGAGTGCAATATAGCGCTCAAATCTTTCAAACTAGGGAAGTGTGTATAAGTAAGTTCAAAATCCTGATGACTAAGGCTGGCTAACTCAGAATTTCAAGATCTCAGAAATCAAGTGTCCTCAAAAATTCTCAAGCCTTGAGTAATAGTGAATATGTTAGGAATATATCAACCAAGGAATGCATGAAATGCTCGATGAAATGCAAGATCATGAGTGATGATTTTTTTATGAAAAGTTTTTTTGTTTTGTTTTTTTGTTTTGTTTTTTTATTTTGTTTTTTTGTTTTTTTGAAGAACAAGTATTACACACACAATAAACACTACTTGTACCCATCACTGATGTTAGATGAAAACGATTAAAGTACGATCTTTGGATAAAGTAGGTAAAATATATAAAAACACATCCCCCTATACTTAGCTTGTGTTATGTCCCCATGGCACAAAGTGAAATGTAGACATAGCTCATACTAAATATAGATGGGACAAAAACAAAAGAAGAGAAGTGATGTATAAACAATGGTACCTGTCCCCCTATACTTAAGCTCAAGTTAGCCTAAGTATAATCGGATAAATACAGATGGGGAACCAGTTAGATTTGCAGATGTACAAGATCAAGGAGGTTTGCGACGTATCTTCTTGCGGGAGTGTGGAGGGAGATAGTATGGAGATGTGGAGGGCGATGAAAAGGGGGGCGATGAAGAAGACCAGCCATCGTCGGAGTCGTCCTCAGGGGAATAGTAGTCATCTGCAGAGGATCTCCAACTTTTATCGATCAGAGGTAAGTGCCCTTGGATCAGAGTAGTACCTATTACACTTATCTGATGAACCACATCAGGACCGGACGAGGACTCTTCAGAAATCACCTGGTGTCTAAGGTCAAAGGTGACTTTCTTTGTCGGTTTGTTTCCTTAGGAAGTATTGGGAGGAAGTTGGACAGTCTTCATCTCCCTGTCTTGAGTAACCGATGTGGCATTCGTGAGTTCCTCATCAGATGAATCCCCGTAAAAATCGACCAATTCTTAAAGGGTCAAGCGCTGCTTCGATCGAGGGAGATTGTTCCTGGTGTTCTTGTGGTTTATGACTGGGGGCGCTGATGTCACTTCCGGATAATCATGAATTTTGGTGACATCGGATGTTTCCAGAGTCGGTTCTTTATATGGTTCAAG
Source organism: Ottelia alismoides (assembly GCA_037367405.1). NCBI lineage: Eukaryota > Viridiplantae > Streptophyta > Magnoliopsida > Alismatales > Hydrocharitaceae > Ottelia > Ottelia alismoides. The sequence goes on along the minus strand of JAZKJV010000815.1, from coordinate 635,519 downwards.
TATCTTATGAATTACTGCCGACTCAAAGATTGGACCACTCAAATAATCGTGGTGATCTTCAATAATATGGTCCAATTCCTCATAAGCTCCAAAATCTTGATTTTTCCTAGGAGCAGCGATAGGGTGGTGAGAATCCGAAGTTTATCCAACAGTCAGTCTTTTAGGTGACTCTCCTAGGGTTTGTATCAGTGTGTCATGCGGAGATGTCTGATAATGTGAAATATTTATCTCTTGATCATAACTTTCGATTTTAAGATGGTTTTCCTCAGAGCAGGACGTGTCATTGGGGGTTTGTTCATTGTGGTCCGAGTTCGGGAACTTGATTTCTCGAGTCTCGCAATCGACGATCGCCTTAGCAAAGGCTAAGAACGGCTTTCCTAAAATAATAGGAGACTCAGACATCCTTCGGGGTGCTCAATGTCAAGGACAATAAAGTCCACTTTATGTTCTTTACCTTGGAAATTTACGATGATAGAAACGATCCCCCGCGGTCTTTTGGTAGATCGATCGGTTAATAGAACGATCACCCTAGTCTTTTTGAGTTGTCCGAGTTTGAGTTGGTCAAAGACGGACTTGGGGAGGATGTTTAATGTGGAGTCATCGTCTAACCGAACATGAGTGAATGTAGAATCCTCAATTTCACATGTGATCCTAGTCAATCGCTTGACTTTGCAACTTTTGATTTTATGATTCATCACCAAAGAACTAGCCATAGATATGACATGCTATTCAGTCTTGGATCATTTCTTGCCCGTCTTTTTGGGGTTCAGTCGACTCTTCGCAAATCTCTTAAGACCGGGCACATATTCTATGGCTTTGATCAATGGAAGCTCTAAGATCAGACTCTTGCAAAATTCTTCCATTTTTGAATTGTCCAATTTTTTTGAATTCTCAAAATTGTCAATTTTTTTAGTATTTTCTATGTTATGGTCAGCAGGGGGTCAGAGGTCAACGGTGGTTGTGCCTGATTGTGATGATACAGTGGTTCGCATGGTGGTGGCCTCATTTCTTCTGAAATTTGCATAGACTGGATGATATCATATATTCTCTCTATTAAAGTGTCTGCTCTATGATTAATTCGAGCAATCTCATCCTCAAACATCTCATGACTAGTGATTGAATAATCATACTCCATGTGCCGTGATTTTGGCATGTAACCTCGAGTAGAGTATTGATTGTTCATAAATATTATGGTCGGGTCATGAGTTGTATTTCCTTAAGTTTGATTTTCTCGTGGATTGTCGAAGGAAAATTGATTGTACTCAAGAGGATAGTCATCCTGAGCAGAGGATGGTTCAAGAGGCTGTGAGATCATAGTAATCAGAAATCGTGTTCTGTTGTCAATATCGGTCACTCTATTGTTCATCCTCGATTCTGGTCTCTCTCTCATGTCCATAAGATTGTCAGAATGTGAGAGAGGGATATTCCAAGAAGAAGTGTGGTCATAGGGTGGGATGTATGGGCGGGAAGAGAATGATGGCCGAAGAGAATTTGATTTGAAGCTCAGGTTCTCTTGAGGAGTGTGAGAAGAAGAATATCGGGACAAAGTCGTGGAGATCGGAAAAGAAGACCACTGTGCTGACATCTTGTCAAAAGAGATGGAATGATTAGCGAACCACGATTTGCTTGCGATTGCAAGGTCTTTGACGCACACAAATCAAACACAAAACAAACACGTTGATTTACCCACTCAACACTGGTGAAGGCACGCTAGGGTTAGACTGCTTATCTTTTCAATTTTAATTTAATGACAAAACAATCTTGAAAATTAAGCGGAGCTGTTAGGTGTCGAAATATTTCACAGACACTGTCCCGAGTTCATACAACTAGTTGCACCTACTTTCAGCCAGTATAGGTGTAAGTACGGACCGTTTAAATGGCTACCCGTGTTACTTGAGGACAGAGCCTTCCGCGGTGTCCTCTAAACCACCTACTCTGCTAAGGGAAATCGGACCGTAAATGGCTACCCGAGACCCTCACTGAAAAGTAGCTAATTGTTTTAAAATCAGTAGTCTGAATGAAGCATTTCGGTTTTTAGCTCTATCCTAAGGTATGCGATCTTGTCCTTACAAACAATGAGTGGGTTCCTCTCCATCAAACACAGATTAACTTTATGTCAATTTATTTACAGTCGCCTTAGTTAGCAGTCCCGATTTTAATTTGAGGTTATCACTGAAGTTTATGTGAGCACAGAAATTCACGCCTAATGAACAGTCACAATTCCTTTAACTCCTATGTTGTAAAACTTGAGGAAGGAAACTGAAAAAGCCGATGCAAACGTAAATCAATGATGCATGCTTAAGAAAAGGACTTACAGTGAATCCTCGCATTCTTCATGCGGGATGTAAGACAAGAAATTTTAAAAATTACACTAGATGATATGCACAGATGAAAGACGTCCTAAGCAGATAGTTCTATTAGCGGGAAGAATTGATTTAAAAACTTGGCTAATATTGAACAATCTACAATGCGTTTAATTAGTGAAAGTGTGACCTAAGAATTACGAGCACAATCAATGATAGAGAGATAATCGTATATGTGCCTAAGTCCTACGCCACTCAAGCCGGGTCCCGACCACACAGAATGGGTTGAAACAGACCCGACACACCACAGAAATGCTCAGTCTGAATTATTACAAGGGTTCAAAGAGAGGGACCCTAAGAATAATGCGGAAAATTAAATCTATGCTAACTCTCTCTCACAAAATTAAAATAAAAATTAGTCTTCTTCGCAGGTCCTTGATTTATATCCAAAATTATCTCCGAGTAACCTGCAAAGAAAGAGAGCGCGGTTAGAATGAGAAGAAGAAAAAAAATGCAAAAGGAAAAAATGCAAAAAATGACACAAAAATTAATTTCACAAAAATTAATTATAAAAAATGATTTAAAACCCTAAAAATTCGCCATTCCCCGGCAACGGTGCCATTTGATGAGTGTGAAATCCATCTCTTTAATAATCAATAATTGTAGTACAGGAGACGAATTTTGGTCAATCAAAACACCACAATCTTTGAATGTTGTGGAATAATTTTTACTTGGCAAGTCTACCAAGTTCGAACACAGGGAACATTGATTCTTAGTTGTGTGGTCTTAAATCAAATTAAATAATTAATTTATATTGATTAATTGATGTGTTGAGAAAATGTACAATACAATGAGATGCAAATGCAAGGAAGACAATTCAGCACAGGATCTGGGATTTAGACTTCTGCTCCAAAATATGTTGATCGATAACCTCAAAATTTATCACAGATGAAAAACTATAGTTCAAGAGAAATAATTAGAGTGTAAATAAATAATCCGGGGAATCTGGGCTCTGTTAAAAATTCCTTTTAATTTCCCGGTAAATTAATCGTCAATCGATAACCATCATGTTTGAAATATACAAGGGAGATAATTTATCAATTTTCCTTTCCGAAACTCCTGCACAGATTAAATCCTCAATAAAGAATTATTAAATTATGCATCAAAATTTATTTCCCAAGCTTTTCTCAATGGAGTCCCTGCATAATTATCATCAATTTCTCTACAGCACAACGATTTTAAAATTTAGCCTGCATGTCAACAGAGATCCTCTAATAATAATTATTAATAAACAACCTCAGATCTGTTTGCAAGCTATGCTAAATTGCAGAGCATGAAAATAGCTTCAAAATGACATATTATATGATCAAAACAGAGTTCGTATGAAAAAGATATGCTAAAATCAAAATCTAGGGACTAAAATGTAAATAAAATGAAGTTTTTCTTGCAAAGAGGTCCCTAGAGGGACTTATCTGTAATATGGCAAAATTGGCTGGGCTCTGATGTAATTTACCCCTGGCGGGGGTATTTTTTGTAATTTCTGGAAATGTTAGGGCCTTTTTGTAATTTTTCCAATGCGCATGTGCGCTAGAGGCTCGTGGTGAAACCTGAGGCTTGGGGGGGAGCCTATGGTTCGGGCCCGGGCCTGAGGCTCGAGGCCCCGAACTAGAGGCTTGAAGACGGAGCGGAGGCTCGGTCCGAGGCCAAGGCTCGGACGGACCGAGCCTCCACGCGGCTAGGATGGCACGGCTCGGGAATGCCGAGCCTGGTAGTGTGGGGTCTGCTGACGTGGCAACCTAATGGCCGTCAGATCAAGGGACTCGTGCCTAGATCCGACGGTGGTTGTGGAGTGCGACAGAGCTCGGCCGACACACGGCTGAGCAGTGGCGGTAGGCGAAGGCGGAGGCATCGTGCGACTTTCGAGGCGTGACAGTGAGGCGGAGGGCGATGGCCGAGCGGAGGCGGAGGAATGGTGAGCTCGGCCGTAGTCGTGCGACGTTCGAGGCGTGATGGTGAGGCGGAGGGCGAGGGTGGAGGCACCGTGCGGGCGGCGAGGCGGAGGCACCGCGCGGGCTGGGGCGATGGTGGCGGCCGAGGCTTCAACGGCGTGGAGGCGGAGGAGGCTCAAGCGAGAGTGCAACTGGAGAGGGAGGCAAACATGGCGGCGGCTACGGAGCTCCTCCGGTCGACACACGACCGGGGAAAGCTCGGAAGGTCACACGTGGAGGATGATACCTGGGAAGGAGCTACTGAAGGCGCCCTTGATGATCGCTCGAGCCACTCGGCGAGGTGGCAAGCTCGGCAGCCTAAGAAGCTACAATAGAGTTGGTGGCTCTGGATCACGCCGCGAGGAGCACAAAGCCGCTGTCACCGCTGGTGCATGGGGAAGGGCGGATGCCATCGAAGGCCATCCATGGTGGATTTTATAGGAAGTCGATAGTGTAACGGTTGATGGAGGAGGTGCAACGGCCGACGATGAATAATGGCAGCGCATGGCCGGTGGAAAGGTGGAGGAGAAACAGCTGGGAAGAAGAAGAGCATTGGGTGAAGCTTGTAATGACTAGAGAAGAAGAAGGGGGTCACATGTTAGGCACGTGACCCGACGGACTAGAGAGAGAGAGTGGGGGTGCCACGTGGCACACCCAGGGGCTGCCACGTGGCACCCCAAAAAAATTTCAAAATTTAAAGGTAAAGAAAAATAGAAAAGAAATAGAAGGATACCTCGGATCGAAAAATTTCCTTCATGAAAGTTGTTCGTCTTGTCGAGATCTACAACTTTCATGAACGACCTGGGAGCAAAAGAGGTCATCTGAGCGAAGTGGTATTTTTGGTGGTTCTCCATGTGTATTGAAAACCGAGTTTTTGGGATTTTGTATTTTTTTTGATGGTTTTAGAGGGGATTAAAATTATAGAAAAAAATACGATAAAATACAAGAAAATTAATTACACACTAATCTTTTTTTTGGATTTTTAATAAATTAGAAAATAGGAAAATAAAATAAAAGTAAGAAACACATAATTTTTGTACAGACCGACAACGGACACTTGAACTCAATCAGTTTCTTTGATTTCAGTTTTAATCTGGATTTGGATTTTTGTGTCGCTTAATAAAACTTTAATCAAAGAACACAAATGAAAAAGAAATAAAATTAAAAGGGTTAATTAAGAACATAAAAACTCAGGTCAAAAATAGCAAAAAGTCAAAATGCGCAAAAGAGGCCCAAAACCCAACTTTCACATTTGGACTCCGAATTTTATGAAATTGATCTTGTTTTGAAGGTATTTGAAAATGGAGTACTTTAAAAGTGGGTATACTAAAATCGAACACTATATGTAGGAGATATGCTCATTTTAGTCCGTCAGATGTGAAATTAGACTTTGGGATTAATTGATACTTATTGGAGTTGATAATTTTTTTGTATTTTTTATTTAATAAGGTTAGTAATAACTACACAATGGAGGTGTTTGAGGTCAATCGGAGTTAGGATGAATTAACTAAAAATAAGAGAAGTTAGCGGCTTTTTGGGCTAATTTACACAGAATTTTTAATGCAATTATGCATGATGAAATGCAAATATTATTAACACATGTATGAATGCTAAAAATGCTCTATTAATGATTAATTACAAGTGAATGATGGGGAATAGAGCCTAAATGACCAATTTTAGCATGATGATTACGAGATTCATCAGCCACCAGTGGTCCAACGGAATCCGGGGTGATCGCAACGAATCCCGGGCTGCTGTGGGTAGCGGTCGTACCAAATCTCATTGACTTCCATCAATGGTTCCTGCTCGACGGGAGGTGGAGGGAGAACAGTCAGTGGCTGATTCGACTGGTAGACCACTATCTGAGTGTCCTGAGATGGTGGATGCAAAGAGTAGTGCTATAGCTGCTGGACCGGCTCTGCATGGATGTGATGAACCTGGCGGTATGTGGTAGAGGGCTGGGTGGAGCTGGTACTGCTGGGATCAACACGTGACCTGGGAGGCTGCTGAGTGGACGTTTGTGTCTCTTGAATGCATAAGATATGCGTCTTCAGGTCACTCATGGTCTTCGTCAAAAGTTCCATCTAGGCAAGACATTGACTCTGCTTCTTCTCAAGGATCTCGATGCGGTCCAACTTCTCGCTGATGATCCCCATGTCGGCAGCGGTGGATTCGGCCGAGCTGTGGCTGTTGACGGAGTGTGTGTACCGGCATCAATGCGTGCAATCCTCTGAAATCCAATTACCTGTGGTGGGATCTTCGGCTGTGTGTAGATGCGGCTTGGGCCATGACTGTGGAGTTCTCTGCCATTCCCTCATAGATCTCCCAAATCGTGTCTTCTCCCTTGGAGAAGTAAGATCCACCACAAGAGGCATTAACAAGCCCATGCAGCTCCGGTGTCAGCCCACAGAAGAAACTCTGAACCAGATTGGGCTTGGATATATCGTGATGTGGACACCGGTCGATGAGATCTCTAAATCGATCCCAAGCCTCATGGAACTGCTCATTTGGGATCATTGTGAAGTTGCTGATCATAGCTTGTGCTGCATTCGTCCGGCCGAGTGGATAGTACTTGTTCAAGTACGCGTACCGTAGCTATGCCCAGGATGTGACGTACCTCCCAAGATGCTTCAGCTAATAGGCTGCTCTGTCAGCTAAGGAGAATGAGAAGGCAATCACCTTGATCGTGTCCTCGTCCATGAATCTGTCGTGGACAGTGCTACAAATCTTCTCAAACTCCTGCAGATGGAGATGAGGATCCTCGGTGGCTATCCCATGGAACTTGGGTAGTAGCTGAATGGTCTGCGGGCGAAGCTCGAAGTTCCCGACAATGGGAGGAAGCTGAATCCATCGGTGGGTGAGGGTTGCAGCTGGGTTGTGCAACCGCCTCATGGTCATCGGCGGCAGCCTCTCCTGGTTAGGTTCTCCTCCTTCGCCTGCTGCTTCTGGTATATCACCGCCCTCAGGTCTGTCTTCTCTTCCCTCTCGCATCTGTGCCAGCTCCCTCATGATGTCACCCATGAACACTCCCTGGTCTCTTATCTGTCTCTGCATGGTCTCCAGTGATGCTAACAGTGAATTGTTGATGGGAGCTTGGTCATATATGAATGATGGTGGTCCCTGCTCATCTGGGCGTTTCTCTCTGCCGGCCATTTATTAGGTCTCTGCAAAGGTAAAAGAACCCATCTCAGATGTCATCAAATGCTCTGAACTGTGTGCTGCACTAAACTCTGACACCATTGGACTGATGGAAGAAGAAGGGTGGTCGAGGGGGAACAGGGTGGACGTGAACTCAGGCTCGAAAAGTGGGTCTGGACTCCCCGAAGCTGACCTATATGAATAGGAAGGAGTGCTCGATAGCGGTGCCACCAGACGTGGATTAAGGGATCTCCTTCCCATCATTTTGATCTTGGAAAAAGGGCGGATGAGATCTGGAATGCAAACAAGATGTAAAAAACAAACCCCCAATTCACCTACTCAACTCTTGAGCTGATGACCGTGAAAGTTCAGTCCTTTATCTTGTCAAATTTTATTAAGGTGATAAGTCAATCTATCAGAGCGGTTAAGCGAGCTGTTGGGAACCCAACTCTCCTAGCCGACTATCCCAATCCCAAATGAGATATTTCCCAGCTAGTAGGAGTTGCGGACCGTTTACCGGCTACCCGATCAACTCCCTCTGCTAAGGACATCGCGGTCTGCATTACCGGTTACTGGAGAGAGCCTCACTGGAGAATGACTCACCAAGACCAGTAGTCAACTAGAATTTCGGGCGTGCCTCTATCCTAGTGTTCGAGTCACTCTCTCGCTGCAGAGAAATCAACCAATGAGGAGGTTACTCTCCCCAAGATAAAATTTTTGAAAGTGAGGTGAGTTTTAAGGTCAAGTTTGCATTAGCAGTCCCAATTTTATGGTTTTCACTTTTTTTAGTCTTTTTCTGAATAAACACAATGCCTAACGAATTTTCTGATCTCCTGGTTATTTTAAGTCCAACAAAATGAGGGAGGAAGTTGAAAAAGCTGATGCGCGATCAAACACAATGATGCATGCAGAGATAGAAATGCGTACCTTGCTCCAGCACTCTACATGCAGGGTGATCCGTGCATAAATTAAAGACAAGAAATAAACTACATGTATGATGCATGAAGAAATCGGCCTTAGGCGAAAAATTCTACACGAGAAGAACAATAGCTAAATGGTCAACAAGAGAGGTCGGGGTCCGGTCTCTGATGCCGATCGGTGTCCGCTACAACAGATCCTGCCAGCGTTGTATACGACCTCTAGTGGCACGTGACCCCTCAGGTGACTAAAATAGCCTTTTCTTTTGTGAGTTATTAATTAGGTCCACTTAATGATCTATAGGCACAGGCAGATATATTAGGTGTGGGGTCCTAATTAATTACGTCACAATCACAATAAAATCCTAAGTTTAGGGGCCAAAATCTGCGTGAATCAAAAATAAAAGAAAATCGAAGAAAACAAAACCGGCGAAAAACCACAAAAGCTGACGAGCCCCCCAAGGGAACAATCCCTCGGGCACTGGACCTCGTGGTGTGTCGAAGTGTCTGAATGTCCAGAATATTACAAGTTTTGAGTCACTCTCTCTCATAAATTACACAAGAGTATATGCAGAAAAGAAACTAGAGCTAAACTACAAAATTCTCCAAGTCTTCCTCGTGCAGGGGTAGCAGGCCGAAGCCAGCTTCACGTGGGTGCTCAGGTGCCTAGGAAAATGCGCCTCCCTCGATCCGCAGTACATCGCATAAATCAACAAAGAGGATGGTCAGATAGCTCAAAATATATATCAAAAATAAGGGAAATAAATGAGGCAAAAATTGTAGACAAGTAATATCACAATCAAAAAGTCGATCTATACGCTGTTGCTCCCGGCAATGATGCCATTTGATTAACCACAAGATATCGGTGGTCTTAAGTTCCACACAAGGCGAGAACTCAGTCGCTGAACCGACCACACGAAATCCGAGTCAAATCAACAATTAACCCACAACAACAATCAAACAGTGAAAAGCAATATGCGGGGTTAAAATTTATTATAACTCTACAATAAGTGTGTATAGGTGCAAGTATGTGTAGAATGTCGAACTCAGGGAGCAAGCAAGATAGATCCAAAGATAAATGCTCAAGATGTGAAATTGATCAAATGCCTACATGTGTGCTATTTTTGTGGCTTTTTTTTATTTTTATTTTTTAATTTTATAATTTTATATTTTGATTTTTAATTTACTGATTTGTATTTTCTTTTTATATTTTATATTTTTATATTTTCTTTTCTTTTAATAGAATATATATACAAAGAAGGAAAATGAGATATAATATATAGAGAAAAATAACCAAAAATCAGGAAATAAAATCTTTTTGAGATTTTTATATTTTTATAATGTTTTTGTGATTTTTCTAAGTTTTTCCTAATTTTTTGGTATTTTTAAAGGCAAAAATACTGAAAATAATGAATGAAATAAAAGATTGAAACTAAAATGAGGATGAAAAATATTAAACAGAGTTCAAAAATCCTCAACTTAATTTCAAATGAAAGATAATAAATTAGAGAAAATTCAGAGACTAAATATATATTTTTATGAATTTTCTGGAATTTTTAATATTTTTGTAAAATTTTTAGGGGTTTTCGAATTTTTAGGGGTTTTCTTTTGAATCTTTTAGGGATTAATGTTAAAACACACAGAAACACACAAAAGGTATTTTTTTAGAAATTTTAAAGGTGTTTTAATATATTTGGCATTTTCTAATGCAAACAGTAGCAAAAATTCATGTTTTTGAATTTTTATAAATATGACAATGTAATAAAAATGCAAACTAATTATAACGTGAAAGTGTAACAAAACATGAGCTTAAATTAATATTTTTTTTTGGTGATTTTTAGGATTTTATAGATGCAAGAAATAAATAGAGATAACGAAGAGAAACTACACTATTGGCAAGGGCATAAATGTGAATATCCAGAAATCCAGGGGTCAATGTGCAATTTTTTCTGAAACTTTATAACTTAATAAATATGTCCCTGGACTAACTACAAATACCTAAACCCATGAGGGGTGTCCTACAAAATTGCCAAGGTCAAGCACACTGTGCACGCCACCTGGCAGGGGTATAACTTTAATATTACAAACAACCTGGGGCTAACATGCAAATGCACCAGAATGATACAACGTTATAAAATAGTTTATGGACTGAAAAGAAATATGATGAAGTACAGGGGTCCTGATGCAAAATGTCCTCCCCTCACGTGAACTGGTCACGTGAGGTGACGTGGACTGGGACCTTAATGCAAATGTGTAAAGTCTTGGGGGAAGAATGCAATTATTATAGAAATATTTGAACTACGATAAAAAGTTTATGTAGTAAAAAATAAATACAGAAAATACCGGGGTTGAATGTGCAAAATACCCACGGCTAAATAACTTGTACGCGATCAGACGGCGGGAGGCCGTTCACTTATCCACGTGGCGCGCGCACAACGCGTGATGACGGTTCGGCAATGAGCGGGCCGGATCAGATCTGGAGAAGGAATCGACGGTCAACGGGAGCCAAGATCGGATGGCTACGGGGTGATTTGGAGCTATGGCCTGATCGGACGACAGAGAAGCGAGGAGGAAGAACAGGGAAGAACGTCGGCGAGGCGAACTTCCCCGAGCTGGATCTTGGTACTTCGGCGGTCTGGAAGCGTGCAAAATGGTCGGACGTGCTCCTGGGAGGTCGGGCTAGGTGCTGGAGGACTCAGGTTCGTCAGAGGAGCTTCAAGACGCCGCCAAGAAGGCGGCGGAGGAATCAGGTCCAGGTATCTCCGGCGAAGTTCGCAAAATGGTCTTCAGGTGCTATCTGTGCGCTTTGACCTGCGAAAACGGGTGAGAGGGTCTAGGGCAAACTGCCTGGACCCCGCGGTGGTGAAATGTGATCTGTAGGAGGGGGAGCGGTGAAATGGAAGTTCGACCGGAGGTGCGCTCCGGCGAGGGGATCGTGGAAGGTGGGATATGGAGCGATGATCAGGTCTAAATGATCTATACTACTCCTACGGGGGACGAGAAAATGCAAAAAGAAATAAGGAAGAGGAGCTACCTCGATGGCCGGAAGCCAGAGGAAAGAAACCTCAACGCTGGCGGTCGGCGGAGATGGTGGAGATGCCTTTGGCTGTCCTCGACTCGCCTAACGACAGGAGGATGGTGCTGTCACCTCCAGCTACCCGTGGAGCTCGAAAGGAAGGAGGAAGGTGGACCAAAGGGATTCAAAATTCGAGTTGAAGGTAGGGGGTTGTATTTGAGGAGTAGACAAAGTGGTTCTGGCGCTTCAAAGATCGATGGAGATTGCTCGAATCGACGCTCCTCGGCCCTAGGAAAGCCTAGGGCGTGAAAGATGGATGATCGAGTAACAATAGTCGTGAAGGAGTCGACATGAAAAGAGAAATGGTTTGACCTCGAAAAATCCACAAATATGGGGCAAAAATGAGGTCTAACGCTGCTACAGGGGGAGAGTCAGACAGTTGACCCGTGGTCAACTATCAGAAGCACCTGGTTGGTCCACGTGGACCAACCAGGAAAACACTGAAGAAATTATTTCAAAAATCATTTAAAAATAAAAATTGAATTTATTATTTTTAGGTTGTAAAATAAAAAATATATGTTATTTTTTGAAGTATTTTAATGTGAATTTTATTTATTTTATTTTTTTTTGAGATTTAAAAATACAAGTTACCTTTTTAGGCCTATATAGGTATACATATCTATGTATTTTAATATTTTATTTTTATTTTGTACATTTAATTTTATTTATTTGGTTTATTATTTTATAAATTTATAAAGTATTTTTATACACTTAAATATATTTTTATTTTATTTTTCTGAAGTGTTTTATACACTTAATAAAATAGAAGTATTAATTTTATAGGTATATGTACAGATATGATACCTATATATTATATTCAAGTGATTTTATTTTTGTATTTTTCTTTAGGTTTTTATTCTGATTTTTATGTACATATATATTATAAATAATATTAAAAAATTATAAAAATATAAAATTATAAAAATAAAGAATAAATAATAAAATGATTATTTTAATCTGTACAAGTATACAATAGGGGTCCAAAACTCAACTTTCAAACTGTAGCTCCACAAAATGAAAAACCACCTTCATTAAGTAGCTTATTAAAAATTATATACAATTAAAGGTGATTTTGATGCGTTTCGAGCTCTTATTTGAGAGATACAGGTTTGGGAAGTTGGGATTCTGGAATCTTGCTCAGATCATAACTTTTTATCTGTACAATATTTTTATATGAAGTCAATTTTGTATTTTTCTTTATTTAATTATCTACAACTTTCATGTACAAAGTTTCTTTATTTGAGGTATAAAAAGTGGAACCAAAAATGGGTCCCAAAATGAATAAAGAATGAATTGGAATAAAGGAAATTTCATTGTATTCTGGCCCTTATCTCTCCCTACTTTATTCCTTGTCGACCTATTCATCTAGATGCCTAGGTCTCGGGGTTTCGGGTCATAAAATATTTATAATATTTTACTCCTTTTCTTTTCTTTTCTTTATTCTTTTATTTTGGCTTTAAAAACTGTATTTTATACACTATTTAATTACACATGCATGGATGCTAAGATGCTGGAATTAAGGGTATTTACATGCATTTGCCACAGTTTTTGAGGCCAAAATGACAGAATAAAGATGATGAGATGTGGATTCATCAAGGGCTCTGATGAAGGAAGCGTCAATCACATGGGCGTCACGGTGGAGCTCCTCTTGGAGCTGCTCTGCTGGAGCAGCTAATGTGTAAATACAGACTCCTTGCGCTCCAGTTTCTGCATAAGGTATCCTAAGCTCAGGGCAAAGCTCCGTCGAGGGTTATTTGAGCATAGTAACAAGTGACGCGACGGGGAATGGGGTACGGCGTTCGACATGCGTGGGGCTAGGACGTCTCGGCTCAATCTTTCTCGGGAGAGAAAGAATCGAGGGGTCAGGTTGCGCTTGGAGATAGAAAGCTATTGAGTGAAGCAATCTATGAGGATAATGCGGAAGGCAGAGCTCCGGTTGCAATGACCGGAGCCAAGACGACGGAGGGTGGAAGATGATCGAAATCGAGTCAAACAACGAAATGAAAAGGGAATGGAGGATACCTGAGTGGTCTAAGGTGATGGTTGAGGTGCTTCTAGAGTGGAGGTGAGGTCCTGGCCTCGATCTGCTATGACGGGCAAGTGAGGCTGTACGCGACGGATGTCTCCAGCCACCTTGGTGAGCTGCGGCCGTTAAGCCACAACCTTCGCTCTGAGAGCTCGTCCGGGCTGCTGTCACTCGGCTTGAGGTGGATATGGGGGAAGAAAGAGGCGAGGCATGATCTACCGCATGGTGGAGGCGAGAGAAGACTACTTATAGGCAACACAAGGGTCCTAGAAAATCAAAGCGTATTGCGGAACCGTAGGCAGATCTGGTTGCTCCTAGCGATCCGCGAGGATCATGGAAGTCGGGGCTTCAATCGAGCACATGGATTGAGTTAATCAGAGCTTTGGGTCGGGCACCAAAAAGTGGAGAAATACTCCAATGAGGCACTGCGACCCGACCTGGTCTGGAAGAGACCGTTGACCGGGGTCAACAGTCCGATGTGGACCAATCAGAAAATACAATTTACAAAAATCAAAGAAAATAGGATTAAAAGTAGTAAATGAATTTATAATAAAAAGTGTATAAAATAGAAAATTTTATTATTTTATTTGTGATTTTTAGTTATTTTTATGAAAAATAAAATAATGTATATATAGTATATAGTATTGTATACATGTATATTAGACCTATGTATTATGCACAAGTATTTTTATTTTCTTATTTTGATCAAAATAATTTTATTTTATATTTTATTTATTTGTACCATGATTTTAGGAGTATAAAATAATTTTTTTTATTTTTATAAATTATTTAATGGTATAAAATAAATAGTGAATGTAGTATATACAAGTGCATTTTGTACAAAGGTTTCGTATTTTTATTTTATTTTTCTGATTTTTATTTTATTTTTATATTATTTATAAATCTATATAGAGGGGTGTAAAGGAATAAAATAGTTTTATTATATCAAAAACACATGTTATGTATAAGTATAGGAGATATGTACAATGCACAGTGAACCCTATATCTCTCTACTTATTTTTTCGCAATCAGGTCAAGATTTGACCTTCTCTTGGGATTTGGTCACTTTGTATTTATTCTAAATACATCATTATTTTTCTTTTTCTTTTATTCTTTAATTTTTGCAGAATAAATGCTTAAATATGAAATATTAGCAAGGGCATGAAACATGCTAAGTTATTGAATTTACAATTATTTACAAGTGGTTTTGCCAAAAAGAAGTGATAAAATAAAAGAATAAAGAGTGATAATCATGGATTTATCACTTGAGAATCATGGATTCATCAATGACAAAGAAACTAGATGACCTGACGACCACTAAAACTCCTATCTCGGCCAAGGTTGAAGAAAATCCCAATAATTTCAAGCATAAAGAGCGGGTAGAATGTGATGTCCAGTCGATGAATGTAGAGTCAGATGATTGCAATATTGCTTTATCTAATGTTGTCACACTCAGGAGCGGTAGGACTTTGCCTCCATCTACCACAAGCCATGGGAAGAATAAATCTTTGATAGGAGAATCGTCATCTTTTGCATCAGTTGTGCCAGTATCATGATCATGTGAGGAAGAAGAACGAGGAGGAGTCATGCCAGTTGCCACTCACCATCATCACCAAAAACAACAAAAATAAGAAAATCAGAAAAGACCCAAAAGATGTTCGCAATCGACGTAAAGACGCGCCAGCCATGGAGGAGCCGCTAGTAGTAGCCGATACTATGCCAGCTGAAAGAGCGGAGGCCGCGCTTTTTGCTTGTCCACCAACGCCAGCATCTTCGTCTCCACCTGTACTCCTTTTTTTATACGGATGTACAGAATATTGTGGACATGGATTTGTTTGTAAATAAGAACACTATTTCTGATTTCCGCCCTATGAATATTCATTTTCCTAGTGCAATAGAAAAATCCAAAAAAACTGCAAAAAGAAAAAGTGCACTATTTGATCCCAGAGTTGTTGATATTATTAATAATTTGATTGTTGAGATTCTTTTGATAAATACCATGGAAAACATGCCCGTTGTAAAGAAAGGTTTGAAGGTGGCATGTACAAACAAGCGTCGACCAACATGTAACAACAGATGCTGACAAGTAGAGAAGCACGTTCTTACCATGGCGACAATCGTAGCCATCAGTAATCTCTCATAAAAGAAGCAAGACAAAGGAGCACCTTTGATCAGTTCCGAGATTTTTAATCAAGTCTTCCAGCAAACCTTGCTTGACAGTGATTCTTCCATCAACCTCATGTCCTCTGCATTGTTGCAAGAATTCGGGCTAGGTCCTCTCAAGCATACACGAATGATCACTTCAGTTTGCTAATTGATCCATTAAGTGATCCCAAGGTCTTTTGGAAGACATTGTAGTGAAGATGTGGGACATGTAGTTTCCATTTGACTTTATAGTTTTGGACATGCCACACCCTTACTCCAGACTCCTATTATTCTAGGTCGACCGTTCCTGTGCACTATAGAGGTCGTGATTGATTATGGTTCTGGAAAGATCACTTTCATCTCGAGCAACAACAGAGTTAAAATAGACATGATCAGTGAGCCTAAAGTCATAATTGATGAAAGCCACACAACACCGCTTGAAGCAGACCGTGACTTCATTGCAGAGATTAGAGACACACCGATTGGATAGGAGTTCTTCTGCTTTCTGGATAGGTACTCCAGGTAAAACCAAGTGGCAATCACCCCCGAAGATCAAGAGAAAATGACTTTCACTTGCTCGTTCATCACCTATTCTTTTGGGAGAATGACCTTTGGACTGTGCAATGCACCAGTGACATTCCATAGATGCATGCTTGCCATTTTTGCCGAGATGGTAGGCAGTTTTCTCGAGGTATTTATGGACGACTTCTCTGTCTATGTTGACAACTTCGATTCTTGTCTTGAGAACTTGGACAGAGTACTTCAAAAATGCCGTGAAGTCAATCTAGTATTACCATGGGAAAAGAGCCATTTCATGGTCACACGGGATTGTGTCGGGTCACATCATTTCCAAACGTGGCATGGAAGTTGCCCCGGAAAAGGTGGATGTGATTGCCAATCAAGAACCACCTCAGACAGTAAAAAATGTAAGGTCATTTCTGGGGCATGTGGGATTCTATAGAAGATTCATCTATGACTTTAGCTGCATCGCCCGACCTCTTATAGAATTGCTCTACAAGGAGACTGAGTTCAATGTTGATCAGCAAGTTCTCCTTTCATTTATCTAATTGAAGGGCTCATCACTCAAGCTCTCATCTTACAGCCACCAGATTAGTCTCTTCCTTTTGAGATCATGACAGATGCGTCAGACTTTACAGTTGGGGTTGTTCTAGGACAAAGGAAAGACAAGGCATTCTATGCCATTCACTATGCTAGTAAAACATTAGATGAAGCTCGGATAAATTACACTGTGACAGAGAAAGAATTTCTGGCTATGGTATTCGCCTTAGAGAAGTTCGGATCCTATCTGCTTGGATCAAAAGTCACTATCTACACTGACCACTCTGTTATCCGATACTTACAGTAGAAGAAGGATGCCAAGCTAAGACTGATCAGATGGATCCTTCTCCTCTAGGAGTTAGATTTGGAAATCAAAGACAAGCCTGATGTCCAGAATGTGGTAACAGGTCACCTCTCCATTATTGAGCAGCAAGAGCTTCCCTTGAGAAGTGCACCTATTACAGACACCTTCCTGACGAATCAATCCTCGTCGTGGATGCACTACCTTGGTATACCGATATCGTGAACTACCTTATTTCTAGTGTAGTCCTACAAGATTGGATGAAGATCAAGAAGGATAAATTCTTGTCACAAATCCATTTCTATCAATGGGAAGACACACTTCTATTTAGGGAAGGAGCAGATTGTATTTGGCAACGGTGCATCCCTCAAGAGGAACATCATAGTATCCTCGAGCATTGTCACGTGCTCGAATATGACACACACCAGTTTGGAGATAGAACGACAACAAAAGTATTGTAGTGTGGTCTCTGGTAGCCTACACTATTTAAGGATGCTGCATCATTTGTCAAACATTGCATGGACTGCCAGCGATTGAAAGGAACCCTTACAGCTAAAGATTCCATGCCCCATAAGTTCATTCAGATAGTCTATGTATTTGATGCTTGGGGCATTGACTTCATGGGACCCTTCCCTAATAGTCAGGGATATGAGAACATCCTTATTGCCATCGATTATGTGAGTCACTGAGTTGAAGCTATCCCCATTCAAGCCGTAGACAGTCGTACAGTGTGTTGCTTTTCTAATGAAAACATCATCTCGTGGTTCAGGATTATATAGATATTGGTATCAGATGGGGGTAGTCACTTCACTAAAAGAGAGGTCAAGAAATTAATGAAGGAGTACGAAATCGAGCACCGAGTCACATCTCCTTACCATCCTCAGACCAATGGTATGGCAGAATTATCCAACTGAGAAATCAAGACAATACTCCAGAAGCTTATCAATTTAGACAATAAAAATTTGTCCCAACTTTTGGACTCAGTCCTTTAGGCATACAGAATCGCTTACAAGTCTCTGTTGGACATGTTGCCCTATCGTCTTGTATATGGGAAGCCATGTCATCTGCCAGTGGAGTTGATTCATAAATCATTGTGGGCAGTTAACATTTGCAAATTGACTCACAACAAGGTGGTCAGAAAAGGAAAGAGGATCTGAACAGGCTCTTAGAATTTTGAGACTATGCCTATGATAATACATTAATGTACAAGGAGAAGGTTAAACACTGGCACAGCCAACATATCATACGAACGACCTTCGAGCATGGACAGAAAGTGTGGTTATTCGATGCAAAGTTGAAGATCTTCCCGAGCAAATTAAAGAGCAAATGGATAGAGCCATTCAGAGTTCAAGAAATGTGTGACAACATAAGTATTGTGATATCAGATTTGTCTCCTAATACATAACCATTTATCTTCAATCGTCAGCTATTGAATCCCAACCTTGAGCATGACACTTTCTTGGTCGTTGTCGACTCTATCCACTATGCACTGAAGAAAAATCCACAGCAGTAGCAGCATCACAATATTCAGATAATGCCACTCAAAAACTCATCATTTAAGCTTTCTTACTTTTTTCTTCTCGTCTTTTCTTCTTGTCATTTTCAGCTTTCATTATCTAACAAAAAAAATACGTGTGTATCACCCCTTTTTGTCAGACTTGTACTTAGGACTTACTTTGTCCTAAGTATAGGGGGTTCACACCCTGAGTTCTTTTATTCTTTGATCCTCTCCATTGTCTCCTCTTCTTATCTATACTTATGGATATCTTACCCAAACTATATGGGGAGACAGTTTGAGTACGATATGTTCATTCCCACCCTTGACCCTCCTGCTTTGTATACAGTCTGCTATACTTAGGATTATTTGATCCTACATATAGGGGGGGAGGTCGACTTCTCATTCGTTTATTCATTCCTTCTTTGATTCATTCTTTAGACTTTTCTATACTCAATACGAGTTATGTCTTCTCTTTTTCCCTCTGCTCTATGAGGACATAGCTCAAGCTAAGTATGAGGGGTCATATATACTACGAATATACTTTAGCCATAACTCGTACTTTCATATTTTCAATAATTATGGCTAAGAAATAAATACTATCCAAAATACCATTAAATTCATTAAACCCACTTAATAAAAGGATGTTGATTATTCCTCAAATTCTTTGCGTATATACTGATGAATAAATCAGGTAAAAATGTTGTAAAATGTTTGAAAAGAGTTTGAAATTTTATTTCAAAAATCTTTTAAAAGCTATTTGAAAAATATTTTGTAAAATATTTTCAACCTTTGTAAAAAATATTTTATTTGTAAAAAATTCTTTTCTTTGTGTGAAATAAAAATGTTTCCAAAATAATTTGCAAATGGTTTGAAAAATTATTGCAAAAATATTTTGAAAAATCTATACATATTGTTTTGAAAACCATTGCAAAATGATTTTCAAATATGTGTAAATATTCGTAAAAAATTATTTTGGACTATATTTATAAAAATTGTTTGTAAAATGAGTTTCAAATAAGTTTGAGGAATATATACATCCCACAAAAATTCATTATTATATATATACATATATATATAAAGGATCACATATCTCTTGTAAATTCTTAAAAATCCAATTCTTGTAAATATAAGATGCATCCCCTGTAAATATTTGTGCCTATTTTTTATCCAAAATCTTTTGTTTTGAAAAATCACAAAAACATTTGCAAATTTTTTTTGAAAAAAATGCATAGAATTTTGCAAAATATTTTTCAAAAAATCCATAAAAAGTTCAAAATTTTGAAAATTGCATCACAAAAATATTTTTCTGCATTGTACATAGAATTTGCATAACATTCGCATTTTTTCGAATTGAGTTTGATAATTAGACAAGTCTAAGTAAAATCTGAAGATTGGAGCATACTTGGACCATAAATCTACCTAATCACAGGAACCTTGAACGAGTTGGAATTGAGGTACTTCAGGTCTAGTTGACTTAATTATGTGAGAATAATGAGACTTGGTTCAATGGATTCGTGACTGCCTAAGTAGAGTATTTCGGAGCACACGCATGACTGTTTCTGATAATGACCTAACTCGGACACAAGCACCTTTCACTTGCCTCAACTCAGTTGGAGTGGTGATGGGATTGTATT
This sequence comes from Ottelia alismoides, assembly GCA_037367405.1. Taxonomy (NCBI): domain Eukaryota; kingdom Viridiplantae; phylum Streptophyta; class Magnoliopsida; order Alismatales; family Hydrocharitaceae; genus Ottelia; species Ottelia alismoides. The sequence continues at coordinate 615,434 of JAZKJV010000815.1, read as the reverse complement.
TGCCAGTATGAGACACACACAAGTGGAAACATTTGTCCTCGTCTAGGGAGGGAAGTGCACTCCAACCCGTCCAGTAGCAGATACATCTAAAGACAAGAGAGTGTGGGTTGCAATAATGCTTCAAAAGAGTGATAGTCTACTGGCTCAAGAGGAAAAATTCCTTAGCTGTTGTTTATAGTATTTCAAAAAAGAGAAAAAAATGGATAGGCCTGATTGAAAATAGAATGTCTATCGTAGTGTATATATATCTATAGCCAATAAGCAAGCTTGAGCTTTAAAGTCATACCATATGAGCCTGTAGTTGGACGACTTGACTACACTGGTCAGGCATCCTAGGATAGGTAGCTATACTAGTTATTGTCCATTCTCTTCTTCACCCCTCCTCTTGAGCCTGTTGTCACTTGAACTTAAAAGGGAATACCCCACTCCTTAAGGAAAGAGTTGTTGTATTGGAGAATAATTAAGTTGTCATGCTGAAGAAGTCAGTCTCTTTATCATTTTAGTTGGGAGGAGCCACTATCACATACACTGTACAAGTGAGATTCATAGTCACAAGGGTTTGCGTATGAATTGAAGTATCTAACCTGGCTATTGAGGAGGCTTGAGCAGAGTTTTGGGATTCTCGAAGGCTGTTCTGTTTCAAATCCGGTTCCCAATAAGGTTCCACTCACACTAAAATTCCAAAGGTCCGACTTAAAGCTCTAAACTTTAATTTTGTAAAGACAAGTTCGACAATTAAATTCAATCCACTTTCTTTCTTTTCTTTTCTTCGTTTTCAGTTTCTACACTTATGGCATAAGTGTTTGCTAGGGACTAGCAAAGGTAACTATAGGGGGTGATGAACCTCCATTTCATCACCTTTATTCTAACATTTTGGCCTTAAAGATCCTAGCTAATGCATGTAAATAGTATTAATTTGTACAAAATAACATTAATTATTTATTGCATTTATTGGATAAATAATATTGTTTTGAAGACCAAAATTATAGAATAAAGAAAAGAAAAAAAGGAACAAACTACCAAAGATATTTTATGACCCTAAACCCCGACACCAAGTCAAGAATTAAATTGGTCGACAAGGAATAAATTAGGGGAAGATAAGGGTCAAGAATACAATAAAAACCCAATTCTTTTATTCATCCAATAAAGCAGTTTTGGGACCTATTTTATTCTTTATTATTTATTCATCAAATAAAGAAACTTTATACGTGAAAGTTGTATATAATAATATATATGAAAATACAAAATTGAGTTTGTACAAAAATAACACACGGTTTACTTTTTATACTCCGAATAAAAAAGCCAAAACCCCATCTTCCCAGACCCATATCTCTCAAATAAAAACTCAAAATATACCAAAATCATCTAATTATATATGACTTTTAATAATCTATTTAATGAGGTGGTTTCATATTTTTTGATATTAAGGTGTAAAAGTTAGGTTTTGGACCCTTCTTGTACAATATAACGAATAAAATTTTCATTTTATTTATCCTTTATTATTTTTACAATTTTATATTTTTATAATTTTGAAAAAAATATTTATATTATATATACATATTAAAACTAGAATAAAACCCTTAAGAGAACACAAAAATAAAATAATGCACAAAAATACATAGATAAAACACTTGTACTTATACCTATATTTATACACTTATTTATTTGAGTATACAAATAACATCATAAAAATATAATAAAAATATATTTATGTACCTAAAAATAAGTTAACATTTTTAAAATAAGAGAATAAAAATAATAAAATAAAAATAAAAAATAAAAAATAAATAGCCAAAACATAGATGAATATACCTATAAATATGCCCTAAAAATTAAGTAATAATAAATAACATTAATAAATAAATAAATATCATAATAAAATACTATATAAAATAATAAAAAATTTTATTTTATAATTGAAAATTAATAAAATCATCTACGATTTTTAATTAATTAATTCTGAATAAAAGGACCTCTTTTGTCCTGTAGTGGTCTACATGGACCAATAGGATTCCAGGTATCGTTGACCCTCGGTCAACTCCCCGTCTTTCTTCTGACTTCTGTTAGAAGTCTCGAGCAGCCCGCCTTCTCCGAATATTCCCAACCACCCTATTTCTCCATTACCCTCGAGCCCGTCACAAGATCTGCTCCCGGATACTCAATGATTCACGTCATAGCCTGTACATAACTTGTATAATCGTCAATTCATCCATCAATAAGGGTGATCTCCATGTCTATAAATAACACCTCCCCCTCCTTCTTCAAATTTGGTCACTGTTCCAACTCCTAAATCCCTAAACATCGGCCAAGTGAGCATCCTCGTGACAGGGGGAGATCCTCTGAGGACTAGAGCGACTCGCGGAGGAGGAAGTGCTATTGGACATGCGAGCCCACGACGAGCCATTATGCAATAAGTGTTATTGCAAATATCATTCCCAAGTCTGAAATAGAGAATAAGTAATTTACATAATAGGTCCCTTAGTATAATTAGGGTTATGTACCATGGCCATCTTAATAATCATACAACTGTTGATTCAATATTGAATCATAGAGGTTGGTGCTTGGATGAATATCTGAAGAGTTAGATTGATGACTCATCAAGCATCGTCAAATGATTATTAAGAGAGGATCTCTAACCAGAGAGGAGATGACAATCCTTTATCTAAAGATTGATATCTAACCGACCTCTTGATGCAAGTCCTCTGCATAGGAATAGAGATTCGGAGGTGTTAGAAAAGTTAGATCAAAGAGTTGACTTAATGAGATCGCGATATCCAAAGTCCTACGTCGTATGCTGTCACGATATAGGCACACATCCTCTGATTGGAGATAGATGTGTTACTATATGTCTAAGTATGTACATTTGGCAGACCAAAAGGTTGATGATCTAATCAAGGTCTATACACCGGCGCGCTGGTGTGCATACAAGGGTGTATGAGTAATACGATCTCTCAAAGGGATCATATAGGTTCATTACTGAACCAGAAGGCATGAACTAACTCATGAGATATTGGAAAGAATCAAATTCCACGTGCGGTCGTCTCACTTTGGAAGCTTGACTGAATTTGTATGTTTGATATATGCTTTTGGAAAGTGTATGATCAACACCTAGGCATGATATATGCTTTTGGAAAGTATATGATCGATACCAACTCCCAATGATCGAATGAGAAACTTAATGATAAATCCCTGAAGTAGACAATGTAAAATCGATCTTATACTTCGGAATTATTCTTGGTCTTCCACTATACTAGATGTATAGGAATTAGGAATACATGAGGGTGATGTGATCATAAATGATTGTATAACCATGATAAAATTCCATTCCTAGGGAGTGATGAAACTGGTCTGGATTTTAGTGACTCTTCTCACTAGAGAAGTAATCTGATCTTGATCCAAATGTTGGACATTGATCTGAATGTGATTCAGATGTAATGAGAAGATTAGATTTGCGATCTTGATTTAATCAAGCATTTATGAGAGGTCTGTAAGATCTGGATATGAGATGTGATCTCAATATGCAAGTCACTATACGTGGAACAATACAATCACCCTGTCCTTATCTCCAAGTATTCGTGGAGAAAGTGTGTTATCCTTGAAAGAGTTCAGGATAATTTTATTGTTGATATATGTATCCGAGAAAGGAGAAAATGGATAATTAAATGTGGTTTAATTATCATGAATAATATGAATTTGATTCATATTATATGGAGAGTTATCTAAGATAATTAAATGTGATTTAATTATCAAAGATGTAAATAATGTGAATGCGATTCATATTATTTGGGCACATGAGAATAGAGATCCAAGATGATTAAATGTGATTTAATCATCGTGGATATTGAATAATGTGGATAGAACTATCCATATTAATCGTATATATTATAAATCTGATTTATAATATAGTAGAGAGAGCTATTTGTAATTTATATTTATTAATTAAATGTTGATAAGAATTGGATTCACATTGGATAATTAATTGAAAATGTAATTCACATTTTATTTTGGGTTGTGAATATGATTTACCAACTTCCAATGGCATGATTGAAATGTTCACAAAATTAATTGGATTTATTTTTGTGAAGTAAAGTTTCAATAAAAAAGTTGTTGCAAAAATGTTGGAGATACACATGAGATATGAATTCTCATGAAATTAGGAGTCACCTTGCCATATGGAGAGGGTGGACGGCCACCCTCTCCTTATGGAATGAGTGACTGTCCCCCTTGTTCTTTTGGAAGGAGGCTTGCCTCCTTCCTATTTCTCCAATAGAGATTGGTTTAATATAAATCAAATGATATCCAATATATATTTGATTTAATTAAATTAATTATTATTGTGTTTTTAACAACAAAATCATAGCCATTCAAAGAAACACAAATCAATGTGAGCCATTGGATTTGTGTTGTCCATGGATTGACATCCATGGATCCCAAAATATTATAAATAGAAGGGCACCCCATGCGCTTTAAGAGATTACTTTACAAACAATATATGCTCTCTCTCTCTCCCATTCTCTACACGCCATCTCTCCCTCTCTCTCTTGTGGTCATCCACTATGATGCCCTAGAGAGAGTCGCTCTCGCTACATTGTCACAGTTATGCTGCCGGACTGTTTGCTCCTGCATCTCTGTCTCCTTCGGTGTGTCTCGCTCGTGAAGAAGATATCGGATTTCATGTGATAAGATCAGGAGATTCATTGCTTGGATCATCAACATGGATTGCAAGAAGCACGCATTTCATCAACGTGCTCGCAAGTGTCTCCTCCATCGGATCAGATTTGAGAAAGGAGGTCTCTTCGTTTAGAGACTTGATCGCAACCACGCTTCAAGAGGTAACCCTAATACTTGTTTGTGATTTAGATGAAATGATCCGAGAAGTATTCTTGGACCATGTGGTTTCATCGTATGAAAAAAATTTTAAATTCCGCTGCCTCAAGCAACTACTGCAATTAGTCATTCCCGATCGCATACGATGCGATCCCCATGCTTTCGTGATGCGCTTAAGGATTTCACCATATCCATCAAGTGGTTTATGATCCAAATTCGGAGGTTTTGGATACGATCCATAAACCTAGGACGACTTGGGCTCGTTAGGGTTTATGAAAGTTTTATCGCATTTTATTTTCGCATCTATGTTTAGTTAATAATTTCGGACTTATTTAAAATGTTTAAACAGAAATAATTCCTTGTGTTATGTTCTCTATTAAATAAGAAAATTGTGGGATTTGAGTTTGCGTGATTTGGAATCCGAATGCTCAAGTTATGATCATTTTAGTGAACATGTATCCACTATTTCGAGGACTGTGAATCTTGACGTAATTAAGGAGTTAATAACTGTTTTGAAACACCTTGAAATGCATGAAAATCTCTTAGGTTCTGTTGTAAATCAAATTAGCAAACTTTGGAAACTTATTTTGCATGATTTGGATTTAAACTGATTGAGATATGCTAATTTTAGTAAGTGTTGTTGAAAATTACTATCCTAATCAAGAGCCTTGTGATTGTCATTTAATCAATTAGTGAAATTAAATGGTTTAATTTCCTGTAATTATGGATAAATATTTATGAAATATTTGATTGATAATTATTTCCTTAAATGATATTACCTTAACCAATAATTAATTAGATGTGATCTAGATCACAAATTGGTTAATCAATCTACTTTCCAACAAACAAACTTGCTTTAACATGATTGGGAATTTGTTTAGCAAATTTCTTTATAATCAAAATGGCTTTGATTGATGGTATAACTTCGGCTGAAAAACCGATTATCATCTCAAGTAGATAATGATCAATTTGGCATTATCCTAACCCGAGGCGGATATGGTGTCTAATCAGGGAGCGATGGGGTAGCAGGTTGCACCGTGTACGGTCTGTCCCACTCCCGTCGGTACTGGCTATGACAACGGGTAGGGAAGGGATAATGCTAGAGAAATCATGATGTATTTTTCTAATTATTAAAATTCGAAATAATAGGTATTTGAGATAATACCATATTTCAAGTAACATTTAAAAATATTTGTTGGATATTAATTGGATCATTAATTTAATGTGATTAGATTGATTGGAATCCAATTAAAATCAAAATACTCTATTACGAATAGAGTTGTATTTCCCTTGGAAGAATTTATTATTTGAATATGATTCATAATAATAAATTAGAATTTGAACAAGATATGGAGGATCACATAAGTGACATCCATGGTCTCCCATCAAGGCGAAGGGTTTCGTCGTCAAGGATTCTATGTAGGAGACGCTTGTCCAAAGTGACAGCTCCTGCATACAAGCGCATCTGGATCGGGCTCTCTGCTTCTCGAAAGAGTAAGACCGTATGCGTAGTGACCCCAATATCGGATCCTCATATTATTGGGGTGATATTTGATTGCGCATAGCAAGTTCTAATCCTGTTGACGGTTGGTTCAATTAATGACGGGCCACCATGACCTTAGGGGTGGTGGGCCTGGGTGTTAAAGACCGAATTGAGAATGCAAGTTGAACTTGCAAGGCGGAATGTGTGACGAACCGTAATTTTAGCCCTCTATTAGTGTTGAATTAGCACTTAAGAACGTTGCAGCCGGGCTGGATCAGGTTCGTCAAAAACCATCTAATTGCTAAGGTAGACTCGGATGGTCATGAATTTTATTTTACTTGGTAAGAAACCAAGGTCGAACTCAGGGATACGAGCCTCTCTCATGATATCTAGACTCTAATCAATTTCCTTAAGTGTTGAATTAGAGATCAATAGGTCAAAGTATGCATGGAGACAATCCAATGCATTAAACAAATAGGAAACATGCAAATTTTTTATTTTTATTTAATCATGCAAGAAGATGCAATTAAATGCGATGAGAACATGCCCTAGATCAGAATAATGAGCAAAAAGAAATGAATCAATTGCTGGTTTAATTTCGAGTGACAAACTTGATGGTTAATTTAAACAAGGCATAAATTTGAGAAATCAGAGACATTTTTCTATTTAGAATAATAAATAAGAATCACAGTGTCAAAACAAGAAATAAGTATTCCATTAAAGAGATCATCAAGCAAGCTTCGAAATGAAACTGAAATCGACTGAAACAGAGTTACGAGCCTCAAGATATGCATAAATGAAGACAAGGGCATAACTGAAAGAAAACATGAAATATAATTACAAATAGGTCCCTAGGAGGGGCTAAAATGCAAATAAAAGAAAGTTTGGGACCTTCCATGTAAATGACCCACACGCACAGGGGTATTTTGTAATTATGCAAACCCACTAGGGCATAACTGCAAAATACTTGCAGCGCACGCATGTGATCCAGGACCTGTCTACAATATTGAAGAAGTTGGTGGGACTCGGTGAAATTTGCCCAGAGGGCACGTGCATGGCACGAGCTACCCCAGGCTCGGTGGAGGTTCAGGCTCGTTGGAGGCTTGGGCTAGCTTCGGAACGGACGAGCCTCCAGGCTTTGGCTCGGGGGCTAAGGCTCAGTGGTTGACGCATGGCCGAATGAAGACCGTTGGATCTTGAGGATCCAACGGTCACTGGAGTGTGTGCTATGTGTCGACGTGGCTGCTCCTTCACCGTTGGATGAGCTCCGTGGAGGAGCATCCAACGGTGACTGCTCCTCCTTCCTCAGCTGCACTTGGCGGCGAGGTTCGAGCTCCGGCGAAGGAGCCCAAACTCCGTCGGTGCTGCTCTATCACAGTGGACCTCCCCGGAGCTCTTTGAACGTTCGTCAAGGTAGCTGGGAGCTCGGGGAAGGTGCCGGAGCTTCTGGATCAGGCCATCGGGGCTTGGCTGTTGGCGGTTAAGTCTAGGAAATCAGCTCCAATGGAGCTCCGGCAATTGAAGGGTCTTCTCCTGCAAGTTAGTTCAAAGTATTTTGAGCGTGCAGGTGAATTAGTGTGTGTGCGTGTGGACGTAATGAGGTTCCAGTCGAGCGAAGGGAAGGGGGAATCGGAGCTCCTCCACCGGAGAGGGCGGATGAGATGGGTCGGAGGTGACCAATAGCGGAGAAGGGAGAGGGTGTGATCGGAGGTGCTGGCGAAGGTGACGGATGATAGGTGGAGCTCGTGGGGGGTTCATTGGAGGGTGAAGAGGTGGCTTGCGACCTAGTTAATGTCGAGAAGAAGGACAAAAAATACAAGAGAAGTCGGAGAAGCTTACCTGAGATAAGGGTGGAACGGAGCCTGTGCTTGAGCTTCATGGAGAAGCTCGGGTCATCGCTGGACCCCATCAGCTACTTGGGACAGCTTGGCGGTGGTTGAGCACCGCATGCCTGGCCGTCATCAGCCAGGGGTCAACACCGGAGGCTAAACACTATTTTTGTGCCTCGATTGTCCCTCCCCCTATCACGGGGAGGAGGAGAGGGGCTAGGCGGTGCCCCACGTACAGGTGGGCAGTTGTGACAGGTGGGGGAGCTGATGAATTTATCGGGTGAAGGTGGCGGTTCCGGTCGAGATGGTCATGATTTGCGGGGGAGAAATGGCATGAGTGGGAGAACGTCATGGAGTGCGAGACGACCAGCGAAGATGACGGACGAATGGTGAAGACCCTGGAGTAGTTGGTGAGTAGAGAGAGTGGTGATGGTGGGCAGGAAAATGGGAAGGGCGAGGCGCTTGTGCGATATGGCGAATGTGGAGGAGATGGGTGACCAGAGGTTGACGAAGGTGTTCTGGACGTTGGATTTGGAGATCCAATGGCTGAAGATCAGGTGCTAAAGTACGGCTGTGATGGAGCCCCAGGCGATGCAATCGCAGGGCAAATGGGTACGCCACATGTCATGCTGTGGGCACAACGCTAGCGGGCGGCGGAGATGAGGTCAGGACGTCGATCGAACGATGGATGGTTCGACGGAGTCGAGCAGTTGGGATTGAGTGACTGGAGATGATCGAAGGGTGCAAGCGCCTCCTCGTATCGCAAGGAGAGAAAGACGGGAACCATCAGCCTGGATGAGATCCGTGGTCTGATCGGATGGTTGTGATCGCAGCGGCAAGGGACGGTAGTGATCAAGAGAGATGAAATAGATCGGGCGGCTGAGAAATCAGGCAGCGTGGCGCAAGAAGATGCGGCCACGTGGCTAAACCAGAATGAGCCACGTGGCCCAATCAGGTTATTCAGAGAAAGATTTTGATTTTTGAGGGGTTAAGAGGCCGAATTTGGAAAAACGCAAAACATGAAAGTTGTAGATCATGATGAGATCTACAAGTTTCATGTTGATCAAAAACAGAGACGAGGTCATTTGGAGACACAAAATATTTCTGAGGGCGTTTTAAGGCTAAAAACACCACAGCTTTTAATTTTGATATTTTTTGTGATTTTTAATTTATCCAAGACTCTGATAAACACAAGACTTTATCTGGTTTTTATTGACATACTTTTAAGCAAGAGGGTTAAAAATGAAGAATTAAGATGATGAAATCGAGTTTCATCACCCCCCTATATTTAAACTATGCTCGTCCCTGAGCATAACGAGAATGAATAAACTGGATTAACCCCCTTGTGCATGTGAGTACAGGATCCAATCTATTCAAGTCCACTCAACTTTAGAGGTCCAAAATTTTAGAGCTCAACCCAGCCTTTATCAAGAGGCACCCAATTCCTCTAATTTTCCAGACTCTCTCTGATATACATATAGACTAAGGGTATGATATTTAGTGTTGACTGCGTTCAGAGAGTAGAGTCAAAACTTCTCCCAAGGTCTTGGTCTGAAAAACTCTCCTAAGGATCCAATCCTCAACACTAGGGAATAAATCAAATCTTGCGTTCAGTTCACCGTCTCTTTAGTTGTCAGACTTAAAAATGTAGATGGAAGGCCAGTAATGGAGGGCATCAGATTGTGTCATTTCTTCTCTCCCTCTCATTGGAACAAGGATCCTCTCTTAGTGCCTTTTTATGCAACACATTATTTTGGTGTTGATCAATGCGTCCGTCAAGAGAAGTTGGAGTCATCTGCACTTGTTTTCCTGGGAATACACTGGGGTGTGTCTTTTTTGAATACCTATCGTACCTTCTACACTCAAACTTGTAGCATTTACGATGCAGAGCCCTTTTTTGGTGCAAGCTCGACTCCTGGTCCTAATAGCGGTGGTCCAAATGGACACTTTGAAATGGTTGGGAGCTCTCTCCCTTGGTGGAAGCTCTTTGATATGTAACTTTGTGGAATGAGAGCTTTTCTTTGACATTTCATTTATTTGTAGTGTTTTTGGCTAGCTCCACTACTTTTACCAAGAGTTGGTGCACATTGATCAACATTTTTTATTTATTTCACACCCAGGCACTTAGGACAATGTCAAGAGATTAGTATAAGAACCAAGTTCTTATACTGGCTAAAGTTGCTGACACTCAGGTTTCATGAAGTCTCCAGAGATTTTATCCCATCCTCGAGCATTATTAGATCAAGTCCAGACTCGAATCCCTCATCCCGATCCCTCAAGTGAAGAGTCAACTCATCTCATTGAAATCGTAGTCGTGCATGTGATGTGCTGATCATATTCTTAATGATCTGAGACTAAGCATGAAATATAGCATGCAAATTTGGAAATCTAGGGAAATGTGGATGATTAAGTCCACGACCCTCATGGCTAAGGCTGGTTAACCTAAAATCTCAAGTCCTCACAAACTAAAATTCTTTGAACAATTCAGATCCTGGGTGGAAGTGTGATTGTAGAAGATTAATCCAGCTCCTTCATTCAAAAATACATAGTTTTTTTTAAAGCTTCAAGAGATATTAGGACTACCTAAACTCAATTAAGTAGATGCATCTGCATTCAACTAGTATGGATGTAAGTACAAGCCGGATCCCGTTACTTGAGGACAGGGCCTTATGCGATGTCCTCTAAACCATCCACTCTGCTAAGGGCGAACCCTCACTGAACGCGGCTACTTAATTGGGCTTAGTAGTCACTAATGACTCTTAAAAGATTTTTGGATTTTCTCATTTTTATGGATTTTTATTTAGAGGTTAGAACACATGTTAGTCTCAATTTTTCTTGAAAAGAGAAAGAAACTTTCAAAACCATGTCACACAAATAAAAATTTTCAAAACATTTTCAAAAAAAATCAAAACAAGTGAACTCATTTTTAAAATTATTTTCGAAAATATTTTTTTAAAAAAATAGTGTAACATAATATAGAAAGTCGTGAAAGCCATTGAGTCCACTTAGTTCAAACAACTTTACTTTAGCCAAAAAGTTTTAAATTTTTCAAATTTGTCAGATTATAGCTAAAGTAAGTATACTATATATACGAGATACCCCCCTATACTTAAACTTTGCTATGTCCTCATAACACTAGATGATACAAGTTCATAGGTCCATTTAAATATAGAGAAATATACGGAAACTAAGAGGCCCCCCATATACTTAGGTTAGAAATAACCTAAGTATAAAGGCAAGGAAAGATGAGTGGAGAAAATCACAGGGACTCGGATCCCCCCTATACTTAGGCTGAGATTAGCCTAAGTATAAAGATGGAAATTTGATGTTGGGAGAGACCCAAGGTGAACGAAGAAGAAGGATGGATATACAAATGAGTGGATGAATCTGCGGAGATTAATGGGGTGACTAAGGCTCAGGGGAGGTGTCGGAGCAAACATGGCTCAATCAAGCATGCAAAACCTTTCAATTTCACCAACTCACACATAAAACCAACCGAGGTTGGTTAATTATCTTGTCAGTTTTATTGGTGATTAAAACATTCTATTTATCTTTACGCGGGAAAAAGTTTTAAATAAAATCAATTGCGTAAACGAGGGTGTTGCTCTTCCAAAACAATATTCTAATCCATTTTTAGGTTGACTTGCAATTAACAGTCCCAGTTATTTTTCTTAAGGTTGTCACTGATTTAAGATGAGCACATAAATCAAGAAATCAGCGTCTACCGTTCATTCTCATTTTTCATTAACCTAGGTGATCAAGTTAGGAGGGGAAATCGAGAAAAACCATGTATTCGATAAAACCATGATCTAAGCTAAGCGATAAAACATGCAGTGACTTGACAAAAATACTTGAAAACTTGGGTTGTTTTTAAAAACCAAAATCATGTATGCAAGTCGATTAAAAGCCGTACCTAATCATGCTCTATTAGCGGGGAAGAATGTCTATTAAATTTGGTTAAGTGAAGCGAGATTATTTGCGTCTATATTTTAGTGTATCCTACCTACGAGCAAGCATGTAAGAAATGAAAAATAAAATACGCTCAAAGAGCCGCGTGCCTGGTCCTAGGTCGACACTCAAGTGGGGACGATCCCCACACAACCACATTCGTTCGTTTACAATCGCGAGTCTTCGATCGAAGACCGTTGTAAAAGATGATTATTACATGATGTATAAGACACATTTTTTTCTTTTCTTTTCTATTTGCTTCAAGCATGCTTCTGCGACTCCTCGCAGCGGGAAGCGCCTGCTCCTCGCCTCCTTGAACACCAAGGGCACTGCCACAAAAGCAAAGGTTAGAGATCAAATAAAAAGAAAAAATTTACAATTCAAAATAGATGAACAAATTGACCTATAAAATGAAACACTTAATAAAATAAATAAAAATCCAAACAGACAAGAAATGAGCCGTTTTCCCGGCAACGACACCATTTGACAAACCGTAATTTTAGCCCTCTATTAGTGTTGGATTAGCACTTAAGAACGTTGCAGCCGGGCTGGATCAGGTTCATCAAAAACCATCTAATTGCTAAGTCAAGTAGACTCGAATGGTCATGAATTTTATTTTATTTGGTAAGAAACCAAGGTCGAACTCAGGGACACGAGCCTCTCTCGTGATATCTAGACTCTTATCAATGTCCATAAGTGTTGAATTAGAGATCAATAGGTCAAAGTATGCATGAAGACAAGCCAATGCATTAAACAAATAGGAAACATGCAAATTTTTTAATTTTTATTTAATCATGCAAGAAGATGCAATTAAATGCGATGAGAACATGCCCTAGATCAGAATAATGAGCAAAAAGAAATGAATCAATTGCTGGTTTAATTTCGAGTGATAAACTTGATGGTTAATTTAAACAAGGCATAAATTTGAGAAATCAGAGACACTTTGCTATTTAGAATAATAAATAAGAATCACTGTATCCAAAACAAGAAATAAGTATGCCATTAAAGAGATCATCAAGCAAGCTTCGAAATGAAACTGAAATCGACTGAAACATAGTTACGAGGCTCAAGATATGCATAAAAGAAGATGAGGGCATAACTGAAAGAAAACATAAAATATAATTACAAACAGGTCCCTGGGAGGGGCTAAAATGCAAATAAAAGAAAGTTTGGGACCTTCCCTGTAAATGACCCACACACACAAGGGTATTTTTGTAATTATGCAAACCCGCTAGGGCATAACTGCAAAATACCCACGATGCACGTGGTCCACACGTGATTTAGGACCTGTCTGCAATATTGAAGAAGTTGGTAGGCCTCGGTGAAATTTACCCAGAGGGCACATGCATGGCACGAGCTACCCCAAGCTCGGTGGAGGTTCAGGCTCGTTGGAGGCTTGGGCCAGCTTCGGAACGGACGAGCCTCCAGGCTTTGGCTCAGAGGCTCGGTGGTTGACGCATGGTCGAATGAAGATCGTTAGATCTTGAGGATCCAACGGTCGCTGGAGTGTACGCTATGTGTCGACGTGGTTGCTCCTTCACCGTTGGATGAGGTCAGTGGAGGAGCATCCAATGGTGACTGCTCCTCCTTCCTCAGCTGCACCTGGCGGTAAGGTTCGAGCTCCGGCGAAGGAGCCCAAACTCCGCCGTTGCTGCTCTATCACAATGGACCTCCACGGAGCTCCTTGAACGTTCGTCGAGGTAGCTGGGAGCTCGGGGAAGGTGCCGGAGCTTCTGGATCAGGCCATCGGGGCTTGGCTGTTGGCGGTTAAATCTAGGAAATCAGCTCCGATGGAGCTCCGACAATTGAAGGGTCTTCTCCTGCAAGTTAGTTCAATATTTTGTGCATGCAGGTGAATTAGTGTGCGTGTATGTGGACGTAATGAGGTTCCAGTCGAGCGAAGGGAAGGGGGAATCGGAGCTCCTCCGCCGGAGAGGGCGGAGGAGATGGGTCGGAGGTGACCAGTGGCGGAGAAGGGAGAGGGTGTGATCGGAGGTGCTGGCGAAGGTGACGGATGATAGGTGGATCTCGTGGGGGGTTCAATGGAGGGTGAAGAGGTGGCTTGCGACCTAATTAATGTCGAGAAGAAGGACAAAAAATTCAAGAGAAGTCGGAGAAGCTTACCTGAGATAAGGGCGGAACGGAGCCTGTGCTTGAGCTTCGTGGAGAAGCTCGGGTCATCGCTGGACCCCATCAGCTACTTGGGGCAGCTTGGCGGTGGTTGAGTAACGCATGCCTGGCCGTCATCAACCAGGGGTCAACACCGGAGGCCAAACGCCATTTTTGCCCCTCGATCGTCCCTCCCCTATCACGAGGAGGAGGAGAGGGGCTAGGTGGTGCCCCACGTACATGTGGACAATTGTGACAGGTGGGGGAGCTGATGAATTTATCGGGTGAAGGTGGCGGTTCCGGTCGATATGGTCATGATTTATGGGGGAGAAATGGCATGAGTGGGAGGGCATCGTGGAGTGCGAGACGACCAGCGAAGATGACGGACTAAAGGTGAAGACCCTGGAGTAGTAGGTGAGTAGAGAGAGTGGTGATGGTGGGCAGGAAAATGGGAAGGGCGAGGCGCTTGTGCGATATGGTGAACGTGGAGGAGACGGATGACCGGAGGTTGACGAAGGTGTTCTGGCCATTGGATCTGGAGATCCAACGGCTGAAGATCAGGCGCTAAAGAATGGATGTGATGGAGCCCCAGGCGATGCAATCGAAGGTCAAATGGGTACGCCACGTGTTGTGCTGTGGGCGCAACGCTAGCGGGCAACGGAGATGAGGTCAGGACTTCGATCGAACAGTGGATTGTTCGACAGAGTCGAGCGGCTGGGATTGAGTGACTGGAGACGATCGAAGGGTGCAAGCTCCTCCACGTGTTGCAAGGAGAGAAAGGCAGGAACCATCGGCCTGGATGAGATCCATTGCCTGATCGGATGGTTGTAATCACAGCGGCAAGGGACGACAGTGATTAAGAGAGAGGAAATAGGTCGTGCGGCTGAGAAATCAGGCAGCGTGGCGCGAGGAGATGCGGCCACGAGGCAAAACCAGAATGAGCCACGTGGCCCGATCAGGTTATTCAGAGAAAGATTTTGATTTTTGAGGGGTTAAAAGGCCGAATTTGGAAAAACTCAAAACATAAAAGTTGTAGATCTCAATGAGATCTACAAGTTTTATGTTGACCAAAAATAGAGAAGAGGTCATTTGGAGACACAAAATATTTTTGCGGGCGTTTTAAGGCTAAAAACACCACATCTTTTAATTTTGACATTTTTTTGTGATTTTTAATTTATTCAAGACTGATAAACACAGGACTTTATCTGGTTTTTATTGACACACTTTTAAGCAAGGGGGTTAAATTTGAAGAATTAAGATGATGAAATCGAGTTTCATCAATGTGTTCCTGCTTCTTTTTATCCAAGTTACTGGTTCTCATATTATTAGGATGTGACAAAGATAAGAATGGAGATCCAAAATCTTGCTTGAGATATAATGGTAAGTATATCTCTTACATCAAAAGTGATTAAGGGAATGAACTTTCAGTGTTAACAAGGCAATATAACTTTGATATAAAAATTCCTAAATCAAAGTAAAATATATATTTATATTGACTTATGCAAATTTCTTATTTTAGATAATCCTTCATTAAGCGCACTCAATATTATACTCAATAATAACCAGTAAAATATCATGGTTTGGATCCATGATCATGATATTGTACTTGCAGTTGGACACATAATGTATGTGGTTGCAATGTGCAAGTTTCCTCATAATAATGAGGAATGACAATTAAATAGACAATAGGACTACAAACCTAGGGTTTGTATGTCTCTATAGTCTCGATCTCTCATCGAATGCACTTCATAAGTGACATGTCGATGATGATCGTAATTGTCAAATAATCTTTCTAAAATCTAAGAAGATGTTCTGGCATATATATGTGCTTTCTACATTTAATCATGAATGACATGTTCACTGCATTGTGCAGAGGGGTGTCTCTATAAGAGATGACATACTCGAAATGTTTGAGTACCTACCTGAACCTAAGTCTTTAAGAGTTTAGATGGATATATATATGATGAGTGTCATTGTTTACAAGATTTTTCACGATTTAAAAAGATGATTTTATCAAGTTGTTGTGTTACCATGAAGAATCGAGATCAAACAAATAATATTACAACTACAAGTATGTTCGAAAAATATGAGTTGTATAGTGCAAGTAGAGGTTCGTATCCGCAAGGACTGGGCAAATTCGTTATTTTATTCTTTCTTTAAAACTTGATTAAAATTCTAATATCTTGCGACAAAAGACAAATGATGAAAAACTGTGATCTATGGAGAAAGTATTTTCAAAAGCTTAGATTAATTAAATGTGGTTGTGAGTGCAACTAAGTGAAGGAATGAGGTTTAACTCACAACTTAGTAAGGAATAATTGATAATTACTTGCAACATTTCAAGATGTAATAAAATATATGAGAGTTGTAATGCATATCATAAACAAATTATAGTAAATAAAAGACATTACCAAACAAGTGTTTCATCTTAAATAAGAGTAACTAATATAACAAAATGTAAGAAAGATATAAAAATGACAAAGGAGTTCTTCTCTCTTAGAGCTTTGGGAATCCAGATCGGAGACGATGGCGACGATGGTGATGGAAATGAGAATGAAGACGAGCACAGAGATAGTTGCGTGACTAGATGGGAGCACGGACGGGGGTTGATCGTGCACACGAGGTGTAGTGGCATGCAGAGAGAATGTGCTATCTGCGTCGAGGAGACAGACACACGCACAAGGTGATGTGTGTAAGGTGGCGGTTGTTGGGCTGAGAGAGACCCGCACGCATGGTGCACGACTGGAGCAAGGCCAGAGAAGAACCACCATGAGTAGTTGCTGCGTTTTCACGTTTGTGATGTGTGGCTGGAGCCAGGCCGGAGAAGAACCACCATGAGTGGCTGGAGAAGAACCATCGTGGGCGGTTGCTTGGTAGACGAGCTTGCTAGTGCGGGCTGGAGGTCGGGCTTCGGGAGAATGCTTGGGCGAGAGAGAAAGACTTCGGGAGAGAAAGAGAGACATGGGTTTGCGGAGATGTGCGGTGGGGCTCGAGGAGGAAGAAGTCCCCGTATTTGCATGGGAGGGGGTCTTTTTGTAGATGTTGTAGGTAACCCCCCTTCTCAACTGCACATAAAGACAACAAACATTACCAATGCATACGATTTAATATTTGCATGAGGAACATGGGACTTGTGGTGTACGTATGGCTCTATGCACATGGGGAAGGGAGAGGCCATTATGGGGTGCATGAGTGGGAAAATTTCACAATTCATTCTCCTCTTTTCTTTCCAATATAAAATGTTAAGGGATAATGTAGAGCCAAATTGATTAAGCCAATGTCTTGGATATTGATTAAATTCAATGTTATAGATCTCATGAATTTTATTTTCTCCCTTACTATAATAAATATAAATATGATTTGTTTAGTTTATATAGATAATTATTTAAGTCATATTTAGATGATTAATAAGGATGATAAGAAATTTTAGTCTTGAACATGATCTCATGATATTAATCCATAAATAATATATAAATAGAGACTTTCGACAACATTTTATCCGGATATACAACCATGATCTGCCAATTTATGTTGTGATTTAATTAATTATGTGTAATTAAGACGATTTTCTCCTCTACGTATATATAATAAATAACATGTGAATTGTACGCAATTGGAGATTATATGTAAGATATTAAGGTTGTTCTTCATATAATTTGATCATATTATATCAATATATAAAGTATTTATCACACCCCCATGCTTAAATCTTGCTAGTATCGAGCAAGAATAAGATAAATAAAAATGAAGGATGACGGAATAGTTAAGCCGGATCAGGTGAGGGATTGCAGCAGACACACCCACAAAGTCTTGAGTTTTCATATCCCAACCACACAAATACACAAACATCAGTAGAGTTGACCCATGGATTAATGATTTGTTCGAATTGTCGACTTGATTTGAGTTTTGTAGTTTCAACAGCCTCTCAATTCCGACAAAATCGAAATGGTTTCAGAAAGTCGATTAAGTCAGATCATTCTAATAATTAGGTATTCTCATTGACCTTGAGTGGATATAAACGGTGTTCGTGATGTTTTAGCTTTCGTGAGTCAAGAGAACGAGCTAATAGCACAATCTATCAAGGTACCGAATGATTCCCTATACATATAATCTCAGTCGTCACTTGAATTCATGCATATTCTCTTTTCACCAAGGTATGTTAGCATAAAAAATAGGTCATAATTTATATGGAAAATGGGACTTAATTTGCGGGGTTTTTCGTAGACCGCTTTGGTCCGTTGCTCTCATTCTTTTCCTTTCGCAAAGCATAACCCCGGGCCTCGTTGGACCTCTTTTAAGAAATTAGGTAGCATCGTTGGGCTGCTGATGAATTTGTGATTCATCGCCTTTATTCTTTCATTTTGGCTAAAATCCTTGGTAAAATACATGTAAATATCCACTAATTCCAATTAATTATCATTTTAACCACAAATATTAATATCATATATTTAACACTTATTTGTACCAAAATAAAAGAATAAAGATAATAAGAAAAATAAAAATAAAAGAATGATGTATATATCAAATATACATACTGATCCTAACCCCGAGACCAGGTCAATATTGACCTGGTCGACAAAAGAAATAAGTAGGGGGAGATAATGATCTTAACTTATAAAAATATCAAGAAAATTAAGACCAAAAATATAAATTACCCAATTTTCACATTGTAAATACTTTACCTATTTTATTTACCATCAAATCCATCTCAAACCAAAACACTTCTTTTATGAAAGTTATTCATAAAAATATGTATGATTTTAGAAAAATATCTGAAAAATTATTGAAGGAATAAATAAATAAATACAATGAACCTAAAAAGCTTAAAAATACGACTTTCCAGGTTCATAACTATTTATAGAAAAATCCAAATTGACCAAACTTACTTTTAAACTTCATCTTATAATTAATATTTTTTTATTAAAAATACCAAAAAATTTGTGGAATAAAAGGTGTGAGTTTTGGCATTTGGAACCCTTTTGTATGTATGTACATTATATGTACAGAACTTCTGTATTTTCTATCTATTTATTTGTAACTCCAAATAATTTAATTCTTTTTCTAAAATGTTTATAAAAATCAGTATAAAAATACAAAATATAACTTATAAAAATAAATGTAAAAAAATACCAATAAATCTCAAAATCTAAAAGCCGTAAAGCCTAACTTCCAAACCTCATAACTCGGCCATACGAATTCCGAATTGAACCTACTCACTTTCAAAATACATCTTCTAAAAATATCTACTAAATGGAAGTGGTTTCATTAAAATCGGAGTTAAGACATAAAAGTTGGGTTTTGGGACCATATTGGTATACATGTACAATTGCTTTTACATTATTTCAGATTTAATTATTCCTTAAAAGTTTTTAAATTTTTATTCTTTTAAGCTTTTATCTTATTTATTTCTTGAGTAAGAGAAATTTAATTTTTAATTTATTTTTTAATAAATTAAAAAGACTATTAAAATATAGTTATATAAGAATTATATAAACATAACTTATGTTATAAAATAAAATAAATATATATATAATAATTAATAAAAATAAATAAAAATAAAAAATTAATTAAAAATTATTATTAAAATTTAAAATTATTAATGCATGAAATTATTTAATACATTTAATTAATTATTAATAACTTATTTATTCCTAATTTTTACTTATTAAATAATTCAATTAATTAAGTTATTTGGGCAGTTGACTATTCAACGGATGAAAAGTGCCCGCCCAAGCACTGTTCATCGTCTTCTTGGTCCTCATTGACCTAACAACCTGTGGTCCCGGCGAGCTCCCTCTCCTCCAACTGCTCCAACCTCCAGTTTGTTCGGTCAACGAACATCAACGGCGAACTCCCTCTCCTTGAACCTCTATATATAGACCCGTTGTCTCCGGATTGAGGGTATCTGCCATTTCTGTCAATCAGATCCACCTTCGAGTGCGATTCTCAGAGAGAGAGAGAGTCTCATCAAGGGAGAGAGTCTCCACCTCCGACCTCTCCTCCGGCGTGATCAATCGTGCGCGTGACGCCACGTTCCGCCGCACGAAGCCTCTGAGTCGCTGTCGTCGAGGCTATAACGCAGGAGCTTCCCGGTGAACCTCCTCCGGCGAACTCCTTTCCCCAAGCGAATCGTCCGCCTCCGATCATCTCTACATCTCCAGGTTAGTTCACTGCATCTAGATCTCCCCCTCCTTCCTCTAATTCTCTTCTCAATCCCTCCGATTCTCTTCTCAAACATTGCATTCTGTTTTCAATCAAAAACTGATTCAAAATTGTTCGATTCCGTCCACTTTTCCATCTTCATCGTCGTTTTCCATTTCTCCGCTTCCTTACACCTCTGGACATCTCCAGCCGTGTTTTATGGTCGGAGCTTCGAGGCTCTTCCTTCACATCCACTCAGCCTCGCCCATTCACTCCACATGTTGTTGCAATCCTTAGAATCAAGGCTCCGAAGCCTCGATTCAACTATCTCTGTGTTGCAGGAAGCATCGTCTTAGGACCTGTCTATCTCTCAGCCGCGTTGGAGCAATTCCATAAGTTCAGGCCTCTCCTTCAACACCCGCATGAAGAGCCGACACCTCGACAGCATTTCCTAGCAAATAGAGGTCCTAATTCGCGCGGACAACATGAGTTTAGAAGTCACATGAGCTGTAAAAGCCACGAGGGGAACATCGTCTCCAGATCATCGGTCAGATCCATCTGACCTATAGTTTGATCCCCATCCTGTGTGGAAGGTCAAGTCGAAGCTATTCGAGTCTTCAGAGGAGAAAACTAACGACACGAGCCTCCAGATTTGACAATCGAAGTTCATCAGGGGAGGCCTTCTTCCCAGTTCGTCGAGATACCTCCAGATTTGTTCGATTAGAGACATTAGCTCCAGTTTGTATCTGAACCGTTGATTCATGCCCAAATCAGAGACGTCTGATCATCGTCATCGGACGGGAGTCTACGAGCTAGGTGTCGAAATCAGAGCCGAACAGAAAAGTGTGCGTGCGAATCACGTGAGAATTGTGAATTTTGTAGGAATTTCCCAATAGGTTTCCAAATTTACAAACAGGTCCTTGACGGTTGAAGGAGCAGGTGAGAAGCACATGAGACTGGGCTTTTTGCGCGGGCATCCTCAACTCTTCTGTAAATTACACGCGCGCACCTGAATTCCAGAGTATTTACATCGAGGTCCCTTCACTGCAGATATACCTTATACATACCCCTATACGTATTAATAAAATATAAAACATAAATAAATAAATAAATAAAAATACACTTAAATACTGTATTATACTTTATATACAGTTTGAGAATAATATTTAGAAAAAAATATAATTTTTTTAACATTTAAGGAATCATTTTTCAATACAAAAAACATTTAACATACATAAAAAACAAAAAAAAAATAAATAAAAATCTACTAAAAATTCTATAAAAATTGTATTTAGTATATTTTACTACCTTTTCCCTAACAAACCAAAAACAAAATAAAAATTAAATAATAAAATCGATAAAAAATACAAAAATTCATAAAACTTCAAAAATTCATAACTAACTCAATAAAAATCCCCTAGTAACACACAACCTATCATTTTAAAGGGATTTTCATCTACTCTCTAAAATAATACAATAAAAAATATTTCAACATCACTTCACTCTTAAAAATCACAAAAACGACACAGTTTATAATAAAACATAACCTTTTACCTTAAAAATAAACCAAACACCATAAATATTTTTATAACCCCTTAAAAATTCCATAAAAATAGTAAAGGTCCTTAAAAATATACAAAAATACAAAAAATTAAAATCAAACAAAAAGTTCAACATTTTTTAATAATAAAAAAATACAAAATACATTAAAATTACAAAAACAATATAAAATTCATTAAAATCAAATAAAAATTGAGAAAAATCCTTAAAAATAAAATAAAAATTAGGAGACCCAAAAACCTAAGTTTTTCTATCGATTTTCCTAATTCTAAACAGTTTGCCTCCCTGAGTTCGGCACTCCATACAAATCACTATACACATTTGTTTAGAAGTATAAATAAAAAAAAGATTAGTTAATTTTAATCTTTTCTGACAAAACCCACTAGGTCGACAACAACTGCAATATTATTTCTGTCTCTTTTTGCAGGAATAAAGAAATGATCGAGAGGTGTTTTTCTCGATCGCGATTTTTCTCGACGGTTTTCCACGGCTTTTTCCGAGATAGGTGCTTGTTAGGTATTTTTCAGATGGCACCGTTGCCGGGGAGGCAATGTTAGGAGGATCGCGAAGACTTTAGGATAAGATTTTATTTTCACGCTCTTATTTCTCTGACCTCACGGCTTCTTGTTTTTTATTTGTGCAGCACATCTCGAGCCGCGCGGCTCAAAAACCACGAAACTAAGTAGTTTAGAATTCTTGTAATTTTCTGTAAAAAAAGAGCATATAAAAAAGTGTCGTAGAAAGGGGCCTCGTAAAGGCATCCCGACTTGTACGTTTCTTGGGGTCTGTTTCACCAGGGTTGTACTCCTGGGGGAGCAGGGCATCCACTACGGCTTTTCTCGATCGCGATTTTTCTCGACGGTTTTCCGCGGCTTTTTTCGAGATAGGTGCTTGTTAGGTGTTTTACGGTTGTTTCTCCTTCTCTGTGCATCGCAGCTTAGTTTAGATGCTTGCTTAGGATACGACACTTAGGTGATTGTATCTAGGGCCAAACCAAAAACCAAAAATACATTAGACGATTTTTCTTTGAAAATATACAAAAAAGCGAAAACCGAAAATTAAAACAGGGACTGCTAATTCTATCTGACTCTAAAATAAACGTAAGGACTCACTTGTTTTGGGAGAGCAATCCCCGAAAAATTGAATCATCGATCTCATCTCCATATCAGCGAGAGAGAGACGACACATAAGGTAGAGCCAGAGTCCGGGCTTCGATCGAAATACTACTTAGTTCACACCTTGATTCACTTATTTCAGTGGGTGCTCTCAGGTAGCCGGAAATGGTCCGAGTTCACTTAGCAGAGTGGAAGGTTTAGAGGACACTGCGTAAGGCTCCGTCCTCAAGTAACACGGATAGCTGGAAATGGTCCGTACTTACTTCCATACTGGCTGAGACTAGGTGAGTTCTGGTGAGAACTCGGGACAGTACGACGTCGAAGTCTCGGGCACCTATATAATCTCGCAAATCTGAGAGAATGTTGTTTGCTACCCAACCATAAAATCGAAAAGATAAATGACCGAACTCTCACGGTCATCACTAGGGTTGCGTTGGTGAACTCAGGGTTTGCTTTGTGTTTGTTTGTGGTGTGAGTCTAATCTTTCTAATCTGATCAACCAAGAATCTCTCAAGATGATGGGAAGACGCTCGCTCCGTTCGACTCTGAACGATCCACTTTCTCGCGAGACTTCTCGTTCATCTAGATCGGTTCGGGATGACTCTCGTCCCAAATCGAAATCCACTCAATCTATTCCTTCCAGGCGTGACTCTCACCCTGGAAGTTTGTCGTCAATTTCTTCTCATCACCATTCTCTACCATCATCATCTCCAGAGAATCAACAGCAACTACATATTGATTTGGTAAAGCCTGATTTGGACTCTTTTTCCTTTTAAGATGACATGGCTGGCAAAGGACCGCAGACTACTTCTGTTGTCATCGATCAGGCTGCGATCAACAGCAGTCTACTTGCTTCCCTCGAGGCAATACAGAATCAGATTAGGGAGCAAGGTAGAATGGTGAACGACGTCAGGGCTGAGCTGACTCAGCTTCGCGTGCAGCGCAACCAGCCTGCAGCTGAAATTCCAGGTCCTGATGTTCAGGAATCGCAAGATGGACCAGAGAGACCTCCAGAGGACCCAAACTGCACAATGCAGCAACTTTACAACCCTGGAGCTACTACGACTCATCGATGGATCCGTCTCCCTGTCATCCGCGGGAACTTCTAGTTCCGACCTCAGACGATCTAGCTGTTGCCCAAATTTCACGGGCTATCTACTGAGGAGCCACACTTGCACCTTCAGGAGTTCGAGCTTTTCTGTAGCACAATGCATGATGCGGAAGTGAACGAGGACACGATCAAATTGATCGTGTTCCCTTTCTCCCTTGTTGATCGAGCAGCCTATTAGCTGAAACACTTAGGGAGATACGTTTCGACCTGGGAGGAGTTGAGAACCGCATATCTGAATAAGTATTACCCTCTCGGTCGAACGAATGCTGCTCGAGCCATGATCAGTAACTTCACCATGATCGGGAACGAACAGTTCCATGAGGCATGGGACCGTTTTCGAGAGCTCATTGATCGGTGTCCTCACCATGACCTTTCGAAGTCGACTCTTGTACAAAGCTTCTTCGGTGGGCTGACACCGGAATTACAGGGACTACTGAATGCTGCCTGTGGTGGATCGTATTTTTCGATGCACGAGGATCGAGTCTGGGCCATTTACGAGAAAATGGCAGAGAACCACACCACGATGTCTCAGACTCGAGCATACAATCAAGCGAAGCCACCAACTTACCACCAGCATTCCCGAGTGGCACAAATAGAAGGGAATCCATCTTCTGCGGTTTCTATTCCTCTCAAATCTCCATCAGCTGATATGGGGATCATTTTCCAGAAGTTGGATTGTATGGAGATAATTGAAAAGAAGTGCCAGAACTTAGACAAGCTCGATAAAATTGAGGAGCTTGAGAGATGCTTGAGTGATCTGAAGACACAGATTATGTGCCTTCAAGAACTACACACAGATTCTAACCAGTCTTCGAGATCACAGGCTGACTCTGGTAGCTGAGACCGAGGCATCCTTCCTAGGCCTCCAGTACAGCACATCTACCATGTGCATTCTGAGCCTGCTCAGCACTCAGCGTACCCGCAACTCCAGCAGACACCATCGTCTGACACCCAGATGGTGGTGTATCAGAGCAATCAGCCCTTGGCATCTATGCCCCCAGCTTATTCGGAGATGCCTGAACCATTGACTGAGGTCAATGGGATCTGGTATGATCAACCGCAGTAACCAAGGATCCGTCGTGATCACCCTAGTTTCCGTTGGTCTACAGGAGGTGCCTCTTCCCAATAGCAACCGCAGGCACCCATGGGGCAGAACAGAGAGCATCAGCAGCAGCATTACGGTCCCCGTCAGTATCAGAACCCTTAGTGGAGGCAGAGCACTTACCAGCCTCAGCAGCAGTAGCAATATCCTCCACAGCAACAGCCAGCTCCGCAGCAGCCTCAATATCATCGAGGCGACTCATCCAGGTCTCATGGACCTTTCCATGACAACCCATCGTTAGAATATCTCGCTAACTTGATCACTGATCAACATGATTCTTTTAGGCGATAAATGGATGAGTTCAAAACCCATGTCACCGACCTCGTCAAGGGGAAGTCCTCCTTGACTGCCCAGATAGAACCTAACCTGAACAACCTGAAGCGAAAGTCTGAGCAGGTAGATTTGACCGAGCCCATCCTCCAATCACAGGTATTCTCCGATGACTATCTTTACTGTGACGACGCTGACTTCATCTCTCTTAGGAGCAGTAGGATTCCAGTAGGCGGAGACTCTACTAGGCTCGAAGACGATACCTCAGATCACGCAAGCGAGCCTGTAGATAACATCTATGGCAGTGTTGAAGCCGCATCCTTTGACGATGGAGATGGTGGTGCTGGAGCCACCAAGTCTGAAGAGCAGCCAGAGCCGAACGCCGACATAGATGCTTTACCTTGCTTTGTAAATAGTGATGATAATGATAGAAAATCACAAAAAATGTAAAAAAGAGAAGAATTCGAAAAAGAAATAAAAATATTGTTGACCCAGATCTTTCTCTTTCTGATGATTCACAGAAAGCTAATCCCCGTTTTTCGAAAACTTTTGCTTCTTCTTCTTCTGATCCTTTGGTTGTACAGACTAACCCGGAGGATGTACAGATTCCTTTTCCGAAAGCACTTTGCTTAGGAAAAGGCGCTAAAAAAGAAAATTCCAAAAAGATTCAGATGAATGATCTGACGAAAGAGATGCTCGAAAAGTTTACGATCCAACTCACTCTTTCTAAAGCCTTGGCTCACACCCCTCTTCTGCAGAAAGGCCTTAAAGAAAGAACCACCGTTCGTAGAAAGAAGAGGCAGCACAATCATTGTTCTGAGATCCATGTACTGACTAAGGAAACCTGTCATGCCATTCAGAATCGACTCCCGACCAAGAGATCAGATACGGGAGCACCGTATGTCAGATGTGAGATCCTCAATCAGACTTTCGATCGGACTCTATTAGATAGCGGATCTTCGATTAATCTCCTTCCATCTTCCTTACTCGACAAGTTCGAGTTCGGGCCTCTTCGACCAAGCCGAACGGTCTTGCAGTTTGCTGATAGATCGATCAAGAGGCCTAAGGGTTTAATCGAAGACGTTATCGTCACCATTCAGGGTTTGCAATTCCCCATGGACTTCGTCATGTTGGACATGGAAGTCCCTGAATGTGTGACCGATACCCCAATCATATTAGGACGACCTTTTCCGGCGACAGCAAAGGCCCTATCCGATTATGGTACTGGGAAGGTATACTTTCGCGTCCAGGGCAAAAGCATACATATAGAGACGATCCACGATCAGAACTCTAGAGTAGCTGAATCAGAGTGAGCATCTGATGACAAGCCCGACAGTCATCAGGATTGTGACTTCATACAAACTGATGATGAGGCCGTCTGGGCCGAACTGACTACCCCATCTTTCATCACTCCTTCATTCGAATCCGAGATTCAGATATCTGATGATGGAATATTGGAGAGCACAATCCTAGAACCGAACATCGAAATTCTTGACGGAAACGATTCTGAGATATTTTCAGATCATTCAGACATTTTATATCCCTCCGAGTCTGAAGTGAACATTCATAGTTTTCAGTCACCAGCAAATCATTCCGATTCCGATGATGCTGATTGGCAGTGCTTCGCCGAATTCTTATCACTTCAGACTGCATCTACAGAGCCTACAACCAACATGGAGACCGAATCGAATCAGAACATCCAATCATCTCCAGATCTTTCCGAGTCAGAGAAGGCAGAGCTCACGAACATCGATCTAGCAGCCTACACCCAGGCTCTAATCAAACCCGCCCTCCCTGCTCCTTCTCCCCCTGAGCTCAAACCCTTGCCTCAAAGCATGAAGTACCGATTCCTTGCGGGTGGATCCAAAATGTTTCCGGTCATCATCTCTTCCAATCTAACCGAAGATCAAGAATCCCGTCTGATGGCAATTCTTGAAAAGAACCGCAAGGCGATCGGGTGGCCAGTAGCTGATCTCCATGGGATTAGTCCGGCTCTCTGCTCCCACCATATCTATCTCAAGGATGACGCCAATCCATCTCGTGAGTTTCAGCGCAGGCTGAACCCGAATCTTCGAGAGGTGGTTATGAAGGAAATATCCAAGTGGTAGAGCATCGATTTAATCTATCCAATCTCTGAATCAAAATGGGTTAGTCCTTTACATGTGGTACCCAAGAAGACGGGTGTCACGACAATGATCAATGAGAACGGAGAGGAGATCGCTACCCGAGTACCGACTTCTTGGCGCGTCTCCGTGGACTACAAACGTTTGAATCAGGCGACCAAGAAGGATCACTTCCCGCTACCATTCATCGATCAGATCATCGAACGGTTAGCCGGGAAGAGCCGTTATTGCTTCCTTGATGGGTACTCTAGATATAATCAAGTGGCCATTGCTCCTGAAGACCAAGAAAAGACGTCATTCACTTGTCCGTTCGGAATGTATGCTTTCAAACGGATGCCCTTTGGATTATGTAATGCTCCGGCTACATTCCAGAGGTGCATGCTTTCGATATTCGCGGACATGGTGGGAGATATCTTGGAGGTCTTCATGGACAATTTCTCGGTCTATGGCGATGATTTCGATTCTTGCCATTCTAGCCTAGACCGCGTGCTTCAGAGGTGCACGAAGGTTAACCTCATGCTTTCTTGGGAGAAGAGTCATTTCATGATGACTCAGGGGACGGTCCTTGGTCACATCATCTCCAACCGAGGCATGGAGGTGGACCCAGCCAAGGTGGATATCATAAAGAAACTCAATCCACCGTCCAATCTGAAACAGCTGCGGTCAATTTTCGGGCATGTCGGTTTCTACCAACGTTTCATACGAGACTTCAGTAAAATTGCCCGACCGTTGTCTGATCTTCTGGCGAAAGACACCGAGTTTATAGTTGATGATAAGTGTCTTTCGGCTTTTGATACTCTTAAGAACATGGTTGTAGAGGCTCCTGTCCTTCAGCCACCCGATTGGTCTCTCCCATTCGAGATCATGACGGATGCCTCAGATTTTTCCGTTGGGGCTGTGTTAGGACAGAGGAGGGATGGCCTTCCATACGTCATATATTACGCTAGAAAGACTTTGGATTCCGTGCAGCAGAATTACACGGTTACAGAGAAAGAGATGCTAGCCGTAGTATTTGCCTTAGATAAATTTATATCCCACATCTTAGGATCCAAGGTCACAATCTTCACTGATCACACCGCCATCAAGTACTTAATGGATAAGAAGGATTCGAAGCCGTGTCTGACCAGATGGATCCTTCTACTCCAGGAGTTCAACATTGTTATCAAGGATAAGCCTGGAGTCAAGAATGTGGTGGCAGATCACCTCTCCTGACTAGAACTACCCGAGATTTCTGAGTTTGATACACCAATCACCGAGACATTCCCCGACGAGGCGATTCTTGCTGTCTCCTCGCTGCCATGGTATGCCGACATTGTGAACTTTCTTGTTGCTAAGAAAGTTCTACAAGGTTGGTCCAGACAGAGACTCGAGACTTTCCTCGCGAAAGCCAAGTCTTACCATTGGGAGGATCCGGTCCTTTATCATGAAGGAGCGGATTCCGTCTGGCGTAGGTGTATTCCTCAGGAGGAATACCAGAGTGTCCTCATGTATTGTCATCGATTAGAAGCAGGAGGACACCATTCAGGGAAGAGGACAACACAAAAGGTGATCCAATCCGGTCTTTGGTGGTTTACACTCATTACAGATGCTCATGCATTCGTAAAGAGATGTACTGACTGCCAGAAAATGGGCACTTGTGGACATAGAGACATGATGCCGATGCAGCCGATTCACTTCTGTGAAGTGTTTGATGCATGGGGTATCGACTTTATGGGCCCATTTCCGAAAAGTCAGGGGTTTGAGTATATCCTTTTAGCTGTGGATTATGTGAGTCGTTGGGTAGAGGCTATTCTTGCCCGAGCCGCGGATGCAAACACGGTTTGCAAGTTTCTAAGGAAACACATCATTACGCGGTTTGGAGTCCCTCGAGTTCTGATCTCCGACGGGGGTAGCCACTTCATCAACGATAAGGTAAGAGCACTTGCTAATGAGTTTGGCATAGACCATCGGGTTGCTACTCCATATCATCCTCAGACGAATGGTCTAGCCGAGGTCTCGAATTGGGAGATCAAGATGATCTTGCAGAAGGTTGTTCGCCTAGACCGAAAGGATTGGTCGCAGCTTTTGGACTCGGTTCTTTGGGCATATCGAACATCCTTCAAGACTCCATTGGGCACATCTCCCTTTTTGGCTCGTTTATGGCAAGCCATGCCACTTCCTGTGGAATTCAAGCACAAATCCCGGTGGGCAGTGAAAGAAGTAATCTTTGGCCTAGATGATGCGGGAGATCAGAGGCAAACAGAACTGGCATCCTTGGAAGAGCTGAGAGATCAAGCATTCACGAGTAGCCTTCATTACAAAGAGAGAATGAAAGAGTGGCATGATTCTCACATCAGCCACAAGCAGTTTAAGCCTGATCAGAAAGTATGGTTATTCGATGCAAGATTGAAACTATTTCCAGGGAAACTTCAGAGTAAATGGAAAGGCCCTTACATTGTCAGAAAGGTGTACAACAACGGTAGCATCGATATCTCTGAATTATCGTCTGATTCCACCTTTCGAGTCAACAGTCAGCGGTTAAAACCCTTTCTCGATCATGAACCGCCGACCATTGACGTTGCCCCAATCCATTTTGTATGAGATGATCTTTTTACTCTTACACTCTGTATCTCATACCTGATTTTCAAAGATCTCTTGTATATATTTTCGATTTCATTCTGTCTTCTTTTTGTTTGTCTTACACCCTTAGGTTCATCTAGCTTTGCTATACTTAGGATGTGCTTTA
The DNA here is from genome assembly GCA_037367405.1 of Ottelia alismoides. Taxonomy (NCBI): domain Eukaryota; kingdom Viridiplantae; phylum Streptophyta; class Magnoliopsida; order Alismatales; family Hydrocharitaceae; genus Ottelia; species Ottelia alismoides. Next base: position 585,091 of record JAZKJV010000815.1, on the reverse strand, counting down.
TCCTAAGTATAGGGGGGTGTAGATACTATGTATTGTTTGTATCGTCCTGTTCGGTCACCCTGTTGTTGCTTATACTTAGGGTGTGCTTTACCCTAAGTATATGAGGGATGATCTCGCTCATATCGTCTTTTGATCATCATCGTTTTTGTATCGTCTGCTCCCTCGCTTGTCCCTCATCTTTTGATTTTCGTCTCTATACTTAGGGATATTTTACCCTAAGTATAGGGGGGACAAGCCGAGCTGCTGAGTTGTGTACATTCTTTTGACCTCGATCATCTTCGGTTTTGAGTCATCTATCCTAATTATAGAGGAGATGATCGACTTTTATTATTTCATTTGTTATTCTTTTTAAGTCATTGTAGTATAGATTCTTTTCACCGATCTATACTTAGCCCGAGTTATGTCTTCCTTTGCCGCTTCTTTGATCACTATGAGGACATAGTTCACGCTAAGTATAGGGGGGTGTCGTATATATATGCTATATATACTTTAGAAGCTATAACTCGTACTTTCTCGTATTTTTAATAATAAGGCTTCTCTAAAAGTATGGTGTATATTTTGGGTTTTTAAAAGCCACAAGAAAACCGTAAAAATGTTTTATAAAAAATGGCTTTAAAATCGTAAAAAATGTTGTAAAATTCTTTGTTAAAATCCTTAAAAATTTCAAAAATAAAATCCTTGTAAAATTTTGTATAAAAGCCGTATAATCTTGTATATAAAACTTGTACAAAACTTTTTGGGATTTTATCACTTGTGCCCCTCCGAGATATCGTAATTTCAGTTATGCCCCTATCTTTTTGGTAATATCAGTTGTACCCCTCAATTCTTTCTAATTTATCACTTGTGCCCCTCGGGTTAGTGACCGTCCATCCACAGTGCAAACGGCCGTTAACTTTGAGGGCAAAAGCGGAATTAGTTTTAACTTTTTAGGTTATATCGTCATTTTACATCATCTTCTTCCTCCTCCTCCAACCTCCTCCTCCCTAGCCCGCACCTCCTCCCAGCTCCGCCCCGAGCTCCCCGCAACTCCTCCCCAACTCCGCAACTCCTCCCCAGCCCGGCACCGCCCCCTCCCGCACGGCGTCGCCCCCTTCCCCTTCCCCGCCTGCTCCCCCTCCTCCTGCCCTGCACAGCTCCACCCCTCCCCCGCACCGTCCCCTCCCGCACGGCACCGCCCCCTACGTCCCCTCCCCCTACCCCTTCCCTCCCCTGCACCGCCCAGCCAGCCCCTCCCCCGCGCCACCCCGCCCCGCACCGTGTCGCCCCTGCACCGCCCAGCCCTCCCCTCCCCCGCGTCGCCTAGCCCCACACCGTGTCACCCCCGTGCCGCCCAACCCTCCCCTCCCCCGCACCGTCCATCCCTTCCCTCCCCCGCACCGCCCAGCCAACCCCTCCCCCGTGCCGCCCAACCCTCCCCTCCTCCGCGGCGCCCAGCCCTGCATCATGTCACCCCCGCGCCGCCCAGCCCTCCCCTCCCCCACGCCGCTCAGCCCCGCACCGCGCCGCCCCCGCGCTGCCCAGCCCTTCCCTCCCCCACGCCGCCCAGCCAACCCCTCCCCCACGCCGCCCAGCCCTCCCCTACCCCGCGCTCCCAGCCCTTCCCTCCCCCGCGCTGCCAACCCCGCACCGCCTCCTCCGCCCCGGCTACTGTACGTGCACAGCAAGGGAGGGCACGCGGGGAAGAACGCGACGACTGTAATCAATGGTTAGGGCAGCAGGAGGGCATGGTGTGGTCGTGCGTGGTGCAGGTGCAGGCGAACTCCGGGCGGAGAGGGAGGAGGAGGAGGTTGGAGGAGGAAGAAGAGGACTCTGGACAATAATACCCCTCTTAAATGCACCAAGGTTTGAAAAAACCATGGTTAAGTCAATTCATTGACGGTCAACCTGACGGAAGGGCACAACTGATGACGGAGAAAGAATTGAGGGGCACAACTGATATTACCAAAAAGATAGGGGCATAACTGAAATTGCGATATCTCGGAGGGGCACAAGTGATAAAATCCCAAACTTTTTTATAAAAAATACAAAAATCTGTGTAAAATTTTTGTAAATTGAATTAATCCACTAACTTTTACAAAAAGACCCCTAAAAATTAAAAAGTTTAAAATCTAATAAAAATTTGCAAAATTCTTTAAAAATCACTTAAAGCATTTAAGCCGAAAAATTCATCTCATAAAAAAATTGTTGCATTCATTAGCATTTTTCAGAACAAGTTTGATTCTTGAACCGAATGGATCTAAGTCCGAGAGATAGAGCTTGGTTTAGGCCTTAATCCACTTAATTCTAAAGGAACTTTATCAGGATCGGGAATTGAGACTCTTCAGGTCTTTTAGACTTAATTCTTTGGGTTCCATGAGACCATGTTCGGAATTCAACTTGAAAATGCCTAAGTAGGACACCTGGTGTCATCCGTTGAACTCTTCTCCATTTGAACCAATTTTGAGCTCATGCACTCTGCACTTAGCTCGACCTGCCTGGGGTTGCAAAGGGCAATCCATTTCGGTGGTGCGTTTCCATCCTTATCTGGCGGTGGTGATATCTAAAGACGGGAGAGATTGGGGTTGAAATAAAGCTTCGGATGAGGGAAGGATCTGCTGGCATAATTTTTCCAAGACCCAAAAAAATGGGCGGAATGAAAAGATGCTATATCCGTCGGGGCACAAAAGACCGATGCGGTGCAACAATTCTCTCTACTAAAGAAGCCAAATACACCAAATTCCAAAAATGACCACAATGGTTCGAGCTTCAGAAAAGCCTGCATGTCTTCGTGGAGACTTGGCTAAACTGGCCAGGCTTCACCAGAGATGTGATTACACTGATCACACTCCAGTTCTCTTCTCCTTCTTCTATCTTCTCTCTTACTCGATTGTGGACACAGCACGTCCTGACCTCAGAAGGAAATACCTCCCTCCTCGAGGACTGAGCTACTGGATAAGGGCCCAATGGGAGTGTGCCACTAGGGTGGACGGTTTCTTCGCTTCTCTAGAGCGGAAAGAGCTAAAACTTTTCACACACATTACAAATTGTTTTCAAAGCCGAAAAGTTTGCGTGATGGATAGGTGGATCTGAGCAGGCTGTTGAGGAGAATCTGGATAAGGATTTGTGGAACTAGAGGGTCGTCGAGGCTTAAATCCTAATCCTATTAAAGTCCCGACACACTATTAATCCAAAGGTCTAAATCCACGCTCCAAATTTTGGATAAAGTAAAAACCGGTTTAAAGAAACGATCATGTTCTAAGTTCTTTTATTTTCCTTTTTTTTCTTTTTGCTTGCACTTATTTATAGAATAAGTGTTTGCTAAGGGAGTAGCAAAGGTAAAGTATAGGGGAATGATGAATTTGTGATTCATCGCCTTTATTCTTTCATTTTGGCTAAAATCCTTGGTAAAATACATGTAAATATCCACTAACTCCAATTAATTATCATTTTAATCACAAATATTAATATCATATATTTAACACTTATTTGTACCAAAATAAAAGAATAAAGATAATAAGAAAAATAAAAATAAAAGAAGGATGTATATATCAAATATACAGACTGATCCTAACCACGAGACCAGGTCAATATTGACCGGGTCGACAAAAGAAATAAGTATGGGGAGATAAGGATCTTAACTTATAAAAATATCAAGAAAATTAAGACCAAAAATATAAATTACCCAATTTTCACATTGTAAATACTTTCACATTGTATTATCATAAAGCACATTGGAGTTATGAAGATGTTGTAATTAATAAGGAGATTATGGAAAAATATTAAGAACCTTGCAAGTTTAATTGGACCATGTTGTTGTTATTGTTATTGAAGAATCTAAGTAGTTATCATGACTCACATTATATGAATTAATAGAATCACTTGAAGTGTGTGAGCAAAAGAAATAGTAGGCTTGCGACTCAATCCTTGGAACAAGTAGCACACATATCTAACCAGTTTCTGCCCGTGAATGAGTGGATATTATAGAAAATTCTACTTAAGTTAATCTTCTATACATAACAAATTACTTTAGCATAATCATATCATAATTTCATATGCCCTTCTCAATATATAATTAATCATAGCTTAGCCTAATGTAATGTGTTATAGTATTATGATAGTATGTAAATCTAATCCTTGCTCTTAGTGAGAGCCCCCTTATAGCCTACATTTAGGTTAATTTTAAGAAAGTTTGGATGTCGTAACAATGGGTTTTTATGTGGATTAAGAAGATTATATAGCTAACCTAGGTTCGTTAGGCTTAACATGGATTTAGAGGGGTTTTGTTAAGCGTCTAACAAATGTGAATTAGGTTTGATAAAGCGTCTAACAAATGTTAGAAATTGGTTAAAGTTTTAAAGTTTCAGGATGAATTCTATATTTTTTGGAAGTTTTAAATGAGATCAAGTCATTAGATGTAGAAACTTTCCACAGGTTTCATCTTTGGGTTCTTCCTATTTGACCCCAAACTCTATTTACCCATGAGCCGCTAATTTTTTAATTGATAAAAGAAAAGCAAATGGACCTAGTTGAATTATAAACCTCATGTGCCATATTGTTCGATTAGAAATAAAAAAACAAATAAGAACATTGTTCCAATGCAAGGATCCCAAGGACCATATACTCCTCCAATTTGAGTTGTGCTTCTTCGCTTACTTTCGTAGACTAGATCGGAATCCGCGCTCACCGTGAAAGAAGGCATTAGAAGGTTTAAAGCGGTTAATTTCTCTTTTTTCTAGGGATTTATGTATAAGTGTTTAAGTTGTAGATCTATATGAGACGTCAAGTTCAGTATATTGCCTTAAATAAGGTTCTACACCGAGTTAAATTGAGGTTATGTGTGACCAACCAGACTTCGGCTATGGGTTAGCATTACAGTTTTAGATTAGGGTTTGAAGTTTGATGGTATAGGGTTTATTTGTTTAAACTTTTGCCCCTAGTTAACTCAGGCTTAGGGAATTGATCAAGTCATAGATTGTAGCACCCGAAACATAGTACCACATCTAGAAATCACATGTTGTAGTAGAGGCTTATAAGTAGTGGAGGACACTACTAGTCAACCTGGGCTTAAGCATTTTGGGTTGTAGTCAAGTGCTCTAGTTGAAGCCAAGCCCAATAGGTTATCTAGGCTAGTAATCCCCGATAACGGATCGAGTCTATAGTTCGGGATGTTATAAATGATATCATAACAGATTCCTTCTTAATGTTACCCAAGAGGTGGAACCACTCCATAATATAGAGTTAGGAGGAAAGGGATGCTTAAGAGGTGAATTCGTCATAGTTACACAAGGAGGACGTTGCGAATATAGGTGGCGATAATTGAAACAACCTAAACATAGTGTGATATCTAGTTATCACAAAATGCAGCTATTGTATAACGAGGACTTGTGCTTTTGACCTAGATTAAGCTCGAGATATGGTTAGGTAGTGTATATGGGTATTTCCTTGGGTTTTATGGATCTTTTTAAATGCATGCCTTCTGACCATTTTAGTGTATCTCTTCTCCCTCACCTAAGTTTTGTGTATTACCATTATTTGCGACCTAATTTAATGTAGTCTTACTTATAGAGGGACATGTACACTTATGAACATGATGTACCTAATGTACATGAGATAAGTTTGTTTTTCTACCAAGCTTAGTGATGCATTAACTCAAAGACTCATCAATCCATTTAGTAAATGTTCCCTAAATTATGGGAGACCTCGTGATAGATGAGATTGTTCATGAAAGGTTGTTTCACATAAGGAAGTCTCATTCACTTTATTCCTATCCTTTGATGAAAAGGTTATTAGTGAAAATTTGTACGTGAAATGACGAGTTAAAGTAAATTTTAAGATTGACTTAAACAAAACGTCGCATATATTGTGATTGCTTACGACAACACACGACTCAGACTTTGATCCATGTATTTTTCTTCACGTGAACGAAAAAGGGGAGAAATGCATAAAAATAAAGGATTCTTACTCCATGACTCCCAAAATACTCCCGATTAAACAATAGTTGATCGTTCTAATTAAACCATGATCCTTGTAAGTTAAACGAACTTTGATGCGACGACCCTTGAACATGGGTTTGTGTGTTAAATAGAATAAGATAAGAGGAGTCAAGGTGTAATTGCATATTTGGACAATATTTTAGTGACCACGTCGTAAAAATTCCAAAAATAGTATAACTGGATTCCACCCTTTTTTTCATATTTTAACGAGGATAACATCGACCTCGCCATCCTAAAAAAATCATCACATAAAACAAACATGAAAAATAAAAAGAAGAAAAAAAGAGCATCAGAAATGCCCAAATTAGCTCTTCCATTCCGATTTGGACGTGTGGAAACCAGTGTTTTTGAAACCGGACCGGCCTCTTCGACCGGTGAATCGGGTCTGGACCGATCCGGCCGGTTCGACCGGTGAATCGGGCCTGGACCGGTCCGGTAAACCGATTTATGTCGATTCGATTCGATTGTTCAAATTTTTCGGTTCAACCTATTTTTTGACCCGGTTTAACCCGGTTCAACCGAAGTTGATTTAATTTTTAAATTATTTAAAAATGTGGTTGGTTAAAAATTTGGTTGGTGGTGGGACTTTAACCAATGACCTTTGGTTACCTATTTCACACTTCCAACGGACAACACTAACACAACTTTTTGTATGTGTTGGGTTTTAAATATAATTAAACTATTATCATGTTATAGAGCATCTAGTTTAAATTATATATATATGATATGTATGATATTTGATGGTGTATAAGAAAAATACTTTATGTATAGTGTGAAATATATATTATCTATGTATTTTATATATATCTCAAGTATATTAAGTGTATATTATATATATTATTTCATTTCGGTTTGATTAGCCTTTTCAACCACTTTTTTTCACCGGTCCGGTTTAATCCGGTTTTAAAAAATGATGACAGCATCATCCGTTTGAACCGCTTTGATTACATGGTTCGACATGATCCGATCATTTCAGCAAAATTTCCGGTTCGGTGTCTAATTTCTTGGTGGAAACCATGCAATCGTAACTGGGCCCAATGGTGGGGCCCATCATCCCCAACCCCCAGCTTATATAAACGCGCCGGGACGCCACGTTTGACCGAAGCCGGGATAACAACTTCGCTCCACCTGGACCCCATATGCGACTCGGCCCAACCGTGACAAGCGAACCCAACAACTCCGACCCGACCAAATCCGATCTGGACGGCCCAGATTTAAGATCATGGTTCCTCCTGAATGTCCCCCGCAAGCAAAAATCGATAATGGCACAACTGCTGTAACTAAAAAAAGGCTAATTTTAAAAAAAAGACTCAACTATGCGTTGATTCTTATTAAGAGCTTCAATTTTCAAATGTAACCAAGAAAACCTGAACTTTCAATTTAATTAAAGACAAAAAAATATCTGAGCATTTTTTGTAATTTACTCAAAAAAAATGTGAGAGTCCAAGCGTGATTGATCATTGTCGTGGATAGCATGGGATTTGAACGTCAATTTCATCCTTTTCTGACTTACTATTACCTTTTAAATTTGTTTGGATGATATAAATGCTTCTAACGGAGGAAATTTGTATTCCTTAATTTTTTTAATACAATGAAAATTAGGTGGGAAATGAAAATTAATTTCTAAATGCTTCTTTTTTCGTGATAGAAAGATTCGTATAATATGATTTGGACACATTGAAAGTTGAGAACTTGATGTGGATATGGAGGGAAACCCAAAGTCAAATAATCCTTCCGAATATTCACCTATACTGCCGTGATTAATATTAAAATAAAATTGAAGAATATGGTTTTATGAAATATAGTGCTTTTACCGACGATGCGACATAATTTTCCTCAATTCAGAAAGTGGCCGAAAGTAATTATTGGAAGAAAATGTAATTTGTCCATAAATTCCGGGTCCCACCTAATAATTATTAGAAAGGACGTCCGTAAATGTCCCACGTCTTCCCATTAGAAATGGATGAAAATTAATTTTCATTTCCCACCTAATTTTCATAACTCCGTTTCCCTTTCTTATAAAACACAGATTCCAGTATATATATTTTAATGGAAGAATATAGACAAACAAAAATTCGTCAAAGAAATAAACTTAGTTTACTTCCATTCCTATCACTTTCCCTTTTGACGGTGAATTCAATTTGAAATACTTTCCGTTGTGTGTAACAATTACTGCCAATGTTTAAAAATCGGACCGGACTAGCCAGTCGGATCGGTTGGATCAGGAATCGATCCTGACTCGGTTGGTTCGGTCGGTTTCATGTAATTAATTTTAAAAAAAAGTAAAAGAAAAGATCGGGTTTGATCGATGGTCAGATCGGGTCGACCCGGGTGGTCGGACCGAGTTGACTCAGATTGACCCAATTTTGATGATTTGATAAATTTTCAAAAAATAAAAGTTTAAATAATGAAATAATAGGATTTTATCACTTGTACCCTTCTTAGCTTCTGCAATATCAATTATGCCCCTCTATTTTTTTGTAATATAACTTGTGCCACTACTTAGAGTCATTTTCTAGAAGCAACTATAAATAAATGATTATAATGTTTTATTCATATATAATGCTATAAATTGTGACTAACTTTTGTAGAGTTTACCTCGAAATAAGCAATCATGTTATTCTATTGAAAGATTTGACATTTTAAACAATTATTTCATTGATATATAAATACATGTGTACATATATGTATTTGGTTTTATCGATTCGACCAGTTGGACCGGTAAATTAAGCCCGATCGATTTTTTCCGAGTCGATAGGAATGATGATGTCGTGTTGACATCATCACTGGTCCAATTGATTTGGACCAACAGTTCGACCCGGTTAGACCGAACTGAAGACTTGCCCGTTCAAACGTCCAATCCAGTTTTTAAGACCTTATTACTACTTCAAACCTTCGATTTAAATATTTAAGTTGTTGTCAACGAATTTATTTAAAGATCTAAATCAAAAAATTTGTCACGGCTATTTTAACTCGATATCGACTCCACTGCATGCACTAAATGTTGCAAGAATTTCGTAAACATTACTGCATTTGAACTAAATACAAAATATTCGTGATGTGTATTATCCTTGCTATTTTTTACACTTTCTGGGTGTAATTACCTTCCTTAAAAAACCTGAAAACTAATCCTCCGAAATGTTGGCCTAATCACATGAAAAAAAGGGAAATTTACAGCTAAACTCTTAATCTCTTGGCCAATTACGCCATACTCTATATAATGATTATAATTACACCACGATCCTGGTAGATTGCACCATAGCCCCTGTAATATAATCTTACTATTTGCTATAGAACGAAAATTGTCCTACCGACACGTGTTGGACTACAAAGGCCGTCCGGACAGAGTTGCCCCCCACTTCGGGAACGGAGGAAGCTATATTATCTAACTTCATATTAACTCTCTCTCTCTCTCTCTAAATTAAATGCTACGGCGACCTCAACGAGGCCCTCTGAAGTCTGAACCCATTAAGCGTAAACCACACGAAGACGGCAATCATGTTACCGTAGAATCGGCCCGTTTTTTTTCGATGGGTTTTTTATACAGAGACCCTGGGATTACTTGTTAACACTGTCCCACGTAATATACATATAGCCGCTGTAAATATTGATTTGTAAATGGATAAAAATGTATATGAACTATGAAATAGTTAGCTTGACTATTTCCATCATTTTTTCTTATTTTTTCATTGAATTTTTTAGAAATTATTGGGAGATTTAAATCACATGTCGTTATTATGTTTTCATTCATATTTGTATAAAAAAAGTTCTCGTATCATATTCATTTGGATTGAATGCAAATCTTGAATTGAGTCGAAATTTGAATGGCAACATAATGACAATATGTGATTTAAATCCTCCCACGAGTTATTAAAAAATACTACGGGTGTATTTGGTCCGTGGGTTATATGGGGAGGATAACTCGTTTTTGTGTTTTTGTGTTTGGTGGTGGGTTTAGAGTTAGGAGGGTTTGTGTGATGTGATTGTATTGAAGTTTAAAAATGTGTGTAGTTATTATGATATGATTGTATTGAAATTTGAAAAAGTAGGTAGTTGTTGTGATTTGATTGTATTGAAATTTGGAATAGTGATGGAAATTGAGTATTTTATGATTTTTAGATGATATGATAGTATAATATATATTTATTTATGGAAAGACAGTGGATCCTACTAGTGGGTTAGAAATATAGATTTTGGGGATAAGCCACTCAAAATGGGGGTAACCCCAACCGAACGCTCCCCTGTGAGAAATTAAGAAAAAAAAAAAGGTAGGAGTGACCAAATCATCTAATCTCTGTTAACATATACATCTTACCCTTTGTAAATACTGATTTATCCGTTTGTTGGTGTAAATGAAACATGGCATTTTTGCATTGATATTCATAAAACATCTAGAAAAATTGGTTCTCTTTTGCAAAAAAAACAAAATTCTTTTGTGTTGTAAGTTCAATGATATATGTCTAAAGATATAAATGTAATAGTAATTATTGTAGGAACATATACACAAAAAATCTCACTTTTCCCTACTCGTCTAAATAGGCTCTTAGTCTCGTTCTATAAAGATATAAGGAGAGGTAAGGGATGAGTAATTTTTCTTTGATTGATTTAAGTGATATAATTTGTAGATAAAGATATAATTAATAACAACAAATCCAATTAGGCAAAAAGAAATCGTCGATATTACTACGCCAACATCTAAATATCAAACGTTACAAGGGTATTTACGCAAAAACCCTACCAAATCACAAATCAAACCCCACTAAACTGTGGGGTCTTTACGTAGTTACGGGGAAAGCGACGGTCAAATCTGCAACCTACACGATAACTAAAACACTCCCGACGGTACAAGGCACCATCTCCCTCTCCTCGGCACTGCCGTTATTTATACGGACCCGAAAAGCCGAACCACACCGCGCCAATCGCCGGAGGTGACCAAAAGCCCAACGTGCAATTACCGCCATCCCCGCCCCATGAGCTCCGAGCTGACGTACCGCGGCCACGAGGCGGCGCAGCCTCCTCCGTCCGGCTACTCCCCGAAGGCCGACAAGCAATGGGCCACCGTCTCTCGCCCCCTCCGATACGTCCTACGAGAGCAGCGCCTCCTCTTCGTACTCGTCGGAATGGTCCTCGCCTCCGCTTTCTTCCTTCTCCTGGGCAGCGACCAACAACAAAAACAACCCGCAGTGAACGTAGATGTGGACCCACTCCGGTACGGCGTCGAGATGGAGCGGCACGACAGGAGGCAGACGGCGGCGGCGGTGGTGGAGAGAAGTGGGTACGTGGGGAAGGTACCTCTGGGGCTTAAGAGGAAGGCGCTGAGGGTGGTGGTGACCGGAGGCGCGGGGTTCGTGGGGAGCCACCTGGTGGACCGGCTGGTGGCGCGGGGGGACAACGTGATCGTGGTGGACAACTTCTTCACGGGCAGGAAGGAGAACGTGGCGCACCACTTCGGAAAGCCCAACTTCGAGCTCATCCGCCATGACGTCGTCGAGCCCATCCTCCTCGAGGTCGACCAGATCTACCACCTCGCCTGCCCGGCCTCCCCCGTCCACTACAAGTTCAACCCCATCAAGACCATCATATCCTTTTTGCCAATTTCACGTATCACTCTAAACATTTAATGGAAGTTGGTATCTTTGGGTTTCCTTAACTAATCTTTGCACAAGACCAACGTGGTTGGAACTCTCAACATGCTCGGCCTGGCGAAGAGGGTCGGAGCCCGGTTCTTGCTCACCAGCACCAGCGAGGTCTATGGAGATCCCCTGCAGCACCCGCAGAAGGAGACCTACTGGGGAAACGTCAACCCCACTGGTATGTTCATAATTTGTTTCTGGTTTTTGCAAACCGGTCGAATTTGGGTTCTTCTTCGGCAAACAACAATTAAAATTATTAGTTAACTCAACTTGGAATCGTCTTCCCATTTGCCTGCCACGTTTTTTCGAATGACCAAAGAATTTATTTGTTTACTATAAACCAGTTCTCTCTCTGTGTGTGTGTTCCCTCCTTGCCTCTGCATCTGTGCATGTAAGACGTGTGTAAGGAAGGAACTCGAGAGGAGAGGAATGCTTCCCTCTGGTTTGGTGCGCTGTCTAACGAGGAAGGCTCCTGTGGAACAGGTGTTAGGAGTTGCTACGATGAAGGGAAACGTACGGCCGAGACTCTGACCATGGATTACCATCGTGGCGCCAACTTGGAGGTATGCCGAACCCTCCTCTTTATGGGGGATCACTAGTAATTGGACCGCAATTTTTTTTGGATTTTATGCAATCTAATTAATGCGAAATGGTATGGTCTAGTGGTGTAATGTAAATTCCACTACTCGTCCGTCCATTGTTCCATGATTGTTTTTAATATTATGAGTGAAGATTGCTTCTGTAAATAATATGATCACCATTTGTTTTTGAATATACGGAGTGCTTAATCTTAACTTTGTTTTAGTTCATAAGTATTTTGATGGACTACTGCAATTCTGATGACAACGTACGTGATGCATGTATTCACGACGAGATCCTCTGTATTGGCGTATCTGGATCCTGAATGTTAGTCTAATGGTGGTGTAGATTGTTTTCCCAATGGCTCTCAGCCATTAGATGGGCATTCAAGGACCGAGATACTAAAGCAGGAGATCTGTTGTTGTAACATGGTGATCTTTGAAGTGGTACTTCTCTCGTGTCTGATCAATGGGTGATCATCTCAGGTGAGGATTGCTCGGATCTTCAACACATACGGACCCCGTATGTGCATCGACGATGGACGGGTTGTCAGCAATTTCGTTGCTCAGGTCCGTCTGTCGTCTCGTTATTTGGATGCTTACTTACAGGTATTAGAGTTCAAATTGATGAAAAATGTGGTGATCCTACAGGCCTTGAGGAAGGAGCCAATGACGGTCTATGGTGATGGGAAGCAGACAAGAAGCTTCCAATATGTTTCTGATTTGGTACTACACTATAATCCTCGTTCAATGTCATCAGTACCGATTGAGTCCCTCAAATTCTCATCATGGGGTTCCTGTTTTGATCGTCTCAGGTGGAGGGTCTGATGAAGCTAATGGAAGGAGAACATGTCGGGCCATTCAACCTCGGAAACCCTGGCGAATTCACGATGCTCGAACTCGCGAAGGTGGTGCAAGATACGATCGACCCCGATGCGAAGATCGTGTTCAAGGAAAACACTGCGGACGATCCGCACAAGAGGAAGCCGGACATTGCCAAGGCTAAGGAGCTTCTCAATTGGGAGCCAAAGATACCCCTCAGGGAGGGACTCCCCCTCATGGTCTCGGACTTCCGCAAGCGCATCTTTGGGGACCATGGGAGCAGCGGCTCAGCCGGAGGCGGTCATACGAGCACCACCGCCCGCTCCGACGAGTAAAATTCCGGGACTAATCAGGGAGGAATCAACATAGAGTGGAGCTCTTGCATCTTCATGTCATTCTCATCTGTATACTCTGTTCTGATTAGCATATTCTTGTAGTCTTTTTTTACCTTTTTCTTGTTCTTCCAAGAAATTTTGCTTCTCTTGCGCTTGATATGGGAAAGATGGGGCTAATTAGGAAAGCAAATTACAGAACATTGTGCATTAATTTACATTCTTTGTTCTTGGCATCGAGATGTGTGGGAGCTCTGCTTTCTTGGTGCTTGGATGATATTGTCCGATTTTCTCTACCAATAATAACTTTTATAAGATTAGGTGTTCAATAAAATGCTAATTTGGGTTTTGGGTGTTTGCTTTTTTCTAAGATGAGAGGGGAATTGATTTTTTTTTTTTGTGATCTGAACTAATTTACAAAAGAGTCCATTCTTCAAAAATGGCCCGACAGCCCAAAAGATGCATTTGGGCATTCACTAATTTTTGCTTTATAATATTCCGATGATTACCTATTGAGATTCCACCTAAATATTTGTGACCTCATGGCTGTTGAAGCATCCCAACAATATATATCTTTTATTATACCACAAAATATCAAGCATGTCCCCTGGATTAAGTAAAATATCTTACATTTGTGTGTACTTATTAGTTTGGGTTTTTTTCGTTGTGTCCTTGGATTCTGCAATGTCAGTTATGCTATTTTTTTTGCAATATCAGTTGTGCATATACCTTCTACAGTAATTGTACTTGTGTCCCTTGGATTTAGTTTCTGTCCATTCCCTTCCCAAATGAATGTTGTCTAAGGGGTACAAGTGTAATTGAGAAGAACAAAGAGGGGTGCAAGTGTATATTTTTGAAAATTGTAGGGGTACACTGTAGGAAATATTTACCAACATAGGATTTGGTTCATATAAATCATGGTTTGGTTTATCTCACTAACGGCAAAACCAATTGAGGGGCGCAACTATTAATTACATGAAAAAGTAACGACACACAACACAACTATTAATTACTCGAAAAAGGTAACAACACAACTGTTATTGCAAAAAAAGGATGGTATAACAGATGATCCTCTGCTGTAGAAGGTTTTGCATCAGAGGTGCTGTAAACTCAAATAAATTTTTTTATAATTTAGATTTTAAAATTCATCCTTATAGATTGAATGTTAGGTTAATACTCTATATATCCTTCAAATTTCGCTTAAATATGACATTATTTGCTATTTTATCTTAATAGTTCAAGATTCGGATCTTTTTTAAATGAAGTTCAAGTTGCTTAGATCTTTATCCATTATTTGCTATTTTATCTTAATAGTTCAAGATTCGGATCTTTTTTAAATGAAGTTCAAGTTGCTTAGATCTTTATCGATTGTTTGACCATTAAGATAAAATAGCAAATAATGTCGAATTTAAACGAAATTTGGAGGATATATAGAGTATTAACCTAAGATTCAATCTATAAGGTTGGATTTTAGAATCTAAATACAAAAAAAAATTATTTGGATTTACAACACCTCTACTGCAAAACCTTCTACAGCAGAGGATCCTCTCCCATGGTATAACTAATATTGCAAATTTTAAGAGGATACAATTGTAAAAAAAATCTATAAGTTTTATATGTATAACTTTATAAATGCATGACATTGATATATATTTCATATGTGCCCTTGCGTTTGGGGCATTTGCATAAAACATGAATTGTCCTAGGCTCATATTTTCGGATGTTGTCTATGAAAATTGACACATACTACTTATTGTGTTTGGGTCCAAGTGAAATCGTTGACAACTATTTAAAATGCTTAAGTTCAAGTTGCCAAGTATTAATCTTCTACTCTTATGATATACTCTTATATTTTATGAGTTTTAGATGCGATACTATGTTTAGTTTGGTGGTACTGAGTCTATATGACCATAAAATTGTTGTGTATGTTTTTTAATCACAACAAATGTAAATTTACTTAAATACCATAACAACATTGTTAATGTATGAAATGCGAGTGAGATTAGTTAATGCAATATCATCATTAATAATGTATTAAAATGATTGAAATACTTAAGTGACTGGAGCTAGTTTATCATTACAATGATTGAAGAGAGAAGTATAGATCATTTAATGTGATATAAAAAATTAGGTCTTTTATCAGTTGTGTCCCTCTGAGATATTGTAATATCAGTTATACCCCTCTCTTTTTAAGAATATTAATTATGCCCTTGACTTCTTCCACAATGATCAATTGTACCCCTCAGGTTAGTTACCGTCCATCCTCAATGCAAATGTATGCCTCCTCATCCTCCACCTCCCCTTCCAGCCACTCTTCCTCCTCCAACCACCCTCCCCCTTCCTCCTTTGGCCATCCCATCCTCCTACGTCCACCCCTCCCCTTCCAGTCCCTCCTCCTCCTCCTTTGATCACCCCATCCTCGTCCGTCAGCCCCTCCCCTTCCAACCTCTCCTCCCCCAATCCACCCCCCTGCCCCTCCTCCTCCGCCTCCTCCTCCTTTGAATGCCCTCCCCATCTACTCCTTTACCCCCACCATTCCTCCTATGTTACCCCACCTCCTCACAAGGAACACTCATCTTCTCCGAGGGATGAGAAGCAGAGATGCTGATAGCATTCTCGATCAGAGCTTGACTCCCCAAAATCCAATGGTGGTGGAGGTCAAAGGCACTTCAGGCAGTCGAAGACGATGGACTTGGGCAGAGGAGGACTCCTCCCTCCTCTTACCTGATGGAGATGCTTCAAGCGCTCCGTATGGCTATGAATAGCTGACTGGGGTAGTGGTCCTCTTGACCTCTACTCTCCTGGTTGACAAAGATGATATTCTCCTAGTGATGCAGTTTATGTTGCTTCACATCTCCATGTGACTTGTTGGTCACGCAGGAGGTGTACATATGGTGGTGATGCTTGATGGAATCTTGCACTACTATGTGATGAGGTATCTAGATGGTTTGTTCTGTTCTTGGCAGTTGAGATTCATGTGTAATGAAGTTGGCAAGAGATGTTCACAAGTTGATTTGATTGGTATTGTAGGAGGTTGTTCTAAAGCTCTGCTTTGCTACAAGTGAAGTCGGCGATGTTCATGCTCCAGATGTGGTTGAATGTCAAAGAAGATCTGCTCTAGCATGTTGAAAGATTGGTTCAAAGTTTTCTGAAAACCTTGGCATGATCTTGAGGTAAAGAGAATCCTTTGAAATCAAAATGAAATCTCAATCAAATAAGAAGCGAATTTTGGTTTGGAATCAAATGTAAGATTAATTAGATTTTGATATAGTGAATGAAATGAATTGAATTGAACTAAAAATCAATTGAAATAACAAAAGTGTAAGGGGTTTTGCTTAGAGGGGAATGGGAAGAGGAAAAGGTGGTCGGAGGAGGAGCGGGGGGAGGGGGAGTTGCAGGGAGTAGCCCATCGAGCTTGTCATCACCGTCAAGGAGGAAGGATGATGGAGGAGGAGGATGACTTGAGGAGGATGTAGGAGTTTTTTTCTGTTATGCCACTCTTAACTATAGCATGATTTGTATGAACCGTGGTTTAATTCAACTAATTGACAACCAGACTAACATGAGGACACACGTGAGCATCGTGGAATAAGTCAGGGGTAGAATTGATATTCTCACAAAGGGAGAGTATAACTGATATTGCAATATCTTGAAGGAGCACAACTAATAAAAATAAAAAAATATCATATATGATCAAATATGAGAGGATTACACATGCAAATATCATGTATAACTTATATATGTAAGATTATACACATGTAAATATCATGTATAACTTTCATATGCAAGATTATGTAAATGCAGTGTCCTTCATTGTATGAATTAAACATGAAAAAATACTAACTTAATAGATAGATGATGTCCCTTGTGATTATATCGAATATTTCACGTGTAGATATATCGTGGTAAGACAATATTCACATCATAAAACTAGTATTCGGACAAATTGATAACTATATTGATTAAAACACTCCACGAACACCCCTGCATATAGAAGATTTTAAAAAAATAATAGTTAAACTATTGGCTATCATTAACTAACAAAAGATTTCTCCACAGTTGAACTCTTGACTATCATTGATCGCTTGAGTTACATGATATTGAGATAAATAAATTTAATATGTGCAAAGTTTGATAGTTGGAGATTTAAATTCAAGTAGAGCACAATGAATCGTTCATCAGTGAACCATGAAAGACAATTAAAACATAGTGTTTAAGGGAAAATGTATAATCCTCACATGTGTTTAAGAGAAACATATAATGTTTCTCATTAGATATCCTCCTTTTCTCATTATCTGTCATAACTTTAGTTGGATTTGAAAATCACAATCCGAGAATGCCCCCATCCCATGGACTCTCTTAGGGAGAGAGATAATTAAATTACAGTCTCTTCCAAGATCCATAAATTACAAATAGATAGTTACATTTTCTATTAAATTTAGATTTTTTAGATCTCTTTTTTGAAATATCAAGATTACACTTTTACGTCCTAAAATTATTATAATGTTTTTTATGGCATGATTCGAAAAGGATTATAGTCTCCATTCCATAAAAGTGAGTCACTTCTCGGATATATTCTATTTTGGTAATGCTGGGCATATGATGCATTAATTCGATTAAAGATTGAATTAACAAAGTTAAGGAGATAAAGTTTTCTATTTCTCTTTTGCACTTTTCTTATTGAGTTTTGAAGTGGAATTGCATTAACAATATACATGGTAGAATTTTTGTTGAAAATAAGTAATAAAATTTATGTGATGTTATTAATCCATGGAAAATTAAATCACTAAAGCCATGAAATGGACACATTTCCTACATGAAGAACTAGTTGGAATTGTGAAGTTTATGTATTGTCATGAAAAACTATAAAATGGCATTAAAATGAAGGATAGTTAATTGGTGGAGATTTGAGTTGGCTTTTGACAAAAAGTTCCATTAAAAAAGGAGAGTTGAAGAAGGGGAGACTATGTGGATCAAACTGCAGATGTTTTCACCAAACCTTTACGACGATCCTGGTTTGAACGCTGTTGTAGCAAGCTAAGCATGATTGACATATATGCTCTTTCTCGAGGGGAGTGTTAGAGGATATGATTGAGAAGATGATTGATATGATTGAGAAAAAATGATTGATATTATCCTTCTTTAATATTTACCATTTTGTATTATTTATTATTTTTGCTATAACATCTACACATATATAAAGAGGTGTAGTGTTCGGTAATAAGAATTCCAATTCTTCTCATTCCACATACAACAACAAGGTCAACCAGATAAGGAGGTTGATTTGTTGTGTCGAATAATGCATTAGTGAGTGATATGATAACCCATCAAGAGAAACATGTCGAATTCAAGAAACAACTCACTTTTATAGTTCTATTGCACGCAAGTCGTAGAGAAATTGATGTCAAAACAAGTGGACTTGATAGAATGTCGGATGATGCTTATAGATGAGTTCATGATCTCTTCACAAACTCAACGAAGTAACACTATCAAAACATTAGAGAAAAAGAGATAAATAAACGGGAAAAGGGGACTAGACAAGAAACAACTGATTAATTCATATATGTTTACAGAAATTCAATCACTTTGAAGAAGGAAAGTGCATAATAAATTTTTTTCATATATATCTCTTACTGCTCGCATAAATCTCTTCAAGAAATTGCTACATAAAAACAGACATGTTATATTCAATGTGATTAAGTAAAGACATCATAATATTGCTAGATATGTCAGAAGAATCCTTACATAATCATTAACAATGTAGGAAATATCGATATCGATATCGTGTCGGTCTGCCCGGAAAAGGATATATTGTCGATATATCACTGATATATCCACGATATCGACAGGAATGTCGGAAATGGCTAAAAAACCTATTTTTGCTATTTTTCAGAAATTAAGATCATCTAATATATCAAAACAACAAATAACCTACAAATACACACTTATATCACATATATCAGTCATTTATACCTCATATATCACACATAACGGTCATATTGAACATATCGTTATTAATGTTGATTCCTAACTTATATATATATTGGAAATAGATTGAATTCAAATTCTACAACATTAAATAGCTTAGAAATATATACTTAGATGGCACATCGATCATCTATGATCCTTATATTGCACATAGCAATCGTAGCGGGCACATAGTGAATGGCATTGAGATGAGATATTTGATTCCAATAATGTACACAATGATTAATGACTAATGAGACAATGTTTCTTTGGTATAAAGATTTATATATTGAGAAAAATAAATAGAAAAAATGTAAATAAATGCAATATTGTAATAGAGATTACCTATAACATAGAGTTCCGTAGAGGGTTTGAATCGACCCCCCCCCCCCCGCCGCCCTGTTGCCTCTCATAGAGGATCGCAGACTCAATGAACTCACAATAATTTTTTCATGTCATGTACGAGTACATGATCTTGTAATACATGACATACTACTAATATTGATGGTCATCAATCCCTGTGAGGATACCTAGACGAGGATAAGCAACACTAGATCTGGTATCACGAGGGGCATCATGAGAATGTGAAGTACTAGCTTGAGATCATCGGGATGACGACGAAAAATTAGGAGAAGATCTCTGTGGAGGAGGAGGAGGCACGGGCATGTACTTGGGGAAGAAATCAAAACTGTCACCACCAAAGAAGCTACCCTAGCTTTGCTCGGGTTAGCTACCTTGGTAGTTCTCACCGATGTAGTTGCTATATCCTCCATACCCACTATACCCATATGATGGCATTGTATACGCTAGAGGAGGAGGAGGAGGAGATCCTGGAGGAGGAGCATGAAAGAATCCCGAGAAGAAGCCAAATGATCTCTCATCATGTGATGATCCATATCTACCAGGGGACTTGGTGTTCATCCACTAGGGTGTCTATATCCATGCATCTCAACAAACCTATAGATGATATCAAATCGTCCATGTAGTAGTCTATAGGATGATGACCACGCCCATATGCATCACAATCTATAGGTCATGGACTCGGACTTCGGACAAACTGTCCATGTGTATTTCCTTGCCGCTCCATGTAGTCTTGTGCTGCCTCAAATCTTGTATCATCATGTGGTCCATGACAACTCCCTGCTAACTCTGACCCCTATGAATATGTCCCCCATCACCAGATCTGTCACGACCGCCATCATCATCATCATCAACATCATCATCACTTCCACTATCATCATTCGATTTGGATTTGGATTTCGATTTCAAACCAGTTGAGAGAATATCATCAATGATCGCATCAAGTTCCACTCCTCCAAGAGGGTCCGTGATTTGCCTAGATCTGGCCATGTAATCACCAACATCTGCTCCCATTTATTGGCTTATATTCTGATTTGGCCTGCCTCACGATTGATCAAGCACTTGAGCACTATTGGAGTCCATCCCCCCAGTTTGGGAGGTGAATGGGATATGGTATACTCAGGACCCTGCCAAGCAGGGAAGTACGGGAGACCAACAGACCTACCAACGTCCCCCGACCTTTCACAACACCGCATTCACCTCCGCACCACCTCCTTCACAGCAGAGCCCTGTATTCTAGCCACCCCAGCAGCAGAGGCAACAATACCAGCAGTATGGCCGACAGGGCCATTACCAGACGGGCCAGCAGGGCCAGTCTTCTCATTCTTCTTCCCAGTCTTATCCACTTCCTTCATCGTCTAGTCCCGTGGATATTCAGCAGCAGATACTCGACGAGCTACGTTCCTACAGGAACAAGATTCAGGACTTACGGGTGGATGTCAACCGCCTGTCCCCTCATAGCACTAACATATGTGGTTTGGGACAATACTTTCACTGCTATTTTTTGTAGGTTGGGAGCTTACATCCCGTACATTAACCACCACTCGGCTGTGAAAAATCCAAAAAGAGGATAAATCAATAATTGTAATGCATCACAACATAGTCAATGGACTTATTAGTTTTAGTCCTTACCAGGAAGAGTACTTCCCCATCTATTAACCATGGTAGCCCAAGGCATCCCTAAAGTACTTGACATGCACATTGTTTGAAGACGTAAATTGTTACATAATTAATATTTTATTGCTCCCACTCTAGATTACAGAATCAAAATTAGCTCATTCATGCACGAGGCATGTGTCTTCTCATCCTTGACGAGTTTCTCCACCACAACTTGTACAGTTGTTAGAAGTTCAACATTTTTACCAAGATTGTTCTTGTATTGGTATTTAGGATTGATGTAATAAGATGGACACAAACATGGATAATTATCAGATTTTAATTATATTTGAAACTCTAAAATTCTATCAAAAATGGAAAAAATTTATTCTTACATATCAGCCTTATGAAGAGGATGTGACAGCATCTTGTACCAATGCTCGTCTATGATGTTCAACCATGCCTTGATTCATCTCCCAACTACTTCTTTGACCTTCTCCCTCATGCAACATACTACTGACGGATCCGAAAATGTCTCTTTTAATAAGTAGTTTTTATCGTGTCGTGCGTTGTAGACGGCAATCGGAAACGGTCAAGAAAATACCACAAATGAGTTATTCAATTTTTAATCTCGTGGTTTTAAGTTTATTTTACTTGGGCAAGTCCCAAGGTCGATCACAAGGAGGCAAAGGAACAACCTAGAGTTAAGTCTATCAAAGTTTATGTTCGGTTTTCGAGGCGGTTTTTTTGGAATTTTTCAATGTATCAGGGGGTGCATATGCAATTTCGGCCTATTCTAGGGACTAAAATGTAAATTACATCCAAACGATGTCCAAAAAATGCGAAACTTGGCTGGGATGTAAAATATGATGAAATAAGTGTACCGTAATTTTTTTGGAATTTTTCGATACAATATGAATTTTTTATGGATTTTTAAATGCAAACAAAATAATTTTCAATATTTAATTTTAATAAATATCTAACCTACTTATTTTCAAGGATCAAAATTATCTGAGATCTATCACTAGGTGGCGGATCTCAGAAAAATCCTAAACCTCGAAAATGTGGGGTTTAATATCTATTAAAATTAAATACGAAAATATGCAAAATGATTTTTACAGGATAAAATATGCATGCGAATGCAAATCTTTTTGGGCACAATGTTAAGAATAATTAACTCTACAAGATGTGATTTTTCGAGAATTTTTAGAGCAACGGTTAATCAACTATCAATTTCAGAGCAAGAAATGGGTAAAATAAGCAATTTTCCACAAAATAATTATTTATTAATTAACCATCAATCAGAAAAATACCCACAATATGTCAAAGTGTAGAGAGTCAATTAACAAACATCATGCTATTTTTAGATTGATAAAATAATGTAGAGAAAATGTTCAAAACTGAAGGGGGAACACAGGGGTCTGATTACAATATTTAAATAAAATAGACAAGTAAAGTAAACTGCAGTAGGGGGGTTTCTGAAATTACCAATACTCCGAAGGGTGTTTGTGCAAAATGACCAATAGGTCACGTGCCGAGCACGTGACCTTGGTTGGAGGGCTGGAGTGCGAATAAGTGATCTTCCAGGGGGGTCACTGCAATTAACCCAGCGGGTCACGTGCAGATCACGTGACCCCTGGGGATGAAGAAGGGTTGTTCCCCGCGTACGTGCCTCACATGTGCCGGGGCCTCGGGCTTCGAGCCCGGTGTGGGCTGGTGAAGGTCGCAGTCGGCCTCTGTGGCGTTGACAGAGTTGCGGGCGGCGATGGCCGACACACGGCCGGCGGACGTTGGGGTAGCGGCGCGATGTAGGCGAAGAGGGGTTGGTGACGAGGTAGCGACGGCGTCGAGGTGGAGACGGTGGAGGCAGTGGCGTGATGTCGGTGAAGACGATGAACTTGGCGGAGAGAAGAAGAGAGAGAGGGAGAGAAAGAGAAGGAGAGAGAGATAACCTGGAGGAGGTCGGGCTCGACGGCGTTGGGTGGCCGGAGCTAGCAGCGACGCTGGTGGCTGGGCTGCAACGAGGAGTTGAAGTCCTCGGATCACGCCGGCGACGAGGGCCTCGCGGTTGTCACGCCCGGAGACGGTGGTCTTCGATGCAGTTCGGCGGATGCTCGGGACGTCGGGGGGCTGCGGTTTAAATAGGTGGAGAGGGTGCGTCGGAGATGGAAGGTGGCGGAGGGATTCGCGGGATTCGACGGGGAAGGGGATACGAGGATCGGAGATGGGCGGAGATCGCGAGATCGAGGGGATTTGATGGCCGGCGAGATTCGCGGGGCGGCGGAGGCCGATTAGGAAAGGGGGGCCGGAGGAAGAAGAAGCACAGGTGCCGTCCGATCGGCCGAGATCGGACGGCCCCTGATGAGACACGTGGCGCAGCGAAAGGGGGCGGGGCGAGCGCACGTGCAGTGCGCGTGCGGATGTCGCACGTGCCTCGCACGTGAGTTGATTTAATTATTTTTTATTTATTTTTTTTATTATTTATTTTTTATTTTTTTATTTAAAAATGATATATTAATAGTGCCAAAAATGGCTGACACGTGGCGGCACCAGGTGCTGCCACGTATCAGCACCAGAAAATTCGAGAAATAAATCTTTTGTAAAATCGCAAATAAATAGCAAATGACCTCGGATTAAAAAACTTTCTTCACGAAAATTGCTCGTCTCGATGAGATCTACAATTTTCATGAAGACAACAAAACCAAATTCGGTCAAATGTAAAAAGTGAATTTTGGGGGTATCCTATGTACATAGAATACCTTGATTTTTGGGTTTTATATTTTTTATGTTATTTTTAAGACAGATAAAAATCCGAAAAAATTACGGCAAAATCAAAGATAAATAAAGACACCTTAATCTAATTTTTTTTGGATTTTTATTAATTGATAAAATATGTACAGAAAATATTAGGTCAAAAATAGCTAAAATATACAATATACAAAAGAGGCCCAAAACCCAACTTTCACATATGAGCTCTGTTTCACTTGAACTTGGTCTTGTTTTGAAGGTAATTGAATGTATATTAGTTCAAAAGTGAGTAGGATTAAATCGGATACTGGATGGGGAATATATGTGGCTTTTAGTCCGAAAATCCTGAAATTAGGGTTTGAGTTTTTGGTCCACTTATTTGGGTTAGTTATTTTTTTGTATTTTTCATTTATTCTTGTTAGTGATATGTATACAATGGAGTTGGTTTTGTGTCATTCGGAGTTAGTATGAATGAGTTAAAAAATCAGGGAAGTTAGGCTATTTACAGGTCATTTTGGCTTGGATTTTTGGCTTCTTATTTTATGCAGATTTTTGTACTAAAATGCCATTCTTATGGAAACATGCATGAATGCTAATTATGCAAAATAGATGCAAGACTGCTGTTGATTTTTAGGGATTTGAGCTTAATGAATGAGATTTAGAGTGATTAATACGAGATTCATCATCCCCCTATACTTAAACCATGCTCGTCCCTGAGCATAAAAAGAAATGCCATGAGGTGAAATGAGATTGGGTTCCATACCAAGACCATGAGCTGAAGGTGAAAGTGAAGCTAAACTCAACCTTTGGATATTTGTGTGTCGGAACTTCTGTGAGACTTAGAATTTTAAAATCAACAACCCTCAAGTTCTACACATCATTGCTACAGTTTCGGCTCAGAAGTCTTCTTAGATCAATCATCTTCCCAAAGTATACCCTATGAACATTGAATAACCGACTCTTGTGTGTGAAATATTTTAGCTCTTCCCACCCAGAATGCCGGACTACCGCGCAAGCCTCCTCTCCAATAACTCGTCCACGGGGAGTCAGGTATTTCCTTCTAAGGTCTGTCGCGCTGTGTTCACAATCGAATTGGGGGGAGAAGGTAGAAGAATGAGAAAAGAACTGGAGGGTGGCCAGTGTAGACACCTCTCCTTGTGAAGATGGCCAGTGTAGCCGAGTCTCCACCAAGATCTGCAGGTTTCTGAAAGCTTGGACCTTTTTGGTCAGATTTTATTTGGTAGTTGCTTCTTTGTATTTGGAATTTTTGGTGGTTCTGCTTGGATCTTGTTGTGCCCCTACAGATATAGAATCTTTTATTTCCGTACATTTTTTTGGGTCTTAGAAAAAATTGTGCCCAGCCGTCCATCCCTTTTCTGAAGCTTTATTTCAACCCGTACTCCGGTCTTTAGATTTCCACACTACCAGAAAAGAAACTCACACAGTCTTCCAACATCCCGTTTGAGTTGAGCTAAGTGCATAGTGCGAGAGTACAAATTAATTCCTTATTCCAGAGTTGTACCCAGAATGAAGAGACCAGGTTAGATACTAAGAGTCAAACGCTGTACATTGTCATGTGGAACTCAAAGAATTAAGTCAAGGACCTGAAGACTCTAAAATCCTATTTCTCGTTGAAGTTCCTCTGAAAATTAGGTGGATTAAGGTCAAGTACAGACCGCTCTCGGTTTCGGCTCATAACTCGGTTCAGAACCCAAAGACTTTTCACATATGCAGATGCGATGCTTGATGAAATGCGAGTGTGTGAAATGCAGACACATTTTTTAGTTTGATTTTTTTTGAATGAATGAATAAGAAGCCATTTTCCAAAATTTCGGGCAAAGTCAGTGTTAGTGGCAAAAAGGTTTTTTTTTAGACAAATTACCCACCCCGTAAATACATATAGACTTACGCGCAAGTACGAGGTATGGCAAAAATATATACAAAGTATACATACAGACCCCTCTATACTTAGCGAGTGCTGTGTCCTCAAAGTACAAGAAGCATAAAGAAGACATAGCTCGGGCTAAGCGTAAGAGAGTAAAAAAGAACAAGATTTACAAAATCGCACCCCTATACTTAGACTGTGAATAGTCTAAGTATAGAAGAAGAGCGGAAAAAATAAAAAGAAATGAAGCGGTCAGGGTATGAGGAGGGTATATATAGGTGGGTGGCGGTTCCCCCTATACTTAGGCTTTGGTCAGCCTAAGTATGGAGTGAGCGAGAGATCGGAATGTGATGAGGGAAATGGTATATACAGATGGCATCGGTCCCCCCCTATACTTAGGCCTTGGCCTAAGTAGAGGAAGAAGTTGTACAAGGGGATCGATGTCGTCGGGAGGGAGGGTGGGTCTGATCTGATATATCGTCAATGTCCTTGCTCTGTGTGAAATAGATGACCTCAACTTGGACTGTATGTTCTTTGGATGATTCTATATATGGCTTCAGTAATTGTCCATTCACTGAGAAAGGTTGTGCGTCATCTTTGAGTTCTGCAATGTCCACACTTCCATTGGTATGCACATCGATGACAACATAGGGACCCGTCCATTTTGATTTCAGTTTCCCATGAAAAATCTTTAATCGAGCATTAAACAACCATACTTTCTGCCCAGGGACAAAGGTTTCATCTCGAATGTGTCTATCATGCCATTTCTTGACCTTGTCCTTATAAATCACACTGTTGTCATATGCTCGATTTCGGATTTCAATTAGCTCATTCAGATTTAGGTCTCGACATAATTTCCCAAGGTGACAACTCCAGTTCAACTTTTTGATTGCCCATTCAGATTTGTGAATCAGTTCTGCAGGAAGATGGCAAGGTTTGCCATAGATCATCCTAAAAGGTAAAGTGTCGAGTGGTGTTTTATAAGCTGTCCTATAGGCCCAAAGGACTTGATCCAACAGTTTTGACCAATCCTTCCTATCTGGACGAACCAACTTTTGAAGTATACTCTTCACTTGTCTATTAGAAACTTCTGCCATACCATTAGATTGTGGATGATAAGGGTTGGCTATTCTATGTTCAAATTTGTACTCCTTAGCCAAAGATCTCATTTCCCTGTTCACAAAGTGGCTACCTCCATCAGAGATCAAAACTTTTGGTATCCCGAACCTTGCAATGATATTATCCTTGATAAACTTACAGACGATTTTGTTGTCTGCGGTTCGGGTCGGAATAGCCTCTACCCATCTAGACAAATAATCAACCGCTAACAAGATGTACTCAAATCCATTGCTATTGGGAAAGGGACCCATAAAATCAATCCCCCATGCATCAAAAATATCACAGAAAATCATTGGTTGCATGGGCATTTCGTCTCTATATCCAACGGTCCCTCCCATCCTTTGACAAATCAGGCAAGACCGTACAAAATCATTAGCATCACGAAATAAGGTCTGCCAGTAAAATCCACATTGGAGTACCTTGTGTGCGGTTCTCTTTCCCGAATGGTACCCTCCAGCCTCGAGAGTGTGGCAATGTGTGAGGACACTCTGGTATTCTTCCTGAGGAATACATCTTCTCCAGACACAATCCGCTCCTTCATAAAAAAGGAAAGGATCGTCCCAATGGTATTTTCTTGAATCCGACTTCAGTTTATCAATCATTTTCTTGGTCCAACCAGAGGGAACCTTCTTGGAGGCAAGATAGTTCACGATGTTGGAATACCATGGGGTTGAATCAATAGTGCAAACAGATTCGTCTGGAAAAGTCTCCTTAATAGGTCCAGTATCAGGATAATCATTTTTCTCAATTCGTGAAAGGTGATCCGCAACAACATTCTTTATTCCAGGTTTATCTTTGATCTCCAAATTAAATTCCTGGATTAACAAGATCCACCTCAAAAGTCGTGCCTTGGCATCTTTCTTATCCATGAGGTATCTAATTGCCGTATGATCCGTGAAAATTGTCACCTTGGAGCCCAATATATATGATCTGAATTTTTCAAGGGCCCAAACAACCGCGAGCATTTCCTTTTCAGTCACTGTATAATTTTTCTGTGCAGGATCCAATACTTTGCTCGCGTAGTGAATCGCATAAGGGATTCCATCCCGTCTTTGTCCAAGCACAGCTCCGACCACAAAATCCGATGCATCAGTCATGATCTCAAAGGGAAGAGACCAGTCAGGAGCTTGTAATATAGGCGATTCATAGATTTTCTTTTTCAGGAGCTCGAAGGCCTCAAGACACTTGTGATTTACAATAAACTCGGTGTCTTTTCCTAAGAGCTCAGTCAGTGGGCGGGCGATCTTTGAAAAATCAGGGATAAACCTTCGATAAAATCCAACATGCCCTAGAAAAGACCGCACTGACTTGACGTTGATTGGTGGCTCAAGTTTCTTGATCACATCCACTTTGGCAGGGTCGACCTCCATTCCCTTTCTGGAGATGACATGCCCCAACACGATACCCTCAGTTACCATAAAGTGACTTTTCTCCCAGGAGAGTACCAAATTAACCTCCCTGCATCTTTGGAGGACTCGGTCCAAGTACGCTAAACATGTATCAAATGAATCACCATGGACCGAGAAGTCATCCATGAACACTTCCAGGAAATCACCCACCATTTCGGCAAATACGGTAATCATGCACCGCTGAAATGTGCCTGGGGCATTACAAAGCCCAAAGGGCATGCGCTTAAAAGCGTAAGTACCGAAGGGACATGTAAATGTGGTTTTTTCCTGATCCTCAGGAGCAATAGCTACCTGATTGTAGCCAGAGTACCCATCAAGAAAACAGAAGAATGCTTTCCCTGCAAGTCTCTCCAAGATTTGATCAATAAATGGCAGTGGAAAGTAATCTTTCTTGGTCGCAGCATTCAGGCGTCTGTAATCGACACAGACACGCCACGACGTGGGTACTCGGGTCGCGATCTCAACCCCCTCCTCGTTGGTGACCATCTGGATTCCCGACTTCTTCGGGACGACATGAAGGGGGGCCACCCACTTGGAGTCAGAAATGGGGTATATGAAACCTGCTTTGCACCATTTCTCTATCTCTTTCTTAACCACTTCCCGAAGATTGGAGTTTAATCTTCTCTGAAATTCAAGGGAAGGCCTTGCATTATCCTCAACATAAATTTGGTGCGAGCAGAGAGCAGGGTTGATTCCGACGAGATCCGACACAGTCCAACCGATGGCTTTTCGATTTCGCTCAAGGACTTCTAGAAGTTTAGATTCTTGATCCAAGGTTAATGATGAGCTGATGATCACAGGGAATTTATCTTTGGGTCCATTGAGAAAGGCATACTTCAGTGTGGGAGGGAGAGGTTTCAGCTCTGGCAGGTCTACATCATCAATCAAATCTGGCTGAATATCTTTTAAGTCCGGTTCAGTGATTGTTGGTGGTGGATCATTCTGTGATATGCTAGCCACTGATCTTGAGGGAAAGTGAGTCGGATCGCAAATGTATTGCGGTAATTCAGCCAAAGCCGCGTCCGACTCGTCATTGATTTTTTTCGAAGAGGATGGGATGGACCAATCCGAAAGGAGTTCTGTGTCATCAAGATTGTACAGGTGTTCAGATTTGTCAGATAATAGATCACACACTGTATGGCGCATTATTTCTTGTTCTGATGCGATGGTATATATGTGAAGATCTGGCAGTTGGTCCCAAGGTCCGGTAGTGCTGATCAGATTACACTCAGATGTTTCAGCCTCTTCAGTGGTGGATTCGGAATCGGGTCTTTGCCATTTTGTTTGTCTCATTTCCAAATCCACTTCTCCATCTAGGGAGCGGAATTTCATCATTCCAGTGCCGTAATCGAATACAGCCTTGGCGGTTCGTAAGAATGGTCTTCCCAAAATGATTTGTGACTCTTTCCAATGGTTCGGAGTCTCCATGTCAAGGACAGTGAAGTCTACTTTGTATTCCGTACCCTCAACCATAATGATAACATTTTTTACTTCTCCCTTAGGTCTTTTAGTAGATTTGTCAGCGAATTGGAGTATAGATAGCGATTTCTGAAGAGGTCCTAACTCCAATCGGTAATATAAGGCTAAGGGAAGAAGATTGATGGAAGAACCATTGTCAAGAAGTGTGCGTGCGAATGCGATACCGCCAATGCGGCTTTCCACATAATGAGCACCCAGATCTCTTTTCTTCCTTGGTGAATGCTGGTTTCTTACACATTTGGTAGTGGCCACTGTCAGAACATGAGTCTCCACAAATTGGTTTGTTTTCTTTGTGCGGGTCCGGGTGGGAGTACATTTCATTTTCAAATATTTCTGAAATGCAGGGTTACTAGCCACATATTGATCAAAGGGTACCTTCACAGTTATGTTTTGTTGACAGAATTTTTCCATCACTGGGTCACTCTGGATAGTTTTCTTTTGTCTTCCTTTCTTAAGAGCATGGGGAAAAGGTATGGAAGCATTCGAGACAGGAGAAAGAGGTCCAGAATCATAAATAAGAGCATCTTTATTGAATTTGGAGTTCTTATTACAATCATAATGTTCTGGATTATCATCATGTTGCTGAAATAGTGACAAAGCTATTTTTGCAGCAACTAGAGGTTCAAGGTCCTCTGTAGTCTCCATAGATGCTTTTCCCTTCCTTTGGGCAGAAATCCTCAGGCGTCCTTCGTCTTCATCCTCAGAAGCATCCTCCGGTTGATCTTCTGAGTCATGATGGTCAGCTTCCCTTGCCCGGTTAGGTACGACCACGGTCCTTCCGCTCCTGAGGGACATGGCATTGATATTGTTAAACGAAAGGGTCTCATGTTCAGATGTGGAAAAGTCTGAGTAATATACCTGATTGTTGTGTTGAGATGATTGAGGTTTGTTCAAGCTATTGGGGTTAGCTTGAACTTGAGCGGGAATGGCTGTGACAGGGGTTGTCTGTTCTTCCTTCCAACGGGATAGACGATTAACATCTACCCGTAGGTCGTACAGTTCATTCCGGAAGCTGCGAATTTCCTCCAGCATTTGTCTTTGGATATCAATCGGGTCTTCTGGAGGTTTGGATGATCGAGATGCTTGATTTGGAGCTTGATATTGTTGACGATGTTGTTGAGGTTGGTTCTGACGGTCGTGTGGCTGCTGCTGCCTTGAGGGCTGATTGTGTTGTGGAGCGGCATTGTAGGAGTTGGGTGGACGCTGATATTGCTGACGGTCCCCCAGATTACCCTGTCGGGTATTATCCTGTGTGTACCAGATGCCGTTTATCTCGAAAGTCAGAGGCGGGACTTCTATGACTGTCTCAGCTGGAGGAGGTGACTGCTGGGAAGGTTGGACGTAGGATTGGTCCTGAGTCCATGGTTGCGGTTGTCCAGAGCCTGGCTGCTCTTGGACATGATGCACATGATAAATTGGGATCGTAGGAGCAGTAGGCATCCCGATCTTGGACACCTTCTCAGTGAGTTCCTCCATTTGTTTTGGAAATTGTGAGTCGGTTGTCGATGTCGTTCACCCTTTTATCCACAACTGTTAATTTGTCTGTGATGATGTTCATGTTGGGCAGCAAGTCCTCTGCTATTTCTGCGACCGTTTGTTTTCCTCCTTTGGCTTGATAGTTGTTCAGTGAATCAGTGTAAGATCTACTAGCAATTTGTGAATGGCTAGTCTTCGCCATTTGCTCTAGTATTTTCCAGACGGTATCAGCTCCTCGGGATGTGTAGTTTCCTCCACAAGCGGCACTGACTAAGCCCTGAGTCCCGTGGTTAAGGCCAGAATAGAGAGATTGGACCAGGATGTTATTAACTAGGTCATGACAGGGACATTTCTGCAGCAGATCTTTAAATCTATCCCATGCATCACAAAGTGGTTCATTAGGCATCTGAGAGAAGCTAGTGATGCGAGTCCTCATTTGATTGGTTCGACTCAGAGGGTAAAATTTCTTCAAGAATAGGTTATTGAACCTATCGTAGGTGGTCACCGTCACTCCCAAATTTTTCACCCAGTAATCTGCCTTACCCTTCAAGGCGAAAGGTAATGCAGTGAGACGGATATAGTCTTGGCTGACTTGTGGGTGCCTCTGATTAGAACAGATTAGCTCCAAATCACGCAGGAATTCATAGGGCTCTTCATTCGAATTACCATGAAATTGTGGTAATTAATTTATGAAGTGTGGCTTCAGTTCATGGTGAACCTCAGGTTGAGGTGGCTGCAAGTAATTTATGACCCTATATTGCCCGGGATTATATGCAGCGTCCATTGATGGTTCTTCCTCTGCATACATTCTTTCCAATTGTTCCCTCATCAAATTTTGCTGCTGCTCAGATGCAGCCAGTCTTGCGAGAATCATTTGCATCGGATCTTCATTTTGGTCATCTTCAGGATTGTTCTTCTTTGGAGGAATTTTTTGTGAGTTCTTCTTTTCACCTTCAGATTGTGAAAAATAGGAGTCAATAGTTTGAAGAGAATTATAAGATGAAAAGTCCAAGGGAAGGTGTCCCTGAACCCAAGGTGGTTCTGAGTAATAGTGGTTCAGATCAGTTGAGACTGGAAAGTTTGTGGTAGTCAGAAAGGGGTTTGCTGAGTCCGAACAGAAATTACCCCAATTTTCCATTCTTGAATTTCAAGAGATTATCAAGAGATGAATGTATGTTGATCAAATCAAACACAATACAAAATTCTTTTTCACCAACTCACACAGTGAAGGTCGTAAGAGTTCGACCAATTTTCTTGTCAATTTTAAATGGTGAAAAGACAATCTTGTTAGCGAGATGAAGTTTCGGATTTGGGCTCTAGCCTTAAGTGTCGTCTCTCGCTCACTAAGAAAAATAAAACATCCAAGGTCGAGGTTACTCTCCCGTAAAAATTCTTAATTTTATGGGTTATTTGAGATCAGATATATTTAGCAGTCCCGATTTTACTGAGGTGATCACTGAAAAATTAGATGAGCACAAATACACGTCTACCGTCCAGTCCCAATTTCCTTTAAAGTTATGTTATAAAACGAGAGAGAGGAGTTCGGGAAAAGCCGATGCACGCGGAAAACTATGATGAATGCTCAGTTAGAAGACTTACAGTGAATCCTCGCAATCTCCATGTGGGATGCTAGACAGAATTTAAAAATTATTCTATATGATGTGCAAACCGATGGAAAAACCGCACCTAAGCAGAAAGTTCTATTAGCGGGAAGAATTGATTTAAATTTGGCTAAGTTGAACGATCTATGTGCGTCTCAATTAAAGTGCAGTGTGGCTTAAGATCCTACGAGCACAAACAAAAATATAAATGCTCTGAGAGCCGTATGTGCAGGTCTATCCTAATCGCCACTCAAGTCGGCCCCCACCCTCTCCGGAGAGTGAAACAGGCCACGACACACCACATAATAAAGTCAGAGGTCTTTCTACACACGCGATAGTCCAAACGGACACCGCTGTAAAATTACAAAAATTTAAAAAAATGCAAGAATTAAAAACCTAGACTTTACGCTCTCTCACGACTCGACTCGATTTTAAATTAATTGTGGTTTTTGCAAGAGTCGGTGAAGTTGCGTCGGTTATTGAAAACCGCTCCACGTACAAGGTACCTTGTAAAAAAATAAGAGAGAAAATGTAAGAGAGTGACTCAAAAATATATGAAAAATAAAGGCTGAAAATAAATTGCAGGAAAATGAAATTTACAATGAAAAATTCGGGGGTCAGACTACCCGAATGCAGAAAACCGAATAAAAATTTTTTTAGACAAAAATCTAAGCCGTTTGCCTCCCCGGCAACGGCGCCATCTGACGGATCCGAAAATGTCGCTTTTAATAAGTAGTTTTTATCGTGTCGTGCGTTGTAGACGGCAATCGGAAACGGTCAAGAAAATACCACAAATGAGTTATTCAATTTTTAATCTCGTGGTTTTAAGTTTATTTTACTTGGGCAAGTCCCAAGGTCGATCACAAGGAGACAAAGGAACAACCTAGAATTTAGTCTATCAAAGTTTATGTTCGGTTTTCGAGGCGGTTTTTTTTTTGGAATTTTTCAATGTATTAGGGGGTGCATATGTAATTTCGGCCTATTCTAGGGATTAAAATGTAAATTACGTCCAAACGATGTCCAAAAAATGCGAAACTTGGCCGGGATGTAAAATATGATGAAATAAGTGTACCGTAATTTTTTTGGAATTTTTCGATGCAATATGAATTTTTTTATGGATTTTTAAATGCAAACAAAATAATTTTCAATATTTAATTTTAATAAATATCAAACCTACTTATTTTCAAGGATCAAAATTATCTGAGATCTATCATTAGGTGACGGATCTCAGAAAAATCCTAAACCTCGAAAATGTGGGGTTTAATATCTATTAAAAATTAAATACGAAAATATGCAAAATGATTTTTACAGGATAAAATATGCATGCGAATGCAAATCTTTTTGGGCACAATGTTAAGAATAATTAACTCTACAAGATGTGATTTTTCGAGAATTTTTAGAGCAACGGTTAATCAACTATCAATTTCAGAGCAAGAAATGGGTAAAATAAGCAATTTTCCACAAAATAATTATTTATTAATTAACCATCAATCAGAAAAATACCCACAATATGTCAAAGTGTAGAGAGTCAATTAACAAACATCATGCTATTTTTAGATTGATAAAATAATGTAGAGAAAATGTTCAAAACTGAGGGGGAACACAGGGGTCTGATTGCAATATTTAAATAAAATAGACAAGTAAAGTAAACTGCAGTAGGGGGGGTTTCTGAAATTACCAATACTCTGGAGGGTGTTTGTGCAAAATGACTAATAGGTCATGTGCCGAGCACGTGACCTTGGTTGGAGGGCTGGAGTGCGAATAAGTGATCTTCCAGGGCGGTCACTGCAATTAACCCAGCGGGTCACGTGCAGATCACGTGACCCCTGGGGATGAAGAAGGGTCGTTTCCCGCGCACGTGCCTCGCACGTGCCGGGGCCTCGGGCTTCGAGCCCGGTGTGGGCTGGTGAAGGTCGCAGTCGGCCTCTGTGGCGTTGACGGAGTTGCGGGCGGCGATGGCCGACACACGGCCGGCGGACGTTGGGGTAGCGGCGTGATGTAGGCAAAGAGGGGTTGGTGACGAGGTAGCGACGGCGTCGAGGTGGAGACGGTGGAGGCAGTGGCGTGATGTCGGTGAAGACGATGAACTTGGTGGAGAGAAGAAGAGAGAGAGGGAGAGAAAGAGAAGGAGAGAGAGATAACCTGGAGGAGGTCGGGCTCGACGGCGTTGGGCGGCCGGAGCTAGCAGCGGCGCTGGTGGCTGGGCTGCGACGAGGAGTTGAAGTCCTCGGATCACGCCGGCGACGAGGGCCTCGCGGTTGTCACGCCCGGAGACGGTGGTCTTCGATGCAGTTCGGCGGATGCTCGGGACGTCGGGGGGCTGCGGTTTAAATAGGTGGAGAGGGTGCGTCGGATATGGAAGGCGGCGGAGGGATTCGCGGGATTCGACGGGGAAGGGGATACGAGGATCGGAGATGGGCGGAGATCGCGAGATCGAGGGGATTTGATGGCCGGCGAGATTCACGGGGCGGCGGAGGCTGATTAGGAAAGGGGGGCCAGAGGAAGAAGAAGCACAGGTGCCGTCCAATCGGCCGAGATCGGACGGCCCCTGATGAGACACGTGGCGTAGCGAAAGGGGGCGGGGCGAGCACACGTGCAGTGCGCGTGCGGATGTCGCACTTGCCTCGCACGTGAGCTGATTTAATTATTTTTTATTTTTTTATTATTTATTTTTTTATTTTTTTATTTAAAAATGATATATTAATAGTGCCAAAAATGGCTGACACGTGGCGGCACCAGGTGCCGCCACGTGTCAGCACCAGAAAATTCGAGAAATAAATCTTTTGTAAAATCGCAAATAAATAGCAAATGACCTCGGATTAAAAAACTTTCTTCAGAAAATTGCTCGTCTCGATGAGATCTACAATTTTCATGAAGACAACAAAACCAAATTCGGTCAAATGTAAAAAGTGAATTTTTGGGGTATCCTATGTACATAGAATACCTTGATTTTTGGGTTTTATAATTTTTATGTTATTTTTAAGACAGATAAAAATCCGGAAAAATTACAGCAAAATCAAAGATAAATAAAGACACCTTAATCTAATTTTTTTTGGATTTTTATTAATTGATAAAATATGTACAGAAAATATTAGGTCAAAAATAGCTAAAATATACAATATACAAAAGAGGCCCAAAACCCAACTTTCACATATGAGCTCTGTTTCAGTTGAACTTGGTCTTGTTTTGAAGGTAATTGAATGTATATTAGTTCAAAAGTGAGTAGGATTAAATCGGACACTGGATGGGGAATATATGTGGCTTTTAGTCCAAAAATCCTGAAATTAGGGTTTGAGTTTTTGGTCCACTTATTTGGGTTAGTTATTTTTTTGTTTTTTTCATTTATTCTTGTTAGTGATATGTATACAATGGAGTTGTTTTGTGTCATTCGGAGTTAGTATGAATGAGTTAAAAAATCAGGGAAGTTAGGCTATTTACAGGTCATTTTGGCTTGGATTTTTGGCTTCTTATTTTATGCAGATTTTTGTGCTAAAATGCCATTCTTATGGAAACATGCATGAATGCTAATTATGCAAAATAGATGCAAGAATGCTGTTGATTTTTAGGGATTTGAGCTTAATGAATGAGATTTAGAGTGATGAATACGAGATTCATCAACTACCTCATAGATCACTCCCATGGTGGGCTTCTTGTCTTCATCTACGATCCGCAATGCAGAAACAACCAGTACCATTATCTAAGTGACCCGAGTCACATCATCCCAAAAATGGAGATCGTTGATGATTGACTCAACTTTTTGTCATCATTTAGTCCGAGCTTCAGGTATCTCAAACCATTTACCTTGCAACACATGGTATTCGACCTTATCTTGTGTTGTTTGAGGATTTGCAATGCTATAAAATTGGTTGTAATACGTGTGATGCTAGACCTCGTCAGCTCACCATTACACATCCGTCTCATAAATGCCAACACTTTTGGAGTGGTTGTAAATGAATGCGGTGATCGTCTGTATTTGCTACACTACCCTTGAGATGAGCTTCATCTTGCTAAAGTCCTTTAGAATTAAATTTATGCAATGTACAACACAGGGTGTCCAAAAAATACCATATCTACTAGACCATTATTATTTCACCTGCTTTCTTGAAGTTGCTGCCATTATCTGTGACTATCTAGACAATGTTATCTTTCCCAACATCCTTGATGACATCCTTCATCAACTTCAGCAAGTACTTGTAATCCTTCACATATCCAGATGCATCAACAGATTTAAAAAGAATGATCATTCCATCATAGTAAACAAGGAAGTTGATGATATGCTTCCTTCTGTAGCTCGTCCATCCATCTCACATTAGAGTCACCCTGTACTATGGCCATCTCCTCCTCGACTCAAAGATGTACTCATCCATCTCCTCCTTCTCCATCCCGAGGTACTTGTTTATTACTCCTTGTATGTGGGAGCCTTTACTCTTTTTCCCGTTGCGGCGATCTCGTCAATGGCGTGGTGCAAAAAAGTCCAATGGCGACGTGGGTTGGAATGTTGTCCCCAAAGAAGAGCTTGATGATGGCCTTGCCCACTTGTTCTCGTGAATTGGTGAATATCCCATTAACCGACTTTTGCCTCAGATCCTTGCCTAGCATGTACTGCATGGACTGCTCCTCGTCAAGAAGCATTCCAATCCCATCGCCTTGTATTTCTTGGTGGGTGGTGGTACCGGTGCGTTTCCAGAACCACTCATACTGCCATCGATACCATGGAATCCGCAACTGATGAATCTTTGATTTATCATAACTATATTCTTTATTATCCTCCGAGCTTAAACAGATCAATAAAAATCATCAATAATTCTCTTAAATTAGCAACTAACCTCTGACTTGTAATTAGTCCTACGTATTGTACAAAAGTAATCTCTTTTTATTTTCTTTATTTTCCTTATTAAAATATCCAAAAAAATAGATTAATTACTTTATATATTTATTTTGGTTTTAAAAGAAATTTAAAAATAAAAAATAAAAAAATAAAAAGAAGTGTTTTTATTCATTGCAAATACTTGATAAAAACTTTTACCTTGTTTATTTGTTCTCATAACTTTTTGTTCAACATGAAACTTGTAGATCTCATTGAGATCCACAACTTTCATGTTTTGACTTTTTCTGATTTTGCTTCCTTTTATTTCTTATTATTTTTCTCCTTATTTTCCCTTTTTTGATCAATTTTTTTGGGGCACGTGGTGCTCTCTAGAGCCGCCACGCAGCCTATTCCTCTTGCACCACATGCTGCCAACTCCATTGTTTGATCATTCTACTAACCCGTATTGCCATCGTTCATCTCCACGACGCTAACGATCGACATCGCATCTTCCTCCTACAAAGATACCTCTCTCCCACGATCGCCTCGCCTCCCTCCGCTCTTCACCCATTTCCCCTAGTTGTTACCCTTACCATGTCCACTCAATAACACCTCCCTCGCATAGCCTTAACTTCCCGGTTTTCACGCAGCCTTCAACACCCACGACCTCCACCCTAGAACCACATATGGATGTTACAAAACTCGTCGCTCACCTTCTATAACAGCTGGACAACCCTCCTTAAATTCGCCGCCTCCACCCTCATTCCACCTCGTCCACCATTCACTAGCTAAGGGCTAGGCTCTCTCCTCCCTCATGTGACAAAGGTGTGTAGGATCGAGGATCAAAGACCCCCTCTGAGTCGTGATGTCGACCCTTGGCTGCCATGGCCAAGTCACGGTGGCTCCACCATCATTTGAGCTCTGAGGCTCAGCTACCCTCGATGAGCGATGACCCGAGCAACCTCCGTCGATCAACCCAAGTAACATCCTCCGCTCTATCATCTTCTTTGATCAGGTAAATCATCCGCCTCTTTTGTCCTCTTGTTTTATCCTTTTTAATTGAACTCACATACACCATCTCACCGATCTCTGACTAAACCACGAGCTTCGTCAGACCTCCCTCTCCTTCACGGGAGGTCCAGATCACCTTCTCTCTCCTCTGTGGCCCACCTCCACTCCAGGCTCCCAATTCTCCGCTCACCAACCAGCCATCTCATTCACCACGCTTCAGCTATGTTCTCCACTAACCCTTTCTGCAAGCCCCCACTTCATTAGTCAAACTTTGGCGCATCTCTGTTCTAGAGCTCTTCCTCTGGTGTGGATCCGTCGATGGCCAATTCCAGCATGCTTAGATCCTCCACCGATGATCGACCTTCACAGTGTTCCCTTCAGCAATCTTCCTGGAGCACCAGAGAGCAAGGAGGAGTGTAGTGGAGTTTTGGCAGCCTCACCAGAGCTCCAAACATGCTGCCACAAATGAGGCGGAGAACGGAGGCTAGAACATACATGTGTTATTGGATGGCATCCCTCCGGCAGCCATCCAACGACTGTGATGCAACCATGACATCCTCGTCGAAGCAAGGAGGCTCGGTGGGACCAAGCCCCCGCTTGAAGCACCCTAGGCCACCACATGGCTCGAGGCACCTATAGCGGCACCAAACCTCTGCCCAAGCCTAGCTCGTACATCTGCCATGCACGTACGAGCTGGGTAATTGTAGTTCACATCCACAGCTTCTTCAATTTGCAATTAGGTCCTCCCTAATTGTGTGCCTCACATGTCGTGTTTGGGCATATTTTAATGGGCGCTGCCAACATTTCAATATGACATAATACCCCTATCAAGATCAAAATACATATTTTATCTCTTTATTTTTCATGTTTTTCTTGCAATTATGCCCTCGGACTCTATTGCTAATATCTTGAACATCCGCCCTCAAAATTGAATGATTTCAATTTCAATTTATTGCTAATTTTAAGCTCTTCCTCATGGCTACATTTAATCACTGAATTGACACTTTATTTAATATGCTAAATTTTAGATATTTGATGTGTCAATTGCTCTTAAATTAAATGCCATTAATTGAATTGTGAATCATTTTTATGCATAAATTACAATGAAATCGATTCTCTCTCTTAATGCTCAATGATTAGATTATTTTGAGGTCTATACATGCATCTCATTCTGCTTGCATTGCTTTGCATAATGTTGCATATTACATCACTCTTAAATTGCATGAAACCAAATAAAAATGCATATTATTTATGCATCATGTGTATTGCATATCACCATGTTTTATGCATGATATATGTTCATCATTTCATAGCATGCATGTTTGTATTGCATTTCATTACCTCATTGTCTTGCATGGTTATTTCTGTATAATTGCCTTGCATCATTCTTTGCATCATTTATTTGCATTATTTGACTTGTGTGCATCTGTGCATCATATGTTTTCCTGGAGACCTACGTTAAGGAGTTTAATCGCTTGTTTTAAACATTAATATCTGATTAATCTTTGAGGAGGCTTGTGTCCATGTATTCAACCTTGGTATGATTTCTAAGTATAATGTTCTCCACATGTTCAAACATGTGGTCGATTCTATTAGATCTAAAATCACCTCATGTGCTATGATAATACGATGATATTAAAGAGGTGATTTTATGGTTTATCAGATAACATCGTTATCGAGGACACGGCTCATCCTTGTTGATTTTTTGGATTTCGTATTATTTTAAGTTGAATATTTTTAACATTTAGGTCGCCATGTTGTGTTTATTTTTACGTCATTGTTATTGATTTAATTTCTTGATATATTTTCTAGTAATTTTCTTTTGTGGCAGGTCCGATGGAGATGGAGGACGCTCAATCCACATGGAGGCGTGGAGTTGGGAGCTCCCGCGGTGAGGAACCGCAAAATATATTATGAGGACATCAAGGATTTTAATTGGCAACTTGTTCACTGCATTTTTGTATATTATTGTAATAACTGCATTTCTAGCAGTCCTCGTATGAGGGCTCGCGTGTGTACATGGACCTGGACATTGCATCTTGTGTGTGGAGCTTGTTTCACCCCAGTCGTGGTGGGGCTTCACTTGAGTGTTCGAACTTAGAGTCAGGCACACGACTCTCTAAGCTTATTCCATTTTTTATCACATGTGCTAAATCATAGGTTAAGACACACTAATGAGAATCGAGGATATTCACTTCTTCTCCTCTGATTCATTGAAACGCACGTAAACATCGATCTATTTATCACAATTTAAATTCAATTCTTCACGCTAATAATGCCATGTTTAGGTGCAGTTTTATTTGACTTGCATGCATGTAGCGTAAAATCTAAATACATTCTTGCCCATGCATGGAGAATGCTGGAGGCACTGTAAGTTTCTCTCTCAAGCATGCATCACGGTTTTCTTGTATGCATCGGATTTTCTCGATCTCTCTCTTGATTTATCAAGTAGGATATAAATAGAATTGGGAATGATCGTTAGATGATAATTTCTTGATCTATGCTCACATTAATTCAGTGATAACCTAAAGCATAAAATTGAGACTATTAATGCAAGTCGACAAAAATAGAATGAAGAAAAAATAACCTTGGATTACGGGATAGCAATACTCGCATTGTACACAGGAGTTGATTGTATGTTGAGAGGTGAGGACGTATCCCTAAGATAGTGTCCAAAACCTATCATTAAGCCATATATAATGGACTTCAATTTTGGATGATCACCAATAAAAAGACCAGATTAATGACCAACATTTCTTGGTCTTCACATGTGTGTTGGTGAATCAAGTGTATTTTTACTTGCTTGGTTGAGCTTGATTTTGTATTTCACCCAACCCTCTCGTAACCCTAATCACTCCATCTTTCATCTCCATAGATTCAGTCATCTTTGAAGATTCGTCCAACTTGTATATCCATTCCCCATCTAACTTTAATAGATAAAAGCCCCCACCTCCCACTCTCAGTTCCATATCCAAATACTTAGGTTGCTCTTCTGCTTAAGCATAGGGGGAACCATGCTACCATCTGATTGTTCACCTCATGTCCCTCCATCCTCATTGTATATATCTCTACTTATGCTCTTCTCAACCTTAGTATAGGGGGGACCCAAGCCCATGCCACTTCTCTTCTCCATTCATCTGATCACTTCCCTCATCTTCTTCTTATGCTTAGGTTATTCTTAACCTAAGTATAGGGGAGTCTCCCGAGTCAGTTCGTGTATGCTCTTCTATATTTTAGCATGAGTTATGGCGTCATATCACTTTGTGCTATGCGGACATATTAGATGTTAAGTATAGGGGGTGTATCGTATATACTTCATATATACTCTAGCCATAGCTCATATTTTAAGTTTTTTTTGAAATTTTTCTGATTTTTTGGTCTAGGGTATATTATTTTGTGAACTAATTTTTGTAAAAAAAATATTTGTAAAAGCTTGAAAAAATTTCTATCTGTGTGACACTATTTTGAAAAATATTTGACAATGGTTTAAAAATGGGATTTGACTTAATTTGAAAACTATTTGAGAAATGTTTTAAAAATATATATTATGTGACATGATTTGGAAAATATTTTCAAAATTATTTAAAAATTGAGGGATTAATTGAGACTGATTTGTGTTTTTCTAATCCTTATTTAAAATCTCATAAAATCCAAAAAAAACTTTTCTTTAGTAGCAATTCTGACTACTTAGTATGAAAATGATTAGTTACTTCTTAGTGAGGGAACTACGGTCTCCCTTAGCATAGTGGGTGGTTAAAAGATAATTAGTGGGTGGTTAAAAGACAATATATATGGCATCATCTTGAAATAATACATGTAGCCGTCTGACAGTCCGCAGTTACACCATACTGCATGGAAGTGCTTGCAGCTAGTCATATGAGGTTAGGCCAGTAATTATTTTCTGAAGAAGGCCAAAAAATCCATAAAACTGCAAAAATAAAAAATCAGAAAAAGATCATTAACTCTGGAGTTGGTGCATCCTTGACACATTCACTATCACTCAAGGTTTAAGGATTTGAGAACGCTTGGTTTTTGAGGTCGTGAGAGTCTGAGTTAACAACCTTAGTCATTAGGGTTTGAGACTTGACAATCCACACTTCCCTAGTTTGAAAGATATGAGCGTTGTATTACATTCTTAGTCTCTCCCTCGAAGAATATGATCATCACATCACTTTCACAACGGCCTGAGTTGAGGTTTCGCTTGAGGGACTGGGACTCATGTTATCTTTTGATATTGACCTACGTGCCAGGGTATGAAGAAATTAAATATTTTTTGATCAATACGTGCCAACTTGGTAAAAGTAGTGGAGCTAGCTTCAAAAGAAAAAAGATACGTGAATGAAAAAATATCTCAATACAAAGTCAATTACAAAGAGCTTCCATCGAAAGAGAGCGCTCCCAACCATTTCAAAGTGTCCATTGGACCAAAGCTATTAGGACCATGAGTCGGGCTAGTACCTCAAAAAGGGCTCTGCATCGCAAGAGATACAATTCTGAGTGTAAGTATATTAGATACTTAAAGAAGACACACCCCTGTGTACTCCCAGGAAAACAAGTGCATGTGATTCGACAACTCTTGACGAACACATTGATCCATGAAAATAAAAAAAATATGTGTTGAGTAATAAGGCACTCAAGAGGACCTTTGTTCCAATGAGAGGGACAAAAGAAAATACACAAACATAAGCCCTACATCATCTGGCCTTCCATTTACACTTTCAAAGTATGATGAACTATTAAGATAGTGGATTGAACGTAAGAGCTAACTTATTCCCTAGTGTCAAGGATTTTGTCTTGAGGATAGTCTCCTGGAATGGGACCTTGGGTGACATCTCGACTCGACTCTCATGATTGTAGTACACTAAATGCCACATACTTATTATGTATGTATACAGAGAGGGTCTCATGATCAGGGAAGTTGGATACCTTTTGACTAGAGCTTGGTTCAACTTAGAATCTTAGCATCACTATAACCAAGAGTTCTTAACGGATCAAATCTTGTATTTCGCATGTACTATTAGGGATTAATCCGCCTCTTTCATTCTTTAGATGCTCGAGGACGTGCATTATCTAGTTATAGGAGGGTGATGAATATCTGATTTATCATCACTATATCCCTTTAGTATCCATTGAGTATAAACAAATCAATAAAAATCATCAATAATTCTTTTTAATTAGCAACTAACCTTTAACTTGTAATTAGCCCCAATTGTTGTGTAAAATTGACCTTTTTTATTTTTCTTTATCTTCCTTATTAAGAACTCCAAAAAAATAGATTAATTATTGTATATATTTATTTAGGTTTTAAAAGAAATTAAAAATACAGAAATGGAAAAAGAATTAAACGGAAGTGTTTTTATTTATTAAAAATACTTGCCAAAATTTTTACTTTGTTTATTTGTTCTCTTTTGGTTTTTGTCCAACACGAAACCTGTAGATCTCATCGAGATCTACAAATTTCATGTTTTGATTTTTTTATTTTTACTTCCTTTTATTTATTTTTGATTTTCTTTTCGTTATTTTGAATAAATTCCATTGGGCCATATGGCGCTCTCTAGAGCCGCCACGCGACCCCTTCTCATTGCGTCACCTGCTACCAGCTCCACCATTTGATCATTCTGCTAACTCGCATAGCCACCATTCATCCTTGCCATGCTCTGCACCGCAGAATCAAATCCCTTGATCTAATCCTAAGCGCACGACCTCGCCTTCATCTTGACCATTGGATTGTAGGATCCAACGATCGACACCACATCTTCCTCCTCCATGGCTACCTCTCTCCCACGATCACCTCACCACCCTCCGATCTTCACCTATTTCCCCCGATCGTTACTCCCACCATCTCCACTCGATAATACATCCGTCGCATGGCCTTAATTTCCTCGCTTCTCGTGCAACTTTCAACACCTACGACCTCCACCCCAGAACCACATTTGGCCCTTACAAAAC
Organism: Ottelia alismoides; assembly: GCA_037367405.1. Classification (NCBI taxonomy): domain Eukaryota; kingdom Viridiplantae; phylum Streptophyta; class Magnoliopsida; order Alismatales; family Hydrocharitaceae; genus Ottelia; species Ottelia alismoides. Next base: position 540,347 of record JAZKJV010000815.1, on the reverse strand, counting down.
TCAGCGCTCACCTTCCGCAACCGCCAGACAACCCTCCTAAAATTCATTACCTTCACTTTTATTCCACCTCCTCCCATATTCATTGACCAAGGGCTAGGCCCTCTCATCCCTCCTATGATAGAGGAGTGGAGGATCGAGGGCCAAAGACCCCCTCTGAGCTGCAATGTCGACCCTTGGCTGCCATGGCCAAGTCACAGTGGCTCCACCGTCGTTTGAGCTCCGAGACTCGGTTGCCCTCAACGAGCGACGACCCGAGCAACCTCCGCCGCTCAGCCCCAGCCACATCCTCCGCCCCGTCTTCTTCGATCAGGAAATTCCTCAATCTCTTTTCCCTCTTGTTTTCTCATTTTTAATTGAACACAAACACACCATCTCACCGATCTCCGACCAGTCCACGAGCTTCGCCGAACCTCCCTCTCCTCTACGGGGTGTCTAGATCATCTTCTCCATCCTCCACGAGCCCCCTCCACTCCAGTCCTTCTCCTCTGCTGGAGGCAGAGAAAATCTCACCCCGGGCTCTCTATTCTCTGCTCGCTAGCCCTCCATCTCATTCATCACGCTTCGGCTATGTTCTCCACTAACCATTTCTACAAGTCCCCACTTCAATAACTAGAATTCAGGTGGAGCTCTAGTCTAGAGCTCCGCCTCTGACGTGGATCCATTGATGGCTGAATAAAGCATGCATAGCTCCTCCAACTATCGACCTTCACCACGTTCCCTCCAACAACCTTTCTGGAGCATCAGAGAGTAAGGAGGAGCGTGATGGAGCTCTGACAGCCTTGCCAGAGCTCCAAACACACAGCCACCAATGCGACGGAGGACAGAGGTCAGGATGTACAGGTGCCGTTGGATGGCGCCCCTCCGACGGCCATCCAACAGCTGTGATACTTTCACGACATCCCCGTCGAAGCAAGGAGGCTCGGTGGGACCGAGCCTCGCTCGAAGCACCTCGGGTCGTCACATGGCTTGAGGCACCTGGAGTAGCACCGGACCTCTACCCGAGCCTAGCCAGCATGCATGCCATGCATGTGTGGGTTGGGTAATTTGTAGTTTACCCCATAGCTTCCTTCAATTTACAATTAGGTCTTTCCCAAGTGTATGTGCCTCACATGCCATGTCTGGGCAAATTATAATGGGGCCCTACCGTCATTTCAACATTACATAAATACCTCTATCAAGACCAGAATGCGTGTTTTATCTATTTATTTTTCATATTTTTCTTGCAATTATGCCCCTAGGACTATATTGCTAGTATCTTGAGCATCCGAGCTCCAATTTGAACGATTTCAATTTCATTATATTGCTAATTTTATACTCTTACTCATGGCTACATTTAATTACTAAATTGACACTTTATTTAATATGCTAAATTTTAGATATTTAATGTGTCATCTACTCTTCATTTAAATGTCATTAATTGAAATGTGAATTGTTTTTATCCATCAACTATAATGAAATTGATTCTCTCTTGATGCTCAATGATTGAATTATTTTGGGTTATATCCATGCATCTCATTCTGTTTTGCATTGTTTGTATAATGTTGCATATTACATCACTCTTAATTTGCATGAAACCAAATAAAAACTCATATTATTAATGCATCACATGTTTTGCATATCACCCTGTTTCGTGCACGATATTTGTTCATCATCATGTAGCATGCATCTTTGTATTGCATTTCGTTACCTCATTGTCTTGCATTGTTATTTCTGATGAACCTCAGTTTCATCATCTTTATTTCCCATAATTAACCCCCTTGCTTAAAAGTTTGTCAATAAATCCCTGTTAATGTCTAATAATTAACAGAGTCCTTAATAAACTAAAAACCACAAAAAAATGGCAAAACAAAAATCAGTGGTATTTTTAGACTCAAAAATACCCTCAAAAATATTTCGGGTCCTTGTTTGATCTCTTTTCCAGTTTTGGTCAACATGAAACTTGTAGATCTCGTCAAGATCTACAACTTTCATGTTTTGAGTTTTCTCAAATTCGGCCATCTTGGTCCTCAAAAATATAAAATTCTCTCGAATAAATCTGATTGGGCCACGTGGCCCGTTCTGGGTGCGCCACGTGGCCCTGGCTCCTTTGAATCACCCGCCTCCACTGCTAGCCGTTGGATCCGCCCTCTTGATCCAAGGGCCAGCCGCCTTCCACGCCTTCTTAATCCGCGACCCTCAGATCAACCGCTTCTTCATCTAAGCCGTCCGCCAGCGCCTCATCAGCAGCTTGCCACGTGGCGGGAGAGCAGCTCTCCGATCGCTCTGCCCAGATCCCATCTACACCGTCACTTAACGCCCAATTATCAACCGTTGGATCTCCAGATCCAACGGTTGAGCTGCATCGTCAACCTCCCGTCCGCCTCTTTCCCCACGATCACCACCTCGCGCGGAAGTCTCCCCCTTCCCATTATCGCCGACTTCTCCGACTACCTCTTCCCTCTCAAACCAACCCACGACCGAGCCCCATCATCCCTCTACTCCGCGCATACCTCCACGACCCATAACTCCCTTCTAGTCATCCCATGATCGCCTCGCAAACCACGACACCACTCATCGGCTCCGTCACCAACCATCTTCAAATACACCGGTCTCCCCTCCATTTCAAACCGTCTATCTTTACGCGGGGAGCGGCCCAGCCCTCCTCCGCCTCCCCGTGATAGGGGGAGGCGAGAGGATCGAGCGAAGACGACCCCTCCCTCGGTGAGACCCTCCGCCGCGAACGGCGGAGCTGCGGCGCCTCTTGGCGACCGCATGAGCTGCATGGACCGGCTGGCCATGTCCAGCGAAGACTCGGGCATCGATCCCGATGTCCAGCCCAAGCCATCACTTCGCCTCCGACCAGGTAAGCTCCTCTGAACTTCCTTTGATTTTTTATTTGATTTCATCGAATTAATTAGGCCTCTCCGGCCATCCCCTCACTCCGATGACCACCCCATTAGCTCCGCCTCCGATCCCCCTTCATCGCGATACCCTCCGCTCACCGTCTCCTTCCTCCAAACCCTCAGTCACTTCCGACCCACCTCCTCCGCCCTCGCGGCGGAGGAGCTCTGAGCTCTCCACCTTCTCCGCCCCCGATGAGCTCCCATCTTCATCCCACTTCACACGCACACCACGATTGCTTGCTTCGGCTATCTACTAACCCTGCAGGTGTCCTAACTATTCAATGGCCGGAGAGCTCGCCGGGCCAACTTCGTCGAGTTCGCCGTCGACATACGAGCTCCGATGGCTCACGCCAGAAGGACCATCGCATCGCCCGGGCTCTAAGCTTCATCGACGATCCTTCAGGAGCCTCGGGCGAGCTCCACCTGGCCCAGGAAGGAGCGGTGGAGCTGGAGCTCAGTCGCCGGAGTTCAGCTCCCGCCGCCAGCAACAGAAGAAGAAGGAGGAGCAGTGACCGTTGGATGCTCCGCCTCGGAGTTCATCCAACGGCCACTATGCAGCCACGTCGTCATTCAGATCCTCTTTCAGAGGCCATTGGATGATCGATGATCCAACGGTCCAGATGGAGTCGCGCCATCACCTCCAGATGCCGTTGGATGAGCCTGATCCAAAGGCCTCGAGCTAGCCACGCGTCCTCATCAGGAGACAGCCGAACCTCGATGCCCGATCCTCCAGGCTTGGTTCTTCCATGCCTTCTCCGAGCCTGCAATGAACCCCGAACCTGGCCGAAGCAGCGCCGAGCCTCCTAGCCATCCCGAGCCTAAGAAGCGCGTGCCTGGCACGTGTTTCACTGGGCTACTTGCAACGAGGTCCCGACATCTTCTCCATATTGCACTCAGGTCCTCTTTCACGTGCAGATCAGGTGCACAGTGGGTAAATTACATTGAAACCCTCGCGGGTTTTACAAATTGCAAAAATACCCCTGTGCGCGTGGTCAAACTACAGGGAAGGTCCCGCTCCTTTGTTTATTTACTTTTTAGTCCCTCCCAGGGGCCTGTATGCAATTTTATTTTCATGTTTTCTTTCATTTATGCCTTTATCTTTGAACTTGCATATCTTGAGCTACATAGTTCCAATCGAGTTGATTTCAGTTTCATTTCGAAGCTCGTTTGACGTACTTTCTCATGGCATGATCATTTCATATAATGGACACTTTAATGTTGACGTATTATTTTGATAGCTATGTGTCTCTTATTAGTTAATCCATGCTTTGTTCAAACTGAGTTTGTCATCTTAATAAATCTGGAATTGACTTGTTGTTGACTTTTGCTCATCATTTCATACCTAGGGCATAATTGTGATTCTTTGCATATGCATTCATTTGCATTATAAAAATTGATAAAAAAAAATGCATGTTTATTTTTAATGCATTGTCTTGTAGTGTCTACATGCATGGTTTGACCTATATGCTTTATTTCAACACTTAGTTAAATAAACTCAAATCCGACTAATACGAGAGAGGCTCGTGTCCCTGAGTTCGACCTTGGTATCTTGCCAAGTAAAATAAATAACGATCACCTCATTTTGATTTATCATCGCATATCTTTAAATGAAGGGATCTCTTTGACGACCGAAATCGGCCCGACTGCATCGACATTTCCAAGTGCTAATTTAGCATTATTAAAGGGTCGATTTAGCGAGTCGTCAATTTCTACATAATTTTATTGCATATTCTTTGCGTCATTTATTTGCATTATTTGACTTGTGTGCATCTGTGCATCATATGTTTGCCTGGAAACCTAGGTCAAGGAATTTAATCGCTCATTTTAAATATTAATCATTGATTAATCTTCGAGGAGGCTCATGTCCCTATGTTCGACCTTAGTATGCTTGTCAAGTAAAATTTTCTCTAAATATTCAAATATATGGTCGATTCTGTTAGATCCAAAATTTTCTCCTATACTACGATAATACAACGATATTAAAGGGGTGATTTTGCAGTTTATCATATGGCGCCTGTTGCCGGGGATAGGACTCATCCTTGTTGACTTTTTGGATTTTGATGTATTATTTTGAGTTGATTATTTTCAACATTTAGGTCACCATGTTGTGTTTGTTTTTGCATCATTATTGTTGAATAAATTTCTTGGCAGGTCCCATGGAGACGAAGAGCGGTCGGTCCACATGGAAGCACAGAGTTGGGAACTCCCATTGCGAGGAGTCACGTAAGAAATTCTGAAGACGTAGAGGATTTTAATTGGCAAATTATTCATTACATTTTTTTATATTGTTGTAATAACCACATTTCTAGCGGTCCTCGTTCGAGGGCTCGCGTATGTACATGGACCTAGACGTTGCATGTTGTGTGGAGCTTGTTTCACCCCAGAGTGGGTGGGGCTCCACTTGAGTGTTCAAACTTAGGGTTAGGCATGCAATTCTTTAAGCTTATTTCATTTTTTATCACATGTTCTTGATCATAAGTTAGTACACACGAATAATAATCGAGGAGATTCACTTCTTCTCTGATTCATTGAAACACACGTAAACATCGATTTATTTAGCCAAATTTAAATTCAATTCTTCCTGCTAATAGTGTCATGTTTAGGTGCGATTTCATTTGACTTGCATGCATGTGGCGTAAAATCTAAATACAATCTTGCATGTGCATGGACAATGTTGTAGGCACTGTAAGTTTCTCTCTCAAGCATGCATCGTAGTTTTCTCGTATGCATCGGCTTTTCACGATCTCTTTCTTAATTTATTACGTAGGATATAAATAGAATTGGGAATGATCATTAGATGATGAATCCTTGATCTGTTCTCTCATTAATTCAATGATAACCTAAAGCATAAAATTGGGATTGTTAATGAAGTCGACAAAAATAAAATGAAGAAAAATAACCTTGGATTATGGGAGAGCAATACATGCATTATACACAGGAACTCAATTCTTCCTGTTAATAGTGTAATGAAGAAAAATTCAATTCTTCCTGCTAATAGTGTCATGTTTAGGTGCGATTTCATTTGACTTGCATGCATGTAGCGTACAATCTAAATACAATCTTGCATGTGCATGGACAATGTTGTAGGCACTGTAAGTTTCTCTCTCAAGCATGCATCGTAGTTTTCTCGTATGCATCGGCTTTTCACGATCTCTCTCTTAATTTATTACGTAGGATATAAATGGAATTGGGAATGATCATTAGATGATGAATGCTTGATCTGTTCTCTCATTAATTCAATGATAACCTAAAGCATAAAATTGGGATTGTTAATGCAAGTCGATAAAAATAAAATGAAGAAAAATTAATCTTGGATTATGGGAGAGCAATACATGCATTATACACAGGAATTGATTACATGTTGGGAGGTGAGGATGTATCCCTATGACGGTGTCTAATATCTATCATTAAACCCTATGTAATGTATTTGAATTTTGGATGATCACCAGTAAAATGACAAGATAAATGACCAACAATTCATGGTCTTCACATATGTGTTGGTGAATCAAGGGTATTTTTGCTTGCTTGGTTGAGCATGATTTTGTATTTCATCACAAAGATGCCATCTGATAAATCCTAAAATCACCTCTTTAATATTGTCATTTTATCGTAGCACAGGAGGCATTTTTTATGTAACAGAAGCGATAAACGTTTGAATATGTGGAGAAAATTTTACTTGACAAACATACCAAGGTCGAGCATAGGGACACGAGCCTCCTCGAAGATTAATCAAAGATTAATGTTTAAGATGAACGATTAAATTCTAGTCCTGTCACCTCCTCGAAGATTAATCAAGAAGCGTTCCGGTCTCTTCGCCTTGTATTTCTTTGTGGGTGGTGGTACTGTGCGCCTTTAGAGCCACTCCTACTGCCACCGACACCATGGAATCTATCACATGCAGCACCAAGTCCTCTCCTCTCGAACTCGCTCCTCATAGACTCTTTTGTCGCCCACTTGTATGCCCTCCTCTCCGCCGCGATCTAAATGTCAGCGGGGTAGACAAAGTCATCGTCGTCGTCTGAATCATAGAGGACATTTAACTACTCCTCAAACATGAATTCTTTGAACTGTTAATCTCGTCTAGACCTCTCCACATCCATTTTCCCCTCCAAGATGGCCTTCTCCAAATCCGTCATATCTCTTGGACAACGAGTGCACTTGGCAACAATTTTGGTGTTGCCAACAAGATGGCGCTTCAGTTTCGTAATGTCCCCTTTCCCGAATTCTTTCCATAGAAGTTGTATTGTGGTTTCGATTTGTTGTCATCTGGAGCGGTGGCATACCTCCAACCAAACTCTCAATTGTCCAACTGATCACCAGAACCATTAGATTCTGAACCGAAGTGTGCCGTGATGTTGATTTACTAGAGCCTGAAATCTGCAAAAGTGTAAAGAAAATACACACCAAACATACATGAGACATATGAGGATAATAATCATCATAAACACGAGATCCAACTTCATTGATCCATAATCTAACTTAATCTCACAACATAACTCAAAAACCCTAATTTAGTCCACCGAAAATCTCATTAAATCATTAATCTAAATTTCAATCCATGAATTTAATTAATTACTACTTTTGTATTAATATAAATCACCATAAAACTTTATTTTCTATGTTTAAAATAAGAGATCCAACTTCATTTATCCATGACTTAACTTAAACTTATAATATAACTCAAAAACCTCTAAAAAAATTCCCCAAAAATCTCACTAAATTGTAGATCTGATTTTTAATTCACGAATTTAATTAGTTACTATTATTTGTTAACAAAGATCACTATAAAATCTTGTTTTCTATGTCTAAAACAAGAGCTCCAATTCCAGTCATCCACAACATAACTTAGTCTCACAATATAATTCAAAAACCTCAAATTAGTCCACTAAATATGTTGCTAATTAATTCAAATCTTACAAAAAATAAGAATATGCATCATCTAACAACTATGAATAAAAATCCTAACAAATTTCATAATTTTACACAAGAAATCATAGTAGATTTACCTCAAAGGAAGGGAACCAAGTACCTTTGGAGAAGACCTTGCAATAGACGAAATGGGCGAAATGGACGGAATGCACCAATATTGGATCGATATAAGTGCTTACACATGCTAGAAGATTCCTCATGCCAGCGATATATCACCGACATATCGATCAAATATCCATGATATCTCTGTAAAAGGACATGCGTCATGATATCGATATCTCATACCAATATAGATATATCGATGATATATCGCGATATATCCTTCTATAATCATTAAAAAAATCCCCATCCCATAATACTTTCCCTGAAAACCTAATCAATTTATCTTGCCTCTTATCTATGTTGAGCCGAGCTTATAATCTGTTAAATTTTACTTTGATCCACGAGTTCCGCAATATCATGTCTCGACAAAAAATCTTCAAATAAAAACCCACCCAAAACCCCTCCTGCTCGGCAGCAACCTCTCTAGAGGTAAATTCGTCTGAGGGGTACCTGTGGAAACTTATTCCACAGGACCCCCAAGTAAATATATATTTTGTTAAGTACTCCAAGGAAGCCGTGACTTGAGTCACAGCTTCCGTAGTAGGAAGCCGTCACTTGAAGTCACGGCTCCCATGAAGGAAGCCATCACTTGAAGTCACGGCTCCCACTGAAGGAAGCCGTGATCTCAAGTCACTGCTAGGGCTTGAATATAGCCCCAGCCGCGACCCGCTCCTCCCCCACGCGGACAGAACGTCCTCTTCCAAGAACATCCCCTCCCCTACGCGGCCCAAGCCCTCGCCTCCTCCAGCACATCCCCTCCCTCGCCGCCACCTCCTCCCATTCCGCCCCCCTCGAGCCAGTGATCATCTCATGTCTCCACTCTCGCTGACACCTCTCGTCGTGGTGCTCCATATCACCCACTGTGAGTAAACCCTAGCCTTAGGAGTGTTTTTTTGGTTTTGTATAAGCCACACATTGTCTACTTGGGGAGTGGTTTTTTATTCATTTGTAATTTTAATTACTCTTGTTTTTGAAGATAGTCAAAGGAATGGAAGTATTGTGCTTGTGACATGTTGGTGGAAAGATTTCTAAAGATGGAAAAGAAGTCAGATACGAGAGAGGTCGGGTGAAACCCATAAGAGTTGAGATGGGTTTGACATTTAATGGATAGGTCGAGATGATTGCAAAACCATTTCGTCTTGATTTAACCAATAGTACAGAATTACGTGTATTTCACAGGATGTTGGAGAATAATGAGACCTTTTTGGTTGATGTGGAGTATGATGGTGACATTGACGATATTTTGAACTACGCTGAGATGATGGGAGGCTCATACCGACCAACTTTATTTACTGACATTGTATGGACAAGAGCTCCTACGTGTATACGCCAAAATGCGGTGATGGCTCCAAGAACACATCTTGTTTCTCGTACATCTGATGTGACCACCTTTGGAAGGGCCTGTGAGAGTCCTCATGTATCTACAACTCACGTGGAGATGACCACATCAGTAAATTTGCCCCAACCTTTGGGGCCCTCCCTGAATGAACCCATCTACGCTATAGGGGAGGACCACAATCCCAAGATTGATCGTATGATGGAGGATACCCGACATAACACTGATGATGAAATGAAAAATGATGATGGAGAAATATTGAATGATGAGAACGAGACTGTGCGTGTTGAGTCTGACATTCCCTTTTATAACACACGAGACGGTTATGGTTACATCTGAAACAGTGATGACGTGATAGGAGTTCATGATGGACTGGCAAGTTCATAGGAGTTAAGAAATGGGATGACCTTCAAATCAAAAGAAGACTTGATTTATTCAGTCAAATTGTTTCACATTAAGCACCACTACAATTTTGAGGTGCACGAATCTGATCGTCATGTATGGGTTATTTATTGTAGTGAGAAGAACAGGTGTTGACTTTGGCGGTTGCATGGACATCGCCGCCCACTTGATGGACTCTTTTTGATTTCAGAATTAGATTCAGCACATACTTGCTTGCATCGTGTAGCAAACCAAGATCACCCTCAACTTGATTGCAACTTCATGGCACAGAAATTTCTGAATCAAATCAAGGTCTCACCAGCCGTGAAGGTTCCATACCTGCAACAGTCTATTTCTGATGAGTTCAGGTACATGGTGAGTCGTGCAAAGATATGTAGAGACCATATACGGTGATTGGACGGCTTCATACAATAAATTGTCGTGTCTGTTTCGTGCATTGGAGACATCAATCTCAGGAACCGTGACTGATCTCTATAGGGAACCTGTTGGTGGATACGAGAAGCTTTTCAAGTGAGTTTTCTGAGCATTTGGTCCATGTATCAATGCATGGAGACATTACAGGCATGTTGTTAGCATTGATGGTACTCATATGTATGGTAGGTATAAGCAGAAGGTGCTCATTGCATGTAGCATTGGTGCAGCAAACCACATCTTACCTCTTGCATTTGCCTTCGTGAACGAGGAGGATGAAGACATCTGGTGTTGGTTTTTGGAGAGTGTTTGGCTTCATATTTTTGGAGATCGTATTAGTCCAATTTGTGTCATATCAGATCGTGCACCGGGAATTCATTCTGCCATGCGTCATTCAGAAGTGCAATTTCAGCCGTCCTATGTGTATTGACATTTCTGCCTACGTCGTGTTTCTAGTAGCTTCAATGATGTTATGAAAAACCAGACAATGAAGAGCTTGGTAATTAGGGCTGGAAAGGCTTATACACAAAGAAAGTGGACCAATTACATGGACAAGTTGAAGGAAATGGATGAGAATGTATGGTATTGGTTTGACACGCACAATTACCCTAAAGATCAATGGATTTTGGCCTTTAATGATGGACATTGTTTCGGTTACATGACATCTAACTTCTCCAAAAGTTATAACGTTGTATTGAAAGATGCAAGATCACTTCCAGTGGCAGCATTGGTGCAGAAGACATACTACAATTGTATTCAATATTTCTACGATCGTCATAGTGAGACAATGTCTCATCTTGCTCGTGGTGATCGATTCACCAAATATGATGCTGACATGCTAAAGAGGTGGATGGATAGGAGCAACAGTCATCGAATCACTTGAATCAGGGGTGCTCCTTTACACTTATATGAAGTCATCACAAGGCAACGGATGACACAGTTTGGCCTAAAGGGTGGAAGGAAACATTCAGTGCTACTCAGTGACTTGTCTTGCACCTGTCAGAAGTGGCAGGTTCACAGAATCCCATGCTCTCATGCATGCACTATTCTAGCACATCTAAATATTGATGTTGATGAGTATATGAGCCCGTGATATACATGACAGTATCAACTAAACATCTATGAAGGTGTCTTCTACTCCATTGGAGATAGGGAGGTATGGCCAAAATTCACAACAGAGAAAAGAATTCCAGATCCAACAAGAGTACGGTCCAAGGGTCGGCCCAAATCAAAGCGGATTCATAATTAAATGGATATACGTAAGGATCTTGTCCAACAACAGTACGGGGCTTGTCGTCAACTTGGTCATAATCGTCGGCATAGTAGTCATGGTCCACCAAGTGTAAACAAATGTGGATTATGTCGGGAGAGTGGCCACAATAGGAGGAAATGTCCCAACCGTACTAGCCAAGGTTGTTAAGTTTTTGATATTTGCGACTAAATTTTTTACTACTCACTTCTCTTGTTTACTTTTCGACAGCCACCTATTTAAACATTCATTTTTTAATTATTGCAGATGGAGCCGGGTCCCATTGATTGATCTGTTTTACATCTATAGGGCTCTCATAGATCTAGAGCTATTTGGTAGGGAGATGTGCGTGGTTAAAAAATCCCCATCCCATAATACTTTTCCTAAAAACCTAATCAATTTATCTTGCCTCTTATCTACGTTTAGCCGGGCTTATAATCAGTTAAATTTTACTTTGATCCAGGGGTTCCGCAATATCATCTCTCGGCAAAAATTCTTCAAATAAAAACCCACCCAAAATCCCTCCTGCTTGGCAGCAACCTCTCCATCTCAAACCCTAATTCTCGCCGCCACGCCCAAGCAGCAAGAGACCGAGGGAGCGAGGATGAGCCGAGGGGCGAGTGTGGCAGCAAAGTCGGGGAAGAAAAGGGGTCGTCGACGTTCACAATAGAGTGCGCGAAGCCGGTGGGGGACAAGATTATGGATGTCGCCTCTTTAGAGAAGTTCCTGCAGGAGCGCATCAAGGTCACCGACGGCAAGCCTGGCACCCTCGGGGACTCCGTCACCATCTCTCGTGACAAGACCAAGATCACCATCACCTCCGACGATCCCTTCTCCAAGAGGTGATCATCCATCTTCCGATTCTGCTTTTGCTCTGTAATATATGATATCATGCACACCATATAAACCGGCATTTAGTTGGTCTCTCATGTGATGGCCAATTACTGAGGAAAATTCGTGTGGGGGGCAATTTGATAAAGATATTAACTGTATACGGTCGAAATTTTTTTTATTAAGTACCGTAGGTAAGCCGCCTCTTGAAGAGGCGGCTTTGGTTAAGTAAGAGCCGCCTTTTGAAGAGGCGGCTTTAGACAAAAGCCGCCTCTTGAAGAGGCGGCTTTGTCGGGGCATAAACCCCAGCGGGCGGCCAGTGCCCGACCACGTGCACAGAACCGCAGTACCTCCCTCCGCCCAAGCTCTCTTGCGACCTTCAAGCCCGCTCGGCCTCCCCCTTCCGCCGCCCTCGGCTCTCCGGTCATCTTGCCAACGTCTGCTGGCCTCGTTTCCGTTATTCCTCTCCTTCTCCACCTCAAGGAAGGTATGATTTGTCATTGGTGTAGGGTTTTAGGTACATGTTTAGGGTTTAAATGATTGTTTGAAATATTTTCTTCACTCTAATACATTGATGTCGACGTAATGGTATGTAGGATGTCTCGAGAAGTTCATTGTTTCTGTCACTGTGGGGGTACAATATCGAAGTCTAGTAAAGACATGACCTATGTAGGAGGTCGTATGAAAACCATCAAAATTGGTCACGAGATGTCATTTTCGGGACTGATTGAGCGCATTAAGTTCGTCTTCAGGTTGGATTTATCTCAAGGACTTGAGTTACAGGTCTTTCATAAAATGTCCCAAGATGGAGCAAGTTTTTATATTGGGTGTGTCGAGTATGACGATGATGTCCGAGAGATTGTCGAATATGCTGAGGAGATGGGTGTTGCATATCGGCCCGTGATATTTACTGTCACTTTCTCTATACCCGGATCTGGACCTCAAGTTTCTGTACCACAAGGTGGATCCATACCTCTAGTTTCTGCTCCCGTGGTAGGCATGGATCCTTTTAATGATCCGGAACTGGACAGGTTAATGGAACCCTCACCACAGAATACGGATGATGAGATGGAAAATGATGACAATGAGGAGGAGGATCATCATGTTGGAACTTGTATCGTATCAGACATTCATTTTTGAACATGAGAGGTGGTGATGGCTATATTCTGAATGGTGAAGATTGCATGAATTGTGATGATGGGATTAGTCTGAGCAACGAGTTGAAAAATGGCATGCTTTTCAAATGCAAAGCTGATTTGGTGTACGCCGTGAAGGTTTTCCACATTAAACGTCATTACAACTTCACGGTACTGGAATCAGATAAGAAGGTGTGGGATATACACTGCAACGAACGGGCTAGAGGTTGTTCATGGAGATTGCGTGGTCATCGTAGACCAATAGATGGACAGTTTGTTGTCTCAATGGTTGAGAAGCCGCATACTTGCTTGAATAGTGCTGTTAATCAAAACCATCCTCAGTTGGATTGCAACTTCATGGCACTCAGATTCCTGAATCAAATTAAAATATCTCCATCAGTCAAGGTTTTTTTTCTTTAGACATCAATTCAAGATGATTTTGGCTTCCATGTGAGTAGAAGAAGGGTTTGGGACGCAAGAAGGAAAGGCATTGAGATGGTATACGGTGATCGGAAGAAATCTTACAATGAACTTCCCTATCTTTTTAGAGCCTTTGAGCAGGCTATTCCTGGTTAGGTTACAGATATTGACACAACAACAATGAACCAAGGGGAGCTATTTGAGAGGGCCTTCTGGGCATTTGGTCATTGTATTGAGGCATTCAGACACTGCAGGCCCATTGTTAGTGTGGATGGTACACACATGTATGGAAGGTATAAGCAGAAGATCCTTATTGCTTGCTCAAGCGATGCAGCTAACCACATTTTACCGTTGGCTTTTTCTTTTGTCAACGAGGAGGATGGCCCTAGTTGGGCGTGGCTTCTGGAGAGGCTACGTTTGTATGTTTTTCGTGATCGTGCTGGACCTATTTGTTTGTTATCTGATCGTGCTCCTGGGTTACGTGCTGCACTCAGATACCCAGAGGTTCAATTTGTTCCACCATACGTACACTAGTTCTTTTGTCTCCGACATGTGGGTAGTAATTTCAATGATGCCCACAAAAATCAAACTCTAAAGCGTATGGTCATGAGGGCGGGAAAAGTCTATTCCCAAGCAAAATGGCAATCTTACATGGACAAGCTGAAGGAATGTGACGAGAATGCTGCAAAGTGGTTTGACACACATGATTGTCCAAAGGAACGTTGGGCAATTGCATTTGATAGTGGCTACAGATTTGGTTACACAACCACAAATTTTTCTGAGAGCTACAATGTCGTTCTTAAGGATGCAAGAAGTCTGCCAGTTGCGGCATTGGTGTTAAAGATGTACTACAACTGTATTAGCTACTTCTGTGACCGTCAGGACGAGGCTGATGAGCCGCAAAATCGGCCCTTTAAGAGTGCGGAATTAGCACTTCAACATGTCGATGCAGTCGGGCCGATTTTGGTCATCAAAGAGACCAACTCATTGATACATGTCAAATAAGAATGCGGTGGTCATTATTTTTTTTATTTTACTTGGCAAGAAACCAAGGTCGAACTCAGGGACACGAGCCTCTCTCGTATTAATCGGATTTAAGTTTATTTAGCTAAGTGTTGAGTTAAAGGCATATAGGTCAAAAATCATGCAAGAGAAGACAACAATGCATTAAAATAAACATGCATTTTTTTCAATTTTTATCATGCAAATAAATGCAGAGAAATGCAATGCAAGTATGCCCAAAATCAGAATAAATATGATGAGCAAGTTAATAAGAGTCAAATTCAGATTTATTTGAAGTGTCAGAGCTGATCGACAAAGTGAACAAGGCATGAGTACATAATAAGAGCCACTTAGCTAACATAATATTTCATTAAAAATCAAGTCTCTAAGATGAAAGATTAACCATGCCATTAGAAAGTACATCGAACAAGCTCTCAAACGAAACTGAAATCAACTAAAACAGAGGTACGGTGCTCAAGATATGCAATATGGAAGACAAGGGCATAAATGAAAGAAAACATGAAATAAACTTGCAGACAGGTCCCTGGGAGGGACTAAAATGTAAAAAAATAAAGTTCGGGACCTTCCCTGTAAATAACCCACACGCACAGGGGCATTTTTGCAATTTTGAAAACCTGTGAGGGTTTCAGTGTAAATTACCCATAGTGCACATGATCTGCACGTGACGCAGGAGCTGAATGCAATATGGAGAAGTCGGCTGGGCTTCCTTGCAAATTACCCAGGAAGCACGTGCCTTGCACGCGCTCCCCTAGGTTCGGGTCGGCTCGGAGGTTCGGAGGAGGCCCGGGTTGCTTTGGCTTGGCGTGCCTGAGGCTCGGGCTGGATCGAAGCTGCTGATGGCTCGGCACAGACTCGGAGGAGGTCCGGAGCGTCCGAGCCTGGAGGCTAGGGCGCGAGGTTCGGAGGAGCTGTGGTGAAGACACATGGCCGAAGATGGGCCATTGGATCATGCGCATCCAACGGCATCTGGAGAAGGCTCTGGCTGGTGGCGTGTCGGCATCGGGACCGTTAGATGGTCGCTGGGCGAGGACCATCTAACGGTTACTGTATCTCCTCCTTCGGCCGAAGGCGGGCGGCGAGTTTGGAGCTCCGGCGAAGGAACTCCTCCTCCGCCGCTCCATATCTGGCACAGCAGACCTCCCCAGAGCCCCTTGGATGGATGTCGAGGAAGATGGGAGCTCGGGGAAGGTCCGGAGGCTTCTGGCGTCAATCATCAGAGCTAGGAGGACGACTGCGAGGTCGATGAAATCGGCGCCGGCAGAGCTCCGACCATTCAAATCTTCGAATACCTGCAGATTAGGAGTGCATAGCCGAAGCATAGAGGTGTGTGCGTGAGGTGAAGTGAGAGCTCCGGTGGGTGAAGGAAGCGGGGAGCTCGGAGCTCCTCCGCCGCGAGGGCGGAGGAGGTGGGTCGGAGGCGATGAGAGGTATGGAAGAAGGAGACAATGAGCGGAGGGTGTCGCGTGAATGGGGGATGTGCGGCGAAACTAAATGGGAGGTCATCGGAGGGAGAAAGCTACTGGATGCAGCTAATTAAATCAATGAAATCAAAATAAAAAGACAAAGGAGGAAAGGGGACTTTACCTGAGCAATGGCGGGTTGAAGGGCCTGTGCTTGAGCTCCAAAAGGAGCTCGGGTCTTCGCAACATGCTGGGCGGCCATCCCAGCGAGCTCGGGCGGTGCTAGGGCGCCGCAGCTCCGCCGTTCAAGGCGGAGGGTCTCACCGGGGGAGCGGGTCGTCATCGCTCTATCCTCTCGCCTCCCCCTGTCATAGGGAGGCGGAGGAGGGTTGGGCCCCTCCCCGCGTAAAGATGGACGGGTTGGAATGACGGGGGATGCGCGATATTTGAAGGGGAAGATGGCGGAAGTGGTGGTGGTTGACGTGGTTTTTGAGGGTTGTTGAGGAGCGAGTGGGAAGACGACTGGAGTCGTGGGATGATGCGCGAGGATGGTGGATGACTGGGGAAGACCCAGCGGTGGTTGGCGAGGTGCGAGGAGGTCGGAGGTGATAGAAAAAATAGGAAGGGGGAAGTCGTGTGCGAAGTGGAAAACATGGGAAGAGAGGGTGGCTGAAGGTAGACGACGACGCGGAGCCTTTGGATCTGGAGATCCAACGACAGGGATTTGGGCATGAACGAGCGGATGTGATCAGATCGATGGCGAAGCGATCGAATGGCAGCTGGTTTGGCCACGTGTCGTGATAATAGAGCGGCACGAACAGACGGTGGTCATCAAAAGATGGCGTGATCGAAGGGCCGAAGAGCGTCAAAGGAAGCAATGGTCGAGATGAAAGAACGGAGGCGCGATCGGACGGCATCGATGGCGCCACGTGGCACGCTCTGGTAAGAGCGCTCACGTGCGGTGCAGATTGAGAGCTGATATCAATCGGAGGGCGGAGGAGCATCAACGAAAAGAACGGTCGAGATGGAAGATCTAGAACTCGATCGAAGGGCTCCGCAGTCGACACGTGGCGCGAGGGAAGAGAGGCGGCAATGAGCGGCGAAGATTAAGGGCGGGGATGATCAGACGGTCCAGGAAAAAGAAGGTGCGTGGATAGCCTGGAATCGTTGGATCTCAGGAGGAGATCCGACGGTTGGATGAGGAGGCGGAAGAGACAAGGGAGGCGGGGCCACGCGGCGCCCCCAGAACGGGCGGCCTAATCAGATTATTCTGATGATATTTTTGATATTTGAAGGCTTATTTGGTCGAATTTGAGAAAACTCAAAACATGAAAGTTGCAGATCTTGATGAGATCTACAAGTTTCATGTTGACCAAAACTAGAGATGAGATCAACTGTAGCCTCCAAATATTTTTAAGGGTATCTTTAAGTCTAAAAAATACCACTGATTTTTGTTTTGCCATTTTTTTGTGGTTTTTAATTTATTAAGGACTCTATTAATTACAGGACATTAACAGGGTTTTATTGACAAAACTTTAAGCAAGGGGGTTAATTATAGAAAATAAAGATGATGAAACTGAGGTTCATCAGAGGCGCGTAATTGTATTTTACGGGGTGAGAAATATACCAAATATGTGCATGACATGTTGAAGCATTGAATCGATAGAAGTAATGGCCACCGTTGTTTTCGCATACAAGGAGCACCCTTGCACATGTATGAGGTCGTCACAGGACAACGCATGACACAATTCGGTCTAAAAGGTGGAAAGAAACAAACTGTCTTGGTTAGCGATGCATCGTGTACATGTCAAAAATGGCAAACTCACAGAATCCCTTGTTCTCATGCATGTGTCGTTCTATCTCACTTGAACACAGATGTAGAAGAATATGTTGGCCCATGGTATACTTGGCAAGCTTAGTCGCACATTTATGAAGGGTTGTTCTACCCCATTGGTGATAGAGACAAGTGGCCCAGTTTCGACCATCCATTAGTTATTCCAGATGATAGCAGGATAAGGAAAAAGGGGCGACCAAAGAGTAAGAGGATTCACAATGAGATGGACATGAGGGAGAATACCGTGCAATCTCAATGCGGCACTTGTGGTGTTGAAGGTCATAATAGGCGGAACACCACGCATGGTAGGACGCAAAATACATGTGGTATCTGTGGGGGATTAGGTCATAACAGGAGAAGATGTCCCAACAGAGATAGTATATGAATGATTTATTTTAATATATTTTTAACTTATTTAAATCTAAAGTCATTGTTTAGTTATTTCTAATGTTGTTTATGAACAGATAGAGCCGGGCCCAGTTGACCGTTCTCTTTTACGCCAGTAGAGGGAGCACCGTTCTACTGTTGTTTGCGCAGGGGATGTAAGTACAATTTTTATAAGTTTTCACATAATATTTCCTTGAATAATTTTCATAATCTATATGTTTACTTTTTCAGGTGACGAGATGCCTACGGTACCGACGACGGGAGAGCACACTGAGGCATGTCCCATTGGACGAGCGCATAGTTCAGCACATTTACGTAGCGGGTTTTTTGGGCATATTGCATATGGATTTCATATCCTTGGACTGGCACCTGATTACAGCTCTGGTTGAGAGATGGCATCCCGAGATGCACACATTTCACATGCGCCACGGGGAGATGACAGTTACATTGCAGGATGTCGCGTTGGGTTGCAGATAGATGGTCAGGCAGTGATTGGTCCTACTATTTCTCCCAGTTGGGCAGGCTTGTGCGAGCGATTGCTTGGGGTCCGGCCAGAATGGCCCAACATTGATGGCGCTCGAGTCCGCATGACTTAGCTACTAGAGCACTTCTCAGTTCTGCCAGAGGACGCCGATGAAGATACCATTCTGCGATACACACGGGTGTACATTCTACAGCTTTTTGGTGGTGTGATCTTTCCGGACAAGTTCGGAAACGAGATCTCCATGCAGTGTAGTATTAGACTATGGAACAAGTCCGGACAAGTCCGGAAACGAGGTCTCGAATTGAGACACCTGCAATCGATCTCCGAGGGAAGAGCAATGTCGATTGGACGGAGTTCCATGCAGTCTATATCAGTTATGGAACATCCGTAGGGACTACGTGGTGTCGATGACGCCCATTTCATTGGGAGGACCAGATACGGTCATCGAGTACTTGCCATGGTATCGTCGAATTACAAAACGTTTCATTGGACGACATGGATGCACACTCGATTACGCGGTAAGATAGCATTTACTTAAATTACATATTGTAGTATGATTTAACATGTTCTGACAACAGTTGCTCATATTGCAGGTGTCTCAATTCGAGGAGATTGTTCGACTTTACGATGATGGTGCTCCTCGTATTAGAGAACTTGCTGCTGAAGCAAGTTCTAGGATACGTGAGTCTATGCAGCGACAGTTCCGAGATGGTTCTACCGACGAGCATTTACAGGAAGACGCCAATGCAGAAGCTACATCTCATCCCCGTTCACGTGTTCGAGGACGTGGACGGGGACGTGGTCAACGACAAAGGGGAGAGAGGCCTTCTGGCGAGGGAGATGTCTCAGTGGATACACAACAACCCCCTCAGTCTGGTATAGAATTTGAGACCCCAATTCCTAAGTGTGGGACATCCAGAGAGCCTACAACGCCGCCTGCACCACGGAGGGATCGAGCGGAGCACAATGCAGGACCTTCACATCATTCACCCCTCCCGTTGTCCTTCTTTGGAGTTGAAGGAATCGAGATGACCAACATCGATGACATAGATCGCAACAGCCAACTGCATGGATTTGACCCTAGACCATCGGAGACCACCATGGCAGATGAAAGACCGGTCAAATTACAATACAAAAGGAGGAGGGAGCGTAGACCATAGAACGATATGTTGGCAATTTTTTGTAATGTAAAGCAAGCATGTAATTTATAGTGTTTGCAACTATTGTCTTGTCGCTTGCGTTATGCACCTTGTATATGAACAATTTACTTTCTAATCTATGAATCTTGTCTTCTAAAGTTGTTCTAATATCATATTTTGTATTACATATTGTGCATGCGCTTCGCCAACGTATGAATTTTTTTTAAAAAAAAGGGGGAAGCAGTGCTGCTTCCCTTTTTTTAGGTTCTGGCGAAAAGCCGCCTCTTCAAGAGGCGGCTTTCATTGAGAGCCGCTTCTTCAAGAGGCGGCTTTTACTAAAGCCGCCTCTTGAAGAGGCGGCTCTTACTTAACCAAAGCCGCCTCTTGAAGAGGCAGCTCTTACTTAACCAAAGCCGCCTCTTCAAGAGGCGGCTTACCTACGGTACATAATAAAAAAAATTTGACCGTATACAGTTAATATCTTTATCAAATTGCCCCCCACGCGAATTTTCCTCGCCAATTACTAGATTCAAGCCGCAACCTCTCCAACCGCTAGGACTCCCGCCACGGTGGCTAGACATTAGAGGCTTCAAAGCATGTCCGGCTCCTGGTTACCTATACCGGCATCGGCTCAAACTGAAACCTTGGTTATTGCTAGCATAGACCCATTGTCCAAATTGAGGCCACCTAGTTTCCCGTCCAACTAAACGCTGGAAACGAATTGGCACCTTGTTTCTTTACTGACTTAGGTGCGGGATCAACTTTCCCGCATAATGCATTTCAACAAACAAATCCACAACCGTGGCTCACAAATAGTGCGGCAATCCCTGTATTGCGTGAGGAATGATTTAGATGCATCTATCCTGGGACGCATGAACTTGGCATTTTTAATACTGTTGCATCGTTCCTACTTCAACTTCTACTTAGCGCTTCTATTATGTGAATGCAAAATAAAACAGTGTGCAAAATAGATGTTCGTGTTTTTATTCATATGTTTGTTTTGTCTAAGCTAGTCACGTACATCATGCACACACTGAAGCTGCCCACATCTTAGGAAGAACTTAGTAGGTTGGAAATAGCAAAATAAGGGGTTCTTCTCCAAAGAAACTCAATCTTGAATAAATTAAAATTCCCCTCTTTTCCATGCACATATCTAATTTGATTTAATGCTAGATCGTATCACACACCTTTGCCTCCTTGATAAGGTTCCTCCTTCTCCTTCCACTTGCAATTACATGAAAGAAATCTGCATTTGCATCCTCCTCTTTAAGTCAGGTGGTTATAAGCTGCTGTATCCAGTCAACAACCTTCTTCTTTTCCTCCTCTTACACGATGCCTCGTTAAGTTTGTTTGAGCTTGATTTTTCGTCCATAATCAAAGAATAGAAGTCCTCAAGTATATATAGTTCCCCCACCTTATTCTATGCTTCACGCCCCTTTGGGCAACACTGTTGCCATATTTGCATTTATGCTAAAGAATGCCACCAGCATACAACAAAATAAGAATAGAGCAATCATCGACAGAAATTCTTCAAAAAAAACGGTATGCACCGCTAAATCAGGGGCAACACTTAAGGTGTCTGTCAAAACCCCGACTGGCTGATGCATGATCGGGCACCCTTGTTTCACTCCCTCTTGTGGCCTAGAGAAGCCATCTCGATGGCACCCAAAGAAGTATCAAGAATTAACCCATCCATTGCATATATTTGCTGTAGAGTTGAGAAACAAAATATTGCAATCAAATCGAATGGGCTTAAGAAAAGACCATGTACCGGTTTTTTTTAAAAAAAACCATGTACCACCAAAATTCTTGAGTATGATTCCCATGATCTATGGCTTGAAATGGGAAACTGAAGCCATACTCTCAAGGACCCCAAGGAGAATCTTCACATGTGTATTCTTGGTCCGGCAAGTGTGCACAGTTCTAGTTGTCAATGGAATAGTCGCTGACGATGAGTGAAAGAGAGAGTGCATGTTGTAGCAGAGATGGACGTTTCTACTGATTTTCGGCCAAAATTATGAAATTATATCCAGATTTGGTTATGTATGAAAATTCCGAAGCTTTTTTTGGGTTTGTTTGTAACTTTCACATATGCGATCAGATGTGATGTCCATAAATTTAGTTTCATTGAGTTTGAATCGTTAAGATAGTTCAAATGTCTGTCACAATCCTTTCGCCGACATGATTTCCACTTGTCACATAAAGAGTCGATTTTGGTTTGGTTCGTGGTAAGATGCTATTTCCTTGTACCAAACGTATCTTGTACATCTAGGTTTGGATCTTGCAAATTGGTTGTCAAGCTGTTATGTAGTCACGCTTTTTCGTTTATTTCTATATGAAGGACACTTGATTCCACGTGCCTACTACTAGAAGACTTGTCAAGTAGAAGAAGATGGCTGCTTTTATAGCAAGCTACAAGTATCAAGTTCCATCTTCAAGTTCAGGGAGAGTATGCAGACTCCATATTGCTTCATGTTGGGAGTTGCGTGGATTGGTGGGTCTATATATAGACCTCCATGCTCCTCTCATAATATGTTAGACCTCCATACTTTTTGAAGTCCTGGAAAAAAATGACATGAAGATCTGATCCCAATTGGTTTCTTCTCCTGTCGTGCAGGATGCTTATCTTAATTTTCTCGATTCATGTAAGTCCATGTTTTGATGTATGTTTGGCTAATCCTTATTCAAATTCTTTTTATTGAAATGTGGCTACATTTCAAAATATAACGCTATGAGGCTGTGATGATTTTCAAAGGTTCAAAAAATTGAAGTCTTCCTCATTCCTAACTTAATTTGGAGAAAAAATACTGATTTGTATGAATTTCAGTTTGTGGTCTATGGTTTTGGAGTGGAGCATTGTATTTGATTATTGTGAAACTACTTGCGAATAGGCTGAAGTGGGTTCTTGCTTCTATTATCAACATGGGCTATACATCTTTTATACATGGTCAATCCATTGGTTCTTGCATTTGAAATTTTTAGCAGATGGGAAGAGACATAGGGTTGTGGTTTTGTATGAAAGGTGGACTTTGCTAAAGCGTATGATGGCTTGGCCTTGGATTGGATTTTTTGTGTTCTTCTTTAAGTAGAGATTCCCTGAGGTTTGGATGGGTGGATGAATACATGCATTACCACAGCTGCCGACTCGATTGTGGTGAATGATACACCGCGTGAGGCTATTTTTACCCGCAAAGAGGAATTAGACATTGTTACCCTCTTGCATTGCTTTGTTTGTGATTGTGGCAGATTCATTGGGCATCATTTCACATGGGACTGTTGGCAAGCGGATTCTTTTGTGGGTACAATTTAGATGACATCTCTATTCCTATTCTACAATATGCTGGAAGTATCATTTTTTTGGTTGAATGGGTCCTCTTCTAGCAGAGGTTACTGCAGTGTTGGTAGACTTGTTTGGTCGCTTTTTGGGACTGATGTTGAATGCATCTAAATCCCCTATAGGTCTTGAACCGAGTGAGGCTCAAGTTTGCACGATTGCACTCTCCCCAACGTACATTGTCGATATAGTACTTGGGCATGTTGTTGTCCATGGGGAGAATCAAGGTGGACCACTGGTTGCCTTTGATCGAGAAATTGGAGAACAAGTTGGTTGGTTGGAAAGTGATATATCTGTCCTGTGGAGGGAGATTGATTCTGTTGAGAAATGTGATGCAGACTAAATTTAGGGAAGGATTGTTGAGAGGTGAGAAGAGAAGAAATTGGGTGAGGGGACATGGAAGAGCACTTCAAGTTGCGTGGGAAGGGAGAAGACAGGGGAGGAAAACTAGACTGGAGGATTTGAGAAGAGAAAGAAATTGAAAGGAGAATAAAGCAAATACCTAATCAACTTTTACTTCTTTTCATGTTTCTATTACAAATGAGTAGATTGCTTTATATAGGGATTTATCCCATTAAAAGATGCAACCTTTCACCTGAAAGTCTCATCTAAATCTAAAAGATGCATCCAAAGGTTGTGAACCTTGGTTTTTACAAAATTAAAAAATTACAATAAAATTCCAACAAAAAATAAATATTTTAAACCACATCAATTCTCCTCTTCTTTTAAAAACTTATCTCATGATGAGTTGCTTTATCAACAAGTTCAACAGAGAAGAAATACATCTGAATTAGTCTGATCAATGTATTTCTCTTTCTTTCAGCATTACATTTGTAATTCTTTCCCACTGGAGGTGTCTACACAGTTTTTCATTACACCATTGCATGCTTCTCAATTTGTTGTGATAGAGGCATCATGTTGGTAAGTTGCGGTTGTATTAATGATGGGGAGAGTTATATTGGTGATAGCGCCCTTGCTGGAGGGTTGAACGGATGCCTCTGGAGGGTTGAACAGGGCTTGGCATCACCCTTTGCAGGATCACGTGCATGAGAGGGGTTGGCGGATCAACAAAGTGTTGCTAGCATCGTCAATGGGGGCCTTGAAGCTACCAACGTTTGTGAGGATGCAATCGGAGTGGGCGTTAGGTTCAGGTTTCTGCGTGGAAGAAATGGCTAACAACGTAGTGGCCATTTGGACATCGGCTTCGTGTGCAAATAAGTCAAGAACTTCAGACTTTTCATCAGCGGGACCTTCGTCAAAGGTGGGTTTCTTGTACAACAGTTGGAACAATGAAATCTTCATTTTGAATGAATATATTTTCATCAAACACGTGTTGTATTGATGTTGTATAGTATGAATCTTAATTATATCTTCTTTTATTCATGAATCCAACCATAGTTGCATCATTATGTTTGATAGAATGTGACTCTTGAATTTCTTTTGTCAAAACCGTGAGCATTGGCCAAGACGACTTAAGTTGAATATCATTTTCCAATGATCGACATGATCGTCAAATCACGGGAATGATTTGTGATTCGATACCAATTGATGCGGACTAAAATTAGAGAAGAATTGTTGAGGGGTGAGAAGAGAAGAAATTGGGTAAGGGACGAGGAGGAGTATGCCAAGTTGCATGGGAAGGGAGAAGATAAGAGAGGAGAACTGGATTGGAGAATTTGAGAGGAAAATAAATTTAAAGGGGAAAACAGATAAAGCCAATGACTAACCGACTTCTACTTAATTTCATTTTCCTATTACAAATGAGTAGGTTCTTTATATAAGAAATTTAACCCATTAAAAGATGCAACCTTTCACCAGACACATCCAAATCCAAAAGGCACAACAAAAAGTTGTGACCCTTGTTTTTTTAAATAAAATTCAAAAATTACAATAAAACTACAACAAAAAACATTTTAAATCGCATCATAATGTCCCAACAACGCCACCATTCTATTTATCTATTCTTAAGCTCTCGCAGAAGGTCAAAATTTGTTTGGAGAGTATTATGAGGAGATTTTTTTGATATAAGTCCGAGATTGACCCAAGATAGATCTGAATGGAGGCGAAGAATCCATGTAGCCGATCCTACTTAATTGCGGGAAAAGGCTTTGTTGTTGTTTTAGTATTATGAGGAGATTTTTTTGTCTACTTCTAGCGGAGAAGCAAGAGGTGTGGCATTGGTGGCGTGGGATAAAGTGTCTAAGCTGTTGGAGATCTAGGGTTAGGAGTGCTACGGTTGGTGTAGATGAATAGGGTGCTCCTATCGAAGTGGGTCTACAGAATATGGGGTCGAGGGGAGGATCTTATATGTGTGGTTTTAAACGATATCTATCGGGGACTTGAGGGGGATGGTGCATTCATGCAGTTGAAAGGCGATCCCTGGAGATCCATTTGCTCAATGATGGGAGAATTGGGCCACTTCTATCGCGGCCACTAGGGAATGGGGGTGTTGTCAAGATATGGATATATTGGTTGTCGGAGGTGGGCTTCCTTGGTGTGGAATACCCGAGACTTCTAGTTATGGTGACTGTTAATGAGGCTCTAGTTGCGGATTACTGGTCCCCTTTGGCAGGGGGTATGATGCTTGTTGTTAAGAGGCACGATTTGGAGAGTTTAAGAGGATGCTTGGGATCATGGGGTTAAGGGACCTATTGATGAGTTTGATTGCTGGAGTTGGAAAGGATCACACTACGTGAAAATGTTTACGAATGCCAGGTGTCAGGTGCAATACCATTGGATTAGGATTTGGTTAGGGTGCATACATTTTTTGGAGGATGAAAAATCTGTTGAAGGTTAAAGTTCTCACATGGTTGCTTCGGTGCGGGAGGTTGACGACGAAGGTACTCCGGGTGCATATCATTCCCAATGCTGACACCGTTTGCCCGATATATGGATATGGTGATAAGGACATTGATCACCTCTTTTTCCAATGTAGCGGGACAAGAGAGGGGTGGAATAGGACAAAGTTCGTGTGGCTAGATACCTCTTGTGGGGAACGATTCTGGCACTCGTTAGGAACCCCGACTTACCATGGGGAAAAGGATTGGCTCAAGGAATTTGTTGTTTTCTGGGCCATTTGGTTGGACACAAACACATTGGTGTTCAATGGAACAATACACTATGTGAAAAACATTATTGTGAAGACATGTAATTTGTACGAGGGTTGGGTTATATGTTTTAAAACATTTGCTATACATGATTTTTTAATGGAGAAAACGAGAGAGATCAACAATAGGTGGTGATTCTGCCATTTTTCTTTAAAAAATCAATTTTTTCTCTCCTGAGTTATTTTGGGTCCAATTCTGTTGTTTCCATCAAGTGCATGTGAGTGTTACATTTTTAGGGTTTTTACACTTGTGTCCTTAGCTTATGAAATATCAATTCTGTCCCTCCCCTTATTGGAATATCAATTGCCCCCTACTATCTTGTGCTATTATTGCTTGTGCCCCTAGGGTTAGTTGTTGTCCATCCACCTTCTAAATTGACGTTATCTTTATGACATATGGGTAATTATTAGGAAAAGGTAGGACACAAATGACGACCAACCACTTGTACCAAAAACACAACAGTTGTGAGTCTTTCCATGGTTCGACCATCATCGAATCTTGCACTGGTAGTAGAATCTTCGAGCTCCACAGGGATGGTTTAACTTCCCTAACCCATGTTTTCTCCCTCCACGTGGGTCCCACTTTATTCCTTTTTTAAAAAATTAAATAAATAAATTTTACATCATCAATCCTATCAAAAAAATAATATATTATACCATCATCTCATATAAAAAATATAAACTACTCCACTTCTACTCACTTTTTCAAACTCCAATACAATCACATCACAATAACTACTCACTTTTTCAAACTCCAATACAATCATATCATAATAAACCCACTTCTAACCCACCCCCAGTTTAACCCTCTATCCAAACACCAAAACCCAAAAATGGGTTACCTGCAACCAGTTTAACCCACCTAAACCCACTATCCAAACACCCCCTAAAGAATGTCAGGTTGATGTCCCCCACATCACCCCCCACACACAACCTACCCACCAAAATATTGGACATGGTCAAAGAATTCCAACTTTTGTGACTATTTCTTGATGCTGCAGCTTCTCCACATGTCGTTGTCCTTGTGAATTGTTAGAGGTGTGAAGCTAAATCTCTTCTAAACAAAGACATTTTCGTTTAGTTTTTTCTTTCCTTTTCAGGTAGAACCATGTTCTTCAGTCTGCTACAGATGCATCTCAGTAGCTAAAACAACCAACATGTTCTTCTGTTGCTTGAAGGTGAAGTATTCAGTCATTGTTGGCCCACTTCCCTTCTGTTGGCTTAGAAGTAATAGCACCTGGCAGCTGTTGTGCATGATTGGAATCCATCATCCACAGCTGTAGGCTATTAATGTCTTCTCTTTGAATAGGAACCCATTCCTTCATCCCTTTCCCATCATTCCTTCCAACATTTCCTCGTCTTCGTCTAAGACAGCATCAACAAATCAGAAGGGAGCTTCCACGTGAGATCCCTTGCTCGAATCAACCTACAATTGTGGCGGTGTCGTGGGTGCTCAAGATCGTGTCTATTCAAAAACCTATCTCTATGCACTTCTGATAGGGTCTCCCAATGTGGCTTCATGGTCAGGTGAGCTTAAACCAGATTCGATAGCTTTTTCCCTCTTATTGATGTGGACGCATCCGGTCAGAGAAAAGCCCTTAGGGTGCGTTTGGTTAGCGGGTTAAACTGGTAGAGGGTAACCCGTTTTGGATTTTGGTGTTTGAATAGAGGGTTAACTGGGGGTGGGTTAGAAATGTGTTTGTTGTGATATGATTGTATTGAAGTTTGAAAAAGTGAGTAGTTATTTTGATGTGATTGTATTGAAGTTTGGAAAAGTGAGTAGAAGTGGAGTAGTTTATAATTTTTATATGATATGATGGTATAATATATTATTTTTTATAGGATTGATGATGTAAAATTGATTTATTTAATTTTTTAAAAAAGGAATAAAGTGGAGTAAACTCCCCAAAGGGGAGTTTAACCCGGTAGCCGAACGCTACCTTAGCGAACGGAGGTTGTTGACAGTAGAGAGGACTCGCCACCCGGATCTACTGGAGAGAAGCCCTCAGCCGGAAAGGCCCTTATCGGGAGACCTTGAGGCAGAAGGCGACCACTTTTGGCTCATCAACACCTCGAGGAGGTCATGGGAGGAGGGGATGAGGGAGGATGGAGGAGTTTGACTGTTATGCCCCTTTTATCCAGACCTTGATACGAATAAATCATGGTTTAGTTCAATCCATTGATGTCCAAACAAACGGATGGGACACAAGTGATAACGGTGTAAGAAGATAGGTACACAACTGATATTCCAAAAAAAAGGGAGGCACCCATGTTAAAACCCCTTTTTTATTGTCAAGTCTTGTATATATTGGGTTTTTTTGGAACAAGATAGGCAAGGACAATGAAGCTATACCTGGAAATTGTTCCTCATTGGGTACCGGGTCTGGATAACCAACAGTTTGCTCCTCAAGTCGGGTGTCGGGCTTGTCTTATTATGGTTAATTTACGTCCTTTGCTCAATATCAGTTATTGGGCTTTGTCTTATTCTGCCCAATATCTTGTCCTGTTCTCCGTAATACATTCTTTGCTTCTCAAAGCAGTTACTGGGTTTGTCTTTTGCTGCCTAGCAACAGTTATTGAGCTCCATTAGTTATTGGGCTTTGTATTCTGCTGGATAATTTACATCATTTGCTGCTCAACATCAGATATCAGACATGTCACTGGGAACTGTCTTAAACGGTGAATTGACTGATTTTTTCTAAAGATATGATGTATATGAATAGTCACAAAAGCTTTACCCAGGGGACATCATTTTCTTTGTCCCGTCTTTAGGGATTGTTTATTTGAATTCCTTTTATATACCATTTTTATTTTATATTATTTCACTTCTTTATCTGATAAGCAATCTTAGAGAAGGTTTGAATTTTGTGCGTCATTCGCATTTTGGTTGTTGCCAGTTGATTAACACGTTATTTGTTGATGACATGGTCTTTGTTTGCACCTTCCATTTTTCTAGATTCCATTTCAAAGATGGTTTGCTATGTTTTTTTAATTACAAAATATAAGGAATTCTGACTGATTCTAAGATTGGAGTGTATTTTGTTATGGGTATTTGCTGCATATACATGCCGTCATTAAATTCTGTTCCTTTTCTTGAATGTCTACGATGGGTCAATAGATTCTATCCACTATTTTGTTAGGGTGCGTTTGGTACGTAGTTAGGGCGGGTTAAACTGGTGTTTGGATAGAGGGTTTAACTGGGGTGGGTTTGAAGTGGTTTGTTGTGATATGATTGTATTGAAGTTTGGAAAAGTGGGTAGTTATTGTGATTTGATTGTATTGAAGTTTGGAAAAGTGAGTAAAAGTTGAGTAGTTTATAATTTTTATATGATATGATGGTATAATATATTATTTTTTGATAGGATTGATGATGTAAAATTGATTTATTTAATGTATTAAAAGGAGGAAATGTGGGGCCCACTTTGGAGAGAGGAGTGGGTTAAGGGGGATGGGGAGTTTACCCCACTATCGGAATGGCCTCTTAAGGTGCATTTGGTACGCGGGTTAGAGCGGGTTAAACTGGTAGACGGTAACCCGTTTTTGTGTTTTGGTGTTTGGATAGAGGGTTAAACTGTGAGTGTGTTAGAAATGAGTTTGTTGTGATATGATTGTGTTGAAGTTTGAAAAAGTGAATAGTTATTGAGATGTGATTGTATTGAAGTTTGGAAAAGTGAGTAGAAGTGCAGTAGTTTATAATTTTTATATGATATGATGGTATAATATATTATTTTTTGATGGAATTTATGATGGAGAATTGATTTATTTAATTTTTAGAAAAGAAAGAAAGTGGAGCCCACATGGAGAGAGAGGGGGTGGGTTACCCCACTACCCGAACGGGCTCTTGATATTTTATCACGGGTACCATTGAGTTTGATTTAGTTCGGTGTTGTTGCAGATATTTATAGGTAAATTACCACTGGTAGGCAGATATTTAGTTCGGTGTTGTTGCAGATCCTCGTTGGCCATGTTCTGATGGCATAAATGAATGCAAATTACTAGCCATAAATACATGATTTCTTCTTGGTTTTCCTACTCTGGTTAACTTGTATGCAATTATAAAAGTTTGTATAAGACTATAATTCGTTCTTTTCCAATGCCACCACTCTCCTTTGTCCATTTTTTTGTTCCTAGAAGCGAGGGAAATCGGACCAGGTCAAAGTTAAATGGTATAACATATTTTTTTGGATTATGCTTCCGTTGAATTGTGAATCTTGCTTCACAGGTCTTCCTTTTCCATATGCTGGTGTTTCAACAAAGTCATGGTTTCTCCGTCTTACAAATTTCAGGTACCTCAAATATTTGACAAAAAGTACTTGAAGAAGCACAACGTGAGGGACTGGCTACGGGTAATCGCATCAAATAAATATCGCAATGTTTACGAGCTTCGATACTTCAACATAGCAGAGAATGAGGGTGAAGATGAAGATTGAAATTTTGCATCCTGATTATGAAGCCTTGCTAAAAGCATCAATATTTTCTTTCAGACTTTCTTTTCCCGATTATGAGAACCTCTTCAGGTGCAGTTTGACATGCGTATTTTACAGACTTGTCTTCTTTTTGTTCAACATTGTGTTGGCACCAGGTGCTCGTTTGAGTGTACCTCTCGGCCGACGGCTTCACTGACCAATCAACAACCTGAAAGATCATGCGTGATTTGTGAAGGTATAGAATTTGTAGTTTGCAGTTTACTGCACTCAGTTGGGAACACTCAATACAGCTTATGTGCTTTCAAGAGTTCCATTAATTTCAGGATTGGTTAGGTTGAAGCATCTTGACGCAAAAATGCCAAAAAATTGATCCCTGTAGGCCATTTTAGGACGGTTTTGATTTATTTATAGGGGCACTTTTTACTCCGATGAGGAAAAGCCTTATTCAGTGGCATTTATATATCTGCTAGGTGTGATTTATCTTAGTTTCCAGTTATATTCCAATCCATCAACCGTGCAATCCTGGACATGCTGCACTACCCATATCGAGAACTTGAAAGCATCGCGCGCCACTCATGCTACGCATTGCATATGGTGCACACCCACGACTGACTTATTACTGTTTGAAGCATTCATATGGTATAAACCTCTCAGTTATGTTTTGATTTCATTTTGATCGAATTCTCTAGCTATTTTATCATAAAGATCAAAGAAAGTTTCAAATTTAAAATCATTTATGAGTATAATCCATACCTTTTCTTTGACCTTTCAGATAAAATGATTAAGAACATCCAATCGAAATGTAATTTATAGATATGTAAAATATATTAAATCAAATACTATTTCGCAAAATAAAAACCGCGGTCGTACAACAGAGACCTCTGAGGCCCCCTCCCACCACAAAATAAGCCGAATCTCCTCCAGACGTCCCACTTCTTACATGTGTTCATATTTTGACGTCGTAGTGTACTGAGGCCCCTCGCATTTTCCGAACCACAAAATTATGCCACCTAAGCAAAAAAATGACAAACAAGAGATAAGTAAATAATTCAAACAGATCCTCGAGGGAAACGAGCTCAAAATCGCAAGGCTTTAGAAATCGGTCGCTCGGGACCGGTGGGATTCCCACAACGAGGGACGGGCGACACGTGCATGTTTGAATATATCAGATGACCTTGCATTGAAATCACTGCCGGCATTTGTGTGAGCCGGCGATTGCGTGAAGATTGAGTCTCATGCGAGACTCACGTAGGTGTGAATGGGATAGGGATCCCTATGCAAGGTAATACTTATGATTTTGGTGTTGTATCTTCCCCTTTAGAAGGAGGTGTATTTATAGATTGTGTTATGCCCCTTGTATAGTTCGTCCCTCTCCATCCACATCCGACTTGTTTGAGTCTCGCATGAAACTCAGCCTTCGCGCAACCGCCGGCGACAGTTTTAGCGTGAGGTCATCTGATATATTCAAACATCTCCCACTTAATCGATATACATGGAGACATCTCTTGATTGACTCAAGCATTCATAAGTTTCGTCAAACCAACGTGTTTGATGTATGTACCTGATGGTATTCCCTTAGTTAGAAAATCAGATAACATATCACTTGTTGGTATATAGGTTACCTCAATTTCTCATTTTACCACTATATCTTGTATATAGTGATGTTGAATTTATATGTGCTTTCCTTTATAACTATTAGCTCTACTATTGATCAAGTTTATTGCAGCTTGATTATCACAATGCATTTCAATTGGACCTTTAACCAACTCAAGGTTTGAGTTTTCCAGAAAGCATTTAATCAAAATCACATTAGTGGTGGTCATTCTACATGCAATGTATTCTGCCCCATGTGTATGTCTGGATACACATCCTTATTTCTTGCTAGCCTAAGAAACGATTGATCCACCAACTATAAAAGGCAACCAAATGTAGATTTTCTATCATCCACATCCCCTCCGAAATCTACATCAGAGTATCCTACTACTTCAAGTGATTCAACTTGATACACCCGTTTCAGATGCATAGTTCCTTTCAAATATCGAAGAATCTTCTTTACAACTTCCCAATGTGATGGTCCGTGATTACTTTGATATCTACTGATTGGGCTAAGTGGATAAGCCAAGTTGAGTCTAATACACATCATTGCATACATGAAATTTCCCATCGCTTGTGTATATGAAACTTGTAAAAGTTTCTGCTCCTTTCCAGGACATTGACTTTTATTGGGTCTCTTTCCCAGAACAATCTGTGCATGAGAAGGAGTGTTGTTGTGCATTCTAAATCTCTTTAATACAATATGCAGATATTTTCTTGACTTAGACTCAATGTCCTTTAATCTCTAACTCTTGTAATTTGAATTCCTAAAATATAGGATGCTTCGTCCACATCCTTCATCTCAAATTCATTGCTCCATTTATCTTTAATTTTATTAAGCATTCCTATTTCATTACCCACACGTATAATGTCATTTATGTACAATGACATAATAGCAATTTTGCCCACTCTTCATGGCATATGCACAATTATCCAACTTATTTGTATAAAATCCAAATTGGATAATTTTCTTATAAAACTTGAGGTCCCATTATCGTGAAGACTATTTCAAGTCATATAATAATTTTATTAACTTATAAACCAATTTTCCTGTCCTTCCACCTAAAATTCATCAGGTTGTCGTACAAAGACCTCTTCCCTTAATTATCCATTAAGGAAGGTTGTCTTTGCATCTATTTGAAATAATTCCAAATCCATATATGCGACTATAGCTAAGATCATTCTAATTGATGCAAACTTAGAAACATAAGAGTAGGTTTCCTCGAAGTCTATTCCAATTTACTGAGTATAACCCTTGACAACTAATTTGACTTTGTATTTATCAACAACATTATCAGCTCGATATTTTTTTTTAAATCTCACTTTCATCCTATGGATTGTCTACCTTTTAGCAAATCACATAACTCCCATACACTATTTCATTCAATTGAGTCCAACTCATCCCTCATGTCGACCACCCATGATTCTAACTCATTCGAAACTGTTGTCTCGTTAAAGGATATGATATCTGTACAATCCACTAATCCTTTTATATGGTGTAACACGAAGCCTCGCATCCATAAAATGATAATCTTCCATCCATGTAGGCTTTGTTATTCTCTCTTGTTGCCGATTATACTCCGGGTTGTGTGGGTTCACCCACTTCCTCTAAAGGTCATCATTAACCATAGGTTCATTCTCTATATATGGATGATTAGTATCATCTACTAATTCTTGTTTTATCTTCAAGTTGTCTTCATTGTCTTGTAGGGCAATTAGATGATCCAATTTCTCTACTTGTTCTTTCCTTCTCTTGATGAATTTCAAGAAAAGTTACATTACGACTTTCAATCAGACCTTTAATTTTATAGAATATATATCCTTTAGATTTTTAACTATATCCAACAAATTTACACATTAGTGCTTGAAGTCTGACTTCTGTTTAAGTTGACTCGGTACCAAGGCATGTGCAACACATCCCCATTTCTGGAGATGACCCAACTCAGATTTCCTGCCATTTCAAATTTCATATGACGTTGATTCTACGGATTTGGTGGGAATCCAATTCTGTATGTAGTTAGCTATCAATACTACTTCTCCTCAAAAAATTTTTTGAGAGACTCGAGTGTGATAATATACACGTAACTGCATTCATGAGAGTTTTGTTCTTTCTTTTAGATACACCATTTTGTTGTGGTGTAAAAGATATTGTAATCTGCCTATAAATGCCTACTTGAATGCAGTAATCCCCAAACTTATTTGAGGTATATCATCCACCTCTATCAATCATAAGGATCTTAATTGGTTTTCTCAATTTTATCTCTACTTCTGTCTTATATATCTTGAATGTTTAAAGGCTTATGCCTTTCTTCTTAAGAGATAGATATAAGAGAACTTGGAGTAGTGATCAATGAATGTTATGAAGTATTTCTTATTTCTATATGTACTGGCATTTAATGATTCACATATATATGAATGGATCAAGCCTAATAATTCCTTTGATCGAATTCCCATCGAGAAGATCTTCTTCATCATTTTACCGGTCAAACAATGTTCACATGAAAATGCCCTTACACCTGTAATCTTAGCAAAAGATCAGATTTTATCATTTGATCTATTTTCGAATTTTCTGGATGACCCAATATCATGTGTAATAAATCATAATTCGATAAATAATATAGAGAGTACTCAAAAGCCACATTCATTGATTCACTAGAACTTATTACAGGAAGATAAAATAGATCATGTTCGGGGACAAACTTTCGCATGTCATAAACCTTCTTATTCTTTCCTATGGATATGCTATTATTATAAAACCGAACCTCAAAGTCTTTCTTGAGCAGAACTGGAATATATACGAGGTTCTGACATCCTGGAGCATATAGTTCATCTTGAAGTAGCATTATATTATCATCGTATGTAATTTTTTCCACTTTCAACTGGCTCGTTTTTATTTAATTTAAATAATAGAATTGGGTTTCTTTTTTCAAATTCTTTTATTATTCCTTTTATAATTAGAACTATTTTTTCAATCCATTTTGTTTTTTCTTTTAAGGCTCTTATAAACCATTTTATTTTTTTAAAAACTTTTAGAACTAGAAAAATTTTCTTTTTCACTTTTATATATATTTTTTGAATTCATTAAAAATGGGTTAAAAAAAGGCTGTTTTCGTGGAGAACCAAATGGTACTTCTACTTCTGTTCCCCAAATTGTTAGAAAACAAAATCAAGTATGTTTGTCCCAACACCTTCATTATCTAAGTAGATGTTGTTTCCCATGAAGATCCTCTATTCATCTTTCTTCAACTCCTTAAAGTCCGCAAGCTTCTCCTTTATCTTGACAATATGACGGTTGCAACAGAGTCAATCCACCATCGATCACAGTCAGTGACCGCAAAGTTGCACTCTACGACAACTACACATTCATTTTTCTTCTTGCCTTTGTTTTCAGGCACTTCAGAATTTCCTATCTTCTTCTTGTTAGGGTAATTGATCTTGAAATGGTCATATTTGTCACAATCAAAGATGAGCCACGTTGGTACTTTCCACTTTTGCTCTTGAAAGTCACCTTAGAGGGTCCTAGTTTTCTCTTTGCGTGCACTACACTTGATTCTTGTTCTTCTTCCTCGACTTCAAAGATCTCGACTTTCGATCTTTGCTTCGAGAGGTCCTGCTCAATCGCAAGTTGTGTAGGTAGATCCGTCACACTTTTGATGTTGCCATTCATCCTCAAGGATGTGGCACCATGTTGAATGATGGTGGGAGACTTCCTAGAATGGTTGTTATCTTCATCCTCTCCGGAATCACCATTCAACAACCGCTAGATCCTTGATCATCACGATCATTTTATTTACGTGCTCGAGGATACTTTAAGATTCCTTCATTCTACATGAGATATACTTGTAGAAGAAGCTGAACGCTCACTTCTGATTTGGAATGATATTTATCCTTAATCACAGTCTACAACTCATACGCTGATTTACAGGTCTCGAAGACCCGAATCAGATTCAACTCCATATGAATCAACATAAAGCTCATATCCCTATAATCTGTTTTCTCCCACTTTTTGTATGTCCTGATTTCCTACATGACTGGATTCTCAGATAAAGTAAGGTCGGGTTTGTCTATTATGGATTGTATGCTATCACGTAGAAGGTCAAAGTAGATATTTTTACTCCACAATTCATAATTAGTACCATTAATGTACCCAATTTTCTCTACTTCAGTGGAAATAGTCCTACTTGTCAATTTAGATCTAATATAATAAATGTAAGCTTGTTTGAGAATAAGCAAAGATTTTTAAAACTTTAATAAAACAACTATTATGCTGTGGTTTAAGTTGAAGTTGAAGCTTATTTTACTGAAATTAAGCAACGAAGTTCTTAAAAAAAGATAAGATAAGGCTAAAAAAGGGTTCTACTTTAATTCATCTAACAAAGTGCCTAAAAATTAATGGAGATATAAGATTAACTAGTTACACATCGACAACAAAGGTATAATTTATTAAAATACTATCTCACTCCTTTAATAAACAAGTTAAAAAAATCACCCTAACAAAGCTTGCAACAACTACTTGGTTAAAAACATATTATTTAATAATTTAATTAAAAATAGAACTTCTAATGTTAATAGATTAAGCAAAACAACAAATTATACAAGTAAAAAATGTTATTAAAAAAACTTCAATTACCCTTTTAAAACTAAGCACTGATTTTTTAATTACAAATTCTCTTGCTCCTTAAAGTCTCTCTCCCCTTTATTTTTCCCTTTTCAAACCTTAAGAAAAAAACACACGGAGAGCAAGTTTTTTTTAAAAGTGTTGAAACACATGATTTATAAAAAAACAAGACTGCCTACTAAAAAAGGACAATCACGGGTGCTTTAAAAAAGGAGACAACTGCATACAACAATTCCAAAATGAAAAGGACGATGCATAGAAAAGGACAATGTTAAGGCTTCATTAAAAGGACAAAGATGCCTACTATAATAGGACAACCATGTTGAATCAAATAACAAGAAAATTTCAAATAGAAAGTTTTTTTAAACACGTTGAAACATGCTTTATTAAAAAGGACAAAGCTCAGGCTTTATTAAAAAGGACAATCACGGATGCCTAAAACTTTAAAAAAGAGAACAACTGTGAGATTGTTGTATAAAAGAGAACTTGGAGACCCTATAGGATTGTTTCTTTAACGAGAGAGGAACAATGACCGTCTCAGAGGAGTGGTAAGCGATTACTGTGCGCACGCCAAAGATTGCGTCAACGCTAGACCTGGCCAATGGGCCGGGAGCCCGCCCGCCCGCCCAGCCCGCTCATGGGCCGAGCTTGAGCTTGGAGATTTAAACATGAGTCGGCCCGACCCATCCCGCAAAAACTAAAAAATATATAAATATATGCCAAATTATACATGTATTAATATGATACACTTTATGTTTTTCATTTGTGACATTAGTTTTAAATAAAATTCAATAGTTTACATGTCAAGTAACATGTAAACTACTTATATTAATTACATAAAGTATAATTGCTATTAATAAAGTCATTTATACATATTAAATAACATTAAAAATCAATTGAAAAAGAATGAAATGAGCCATTGGCCGGCCCATAGGCGGGCTTTGGACAGAGGTTTTTTAACCTCGGCCCGTTCGGCCCGACCTATGGGCCGGCTCGGCCTGCATTTTGGCCAGATCTAGTCAACACACAGATGTATAAAATCGAAGGCGGAGCTCTGATACTAGTGAAAAAATGAGATGACATCCACGATAGTTTCAACTTCTAGATTCGGGAGAGAGAGAGGGAGAAGAGTTTTGGAATATAACTCCCTATCTTCTCCACCAAAAAAGAGGTGTATTTATAAAAGGTGTCATGCCTCTATAGTCCCTCGCTCTATCGTCCTTCGCGCCGGCTCGCGCAGCTGTCAAGGGCGGTATCATCTGATATATTCAAACAGATGGCAACCACGTACGCGCCTTCCTCTACCTCAGGGGCCTCGCCTACTGCTTCGTGGGCCTCTCCGCCGTCACCTCGCCCTTCTTCCGCTCGATAGAGAACGTCGTGCGGCAGACGTGCGAGGTCGCGCGCGTCGACCCCGCCATCAACGCGCTCGTCGTGAGGCGGAAGAAGGTCTGGAACTACGCCGTCGCCGACATCCCGCTCCTCGCCTTCGGCACCAGCTTCCCGCTCCTCGCCTTCGGCACCAGCTTCCCGCTCTCGCTCGCCACCATCGACGCCTTCCGCAACCTCGGCCAGCTCTACTCCGGAGGTATATCTCCCGGATCCGCTCTTCACCACTTGCTGCTTTTCATGTTGTTTGAGTTATTTTCATGAACAAATTCCGAATTCATGTTAGATTCTAGTTCGTGTAGATATCGCGGCCTTGACTCCACCAGATGGCTTTGTTCGATAGAAGTTCGATGCCGTGTTCATCGATGGCTGTTTGCCTAAGACGCTATTTTACGAATGGATATTTGCGACTTCACGTTTTGACTCCTCTCAATTTCGAGTGACATTTACTAATTCAGGTTCCGGGTTGTTAAGATAATTCAAAGTTCATGCTCAGTTCAAGTTCATTAACTGTTTCATGGATTTTGGGTATATGCTCAGATCTTGCAATTTTGAACTCCTTACCGTTTAAATGAGACCCGCCCTTTTCAATAGAAATTTGTTCTTAACGACGATAGTTTATACAGATATCTGATAGCCTGTGCTTTCTTTTTACCCAATTTCAAATAAAGTTTGATTTGAGGCCATGATAGACAAATTTGGAGATTTATCAAATGAGCATGGACCATTTTTACATGTCTGGTCATTTAGTTATCGAACTTGAGTATGAAGTTCACATTTACATCAGTTTAAACCGGACAATATTAATGAGCTACTAAGGATGAATTTGAAAGAAAGCACACATATATGATTCCATTGGCTGCCCTTGTTATGCCTCTTGCAAAACTCAATACAGGTAAGATTTCTTTTGTACGTTTCTTTTCTAATTGTGTCATTTTGCTTATTTCTCCAAACTACGGATAAGAGAATTGGGTAATTTCTCTAAAGGTTGTTTCCACCACTTGGTGTGAGTTTCAGACTCTGAAATTCTTAATATCAAATTCATATTGAATGAAGAAGATTGTCCTATTTAGTACAACTGGACAGCTTAAATTGGTACCTATATGCAATATAATATGTAATTGCAGAGAAACTCATTTCATTTATGATTTCATTTATTATAGTTGCGGATCTTGTATCTATTATAACTAAAAAACCATATCAATAATCACTGTCCGATTCACTATCTAATCCTTTTTTATTTTTTAGTTTTCTACTTGGCCATGTTTCTAGCTTTTCCTCCTGTTGGTATCGAGTGCCACGAACCTTATCACTCAGCAATATCTTTCAGTGAAAAATGATTTTTTAGCTTATTTCCTAGTCTTCGAACAAGAAGTAATGAAGTATTTTTGAGGCTGGATCCTCATCTATACTCGTTTATGATCTCTTTGGAGATGCAGCCCAAACATCATTCTTATACTTGCACTTGGTACTGAAACTATCTTCATAAGTCCTCAAAGAAACTCTTAAGTTTAGGTATAGTGAACCTTCCGAAGAATTGTATATGGTTGTCCAGCAGGTTCTTGATGGGCATTTGCCTTGAAGTTACTACCTTTGGTGATATCTTGGATAGAGTCGTGCTTAACAAGATTTTAATAGACATCTGGTCAAAATAAACTACACAACTAACTGTGCTACATCCTGTTAGAAAACATCAAAGCCATCTTCACCATCTTGCATTATTTCACTCCCTCCAACTTTTGTCACGTAAAATATTCCCTGGTGGGATAGTCAGAATTGTACATGATGACTAAAGAAAGAAATCAGCCAGTCTCGAGTCATTCTGAACATGAACAATTGTTCAATGATAATAAAGCCTTTGTATCCATTAACAAAAAAAGCACACGAAATTGCTTTAAAAGAATTAGAATGAAGAGCCCAAAACACAATTGAGATCTTCCACACTTATTTATGAGTGTTTATTGACTAGAATAACAAGGTGAGATGAGTTAAGCTAATAGGCCCATTACGACAAATTTAAGTCATGCCCAGATTAGCAACTGTCAGACTTATGTATGAAGTTAGATTAGTACTTGTGTAACGTCCCGGGCTTAAGTCTTCGGTCCGTTATCGAGGAAAACTGGCCCTGACAACTTGTTGGGTTCAGGCCCAGATGGACCCGTTGGCAACCACCCAAAATGCTTAAGCCCAAGTTGTCAAGTAGTAATCCCCATTACTTATAAACCATACCCACAGTTCGTGAGTTTTAGGTATGGCACTATGTTAGGGGTTGGGGTGTTACAACCTCCCCCACTTATATTCGCAACGTCCTCGTTGCGACATGGTCCATCACTTCTTCCCAGTGATAGTGGCGGCTGCACGCTCCGGGTAGCCATTTCCTCCAACCTCTCTGTAGGGGCGGCTCCACCTCTCGGGTAGCCCTATCCACTATCAGAGATAATTTGGCTCTGATACCATTTGTAACGTCTCGGGCTTAAGTCCCCGGTCCGTTATCGAGGAAAACTGGCCCTGACAACTTGTTGGGTTCAGGCCCAGATGGACCCGTTGGCAACCACCCAAAATACTTAAGCCCAAGTTGTCAAGTAGTAATCCCCATCACTTATAAACCATACCCACACTTCGTGAGTTTTAAGTATGGCACTATGTTTGGGGTTGGGGTGTTACAACTTGGATCTCTCCAAGACCCAATCTCTTCTTTAGTCTCATATTGCTCAGTATTGGGATTTATGTTGATTGGTGGTTTTATATAAAGACCTTCTTACTACCTGTAATCCCAGAGAGAGAAATACAAACATCTGGACCCCATTGGACCTTTTCTCGTAGAGGAGAGGCCATCTTAACTGTCTTGAATCATGTAAATTATGATGCTCTTGTTTGTTATGGTCAGTGTTGTAAAAGTCGGCCGACTAGGCCGACTAGTCGGTCCGACTAGTCGAGTCGGGGGGGTACCCGATTCGACTAGGCCAAATCGGCCAATAGTCGGTCAGACCCGATTAATCGCCCGATTAGTCGGCCTAGTCGGCCGACTAGTCGGCCGACTTTTGCATAGAGATTTCTTGGCTGACTTTTGCTTAGAGAAAATTCTGTATACTTCTGTACTTTAAATTATAGTTTTTCATCAAGATATAAAATATCAACTAATTAATATACTATCCTGGATAATTTTACTTAAAACTTTGTGATTTAATTTCATGTTGGTTAACTTATATAAGATTAGAATTGTGTTTATTACGCCTAAATGTTCGTTAACTTAGATACTTCTTGTTGATTTGCATGATAGTTAGGTAACTTAGGTTATTTACCTTTTGTGGTTATTGATTAGCTTTGTATTAATTTATTTCTAACTTCAACTCATGCTATGTACCAAATATTTTGTCCGTGCTATAAACCAAACATTTTTAATCTTAACTTGCTTCGTTTTTCTTCTGTTGCTATA
The DNA here is from genome assembly GCA_037367405.1 of Ottelia alismoides. NCBI lineage: Eukaryota > Viridiplantae > Streptophyta > Magnoliopsida > Alismatales > Hydrocharitaceae > Ottelia > Ottelia alismoides. The sequence goes on along the minus strand of JAZKJV010000815.1, from coordinate 498,479 downwards.
ATTTTTTAAGCTCTCAAAAATATTAAAACTGCTAAATATATGAATATAAATGAGAGTATATGTTATAAAACTTGATTTATATATTTAAAATAATTAAAAAATTCAAAACCGACTAATGCCCGACTAAATCCGATTACTCTCCCGACTGCCGATTAATCCTTAGTCAGTGACCCTGCCGACCGAGTACCGACTGCCGACTTCTGCAACCTTGGTTATGGTTGTGCTTGTTTATACCTCTGCAGATGACTGGGGACCAAAAACTCGTGCTCACTAGCATACATTATCTTGTTTCTTTTCTTTGATTTGCTAGCATTCCTTTCTGGTCAAAAGGATGTGTTCTAGAGGATAGTTAGACTGAAAGATGGCCCAAGTCCAAAGTCAGATGCGAATATTTGGTGTTTCGTTCATATAAAAAAAATGGTGTTTCGTAGGTTTGAAGTGTTACTTATCTGCAAGAGAAATACGAATATCTGGACCCCATTGGACCTTCTCTGGTAGAGGAGGAGATGCCATCTCAACCATCTTGAATCATGTAAATTATGATGCTCTTGTTTGTGATGGTTGTGCTTGTTTATACCTCTGCAGATGACTGGGGACCAAAAACTCGTGCTCACTAGCATATATTATCTTGTTTCTTTTCTTTGATTTGCTAGCATTCCTTTCTGGTTAAAACAATATGTTCTAGAGGATAGTTAGACTGAAGGATGGCCCAAGCCCAAAGTCAGATGCGGATATTTGGTGTTTCGTAGGTTTGAATTGTTACTTATCTGCAAGAGGCCTCAATACTTTAGCAGATGTTGCATAATATAATCCAATCGGTAAAAATTACCTTTTACAAAATATAATTCCTGCTTATCACAAAATATCTTTCTACATTTGTCCTTTTATGTTTTCTTCTTATGGAGTTTGTAGTTGGTGCAGTTTATCATGCTTTGCCACCTATTGATGGCGGTGGACCCTGCAACCAATATTTAGAGAAGAAAATTCTCCTTGAAGAGGGACACATTTTTGAATTTTGGGAAAAGCAATTTACAGACGCATTTAAGGTGATTGCTAATTTTCCATTCAATTACATGTACATTTACATGTACATGTTTACTGCTTGAGTTAATTTCAAGCATTTTATTGTCTTGGTTCAGAAATGATGTCTGTCTTCCCACTTGGCATCTGCCAAGTGCAAGCCTCTTAAAAAGGTCATGTAACCTGGCTACTATGCTCAATGCCGTTCCTTGAATAGGCAATTCACAAATTCAACTCTCCTTGAAATTTAATGTCACCTTTAATAAATCATTTAATATATTTGATGCTATGTTTTCCTTGTTGCTATATTTGCTTAGTTCTTACCTGGTTTGAGCCAATCCCCGTTGCACTTTCTATAAGAAAAATACAGCCTTGGCATCAATGGCTTACTGACATTTTGTGGAATTATTCTCTACCAATTGATAAACAGGGATGGTTCTACCCCTCTGAAGTCCTCATGATAGCGACAGCATGGCTGAAAGTCGAACGTAATGTCAAATGTAAATTTATGGGTATGTACTTCACTATGAGATGTAGTTCTAGAAACAAACTTCTTGGTTTCAGCTTTTCAGGCATATATAGTTTTTATTAATGGCAAAGCCTTCTCCCACTATAAATAGGATTGGCTACATGGATTCTTGCTCAAATTCATGTTGAAAGATCCGACTATATTTTACTCTGGTTGTTGGCTACCTAACGCAACCCCCACAAGGAGGGATTATATAGAGTTTTTATTATTGACCAAAAATATGTTACCTAAAAAATATGCCATTGTTAATGCTTGGGGAAGCCTCCTTCACATTTCATTTTTCCATCTTAACTTTCCTTTGGAAATTGTGCCTACACACATATATCTCTGTTTATTGCCCTTACATCCGTCGTTAGGTGGTACTTCAAATCATTATAATCTTGCTCTCTTTAAATTGCATTCCTTCTTCCCAAAGCGATCACATTATGGCAATTCTTCACTCTGTTCTTTTAAAAGGCAAAAGATGAACTTTAGAAATTGATGGTCATTCATATAGTTTGTTTGTTGAAACAATCAGTACAAAAATAAAGTACCACAAAAACTTCACTTTTAAGGAGTCTTTCGTTTTTACTCTACGATGTAGACAACTCTACACTCAGCTTATTTCTTATTGAAGGTGGCTTAATGGTTGAGGCATATGGACTGTCATTCCCACGTTTTGAAGGATCATGTTATGACATATATTAAGTTATTTTGTGTTTTGCAGGCTAATAGGTTGTGGGCGAGGATCCATTAAATAGACAGGTCTGTATACATATGTAACTCTGTTGATAGAATTAAACCTTGGCCCTTCGCATATAAGAAAAAGCCAGGCTATAAATAGCACACGTGACACAAAAGTACAAAACTATTCCAGAGTTACATATCTTGTAAACTCTAACATCCTCCTTAAACTGGGCATAGATGTATAACATGCACATCTTGTGTTGTGACACCACTAAAAAATCTTGGTGTGTGTCAGTGAAGATATATGTGGTCTTATCTGCGAAATAAACACTAAACATCCCCATGCATCTTTGTTGGATGAGAACACTATTAAAATGACAATCAACTTTTACATGTCTAGTTCTCTTGTTAAACATGTATTTGTTTGCTATATGGATGGCAACATAGTTGTTGTGTATCACTCTGTTTGGTGAAAGATGGAAATAAGTAAGCACAACTTGAATCCATTGCATCTCTGTTGTTGCCCTGACCATTGTCCTATGTTTGTTCTTTGCACTCTAGCAAAATACTATCGCATGTTTCATACTCCTCTAAGTGAGAAGATTCTCCCCAAGGTAAGTACGAAAGAAATAGTAGACTTCCTATCCGTAATGTAAATATACAATGTCCTTGCTATGAAGAACAATCCCTTTTATGAGGTTGTCTTGAGTGCCTCTAGACTAAACTACATCCAATGAACATGCATAGGTCTGCTTCTGAACTGATTACGTTTTCTTATTGCAAGGGAAATTTCGGGTTTAGTAATAATGAGATGAACAAGCTTTCCCACAGACCGATGATATTGTTCCTCATCTACAAGCTTGTCTTCCTCATATAAATAAGACTTTTAAACCATACGAATCAGAGTTGTATTGATGCCTAACATGCAAGTCTCATATGAAAGATCAACATCATATTTCCTTTGTGATAGACTCAACCTTTGTTGCTTCGTGCTACCCCTATCTCAAGAAAATATCTCAACGAGTCCATACCCTTGATCATAAAGCGATATGCAAGCACTTGCTTCACTTTTTAGATCCTCTGCTTGTCATCTCTAGGCAGGAATGTCATCAACATAGACCAACATTGATACAATACATCTACCCGTTCTTTTGGTAAACAACGAGTATTATGAGGATGATCAACACCCTTACTTTCTGGAAAATCTGAAAGATTTTGGAACCATGCTCTAAGAATCTTCTTGAGAGTTGAGGCCATAGATGACCTTCTTTACTTAGCAAAACTTTTGACCTTTCCCTTGAAGCCATGATCCGGGTGGTTTGCATATAAATGACATTTTCAAGATCTCCATGAGGAACATATATTTTCAAATCCAAATAATGTAAAGACTATAGATTGTGCGCAATGATCGAAGGAAGTATTCAAAGAGTCGAGTCAACCTGTGACTTCTACTTGTACCTTGTATCGCGAAATCATTCCATCTGGGTTATTTTTAATTGTGTTCAAAACCAACCAACCTGCAATCCTTAGGTTGATCCAAGGTCCAATTACTTCTAGATATCAAAGCTGACATCTCCTCCATCATTGCGTCATTCTTTTGAATAACAATCAGATGGGAAGATTATCGACTCTCCGACTCCTTATCAAACGCTATCATATTGGAAAAATTCATGATTGGGGATTTACATCAGGTGAAGACTTGTCAGTGGTTTAGAATGGAGGGGGGAAGGTTACGACATTCATACTATATCCTGAACCTGATGTCATCTCATATTGGAAAATTTGTAATATCACAAGGTAATTGTATATGAGATATTGACACTAGCACTACAATCTTAAGGATATCTTTCGTTGATTTAATTGAGGTGGTTCCCTGCAATAAAGAAGAATGAGACCGCATAGAAATTGGTCACATCTGTATTGTCATAGCATAGGCGGTTGCCGGGATCAAAGCAGCGACATCACTTTGATTTCAAGTATAGTTAAAAAAACACTTGACTGCTCGCAGGGCAAGTTTGTTTCTCCTATTCTCAGGGTGTTACATAAAGGCAACACATATGTGGAGAAAAAAGTTGAGAGAATGAATCGTTGTGTTTATTCCATGAGTGTAGGGTCTCTTATATAGAGAGAAACCCTAAAGAGCACACAAGGAAGATTACATAGAAGACCCTGAATGGTTAGAAGACTCAAATAAGATAGAAATACAGTAACTCTAACACTCCCCCTCAAGTTGGAGCATATCTGTCGATCATGTCCAAATCAGATACGAAAGGTGTTTCTTCAGCATTGCCTTCTTGAAGATGTCTGCAAGATGAAGATCAGTGGAGATATGTGGAGTAGAGATCCTTCCTCCTTGTATTGCATCACAAATACAATGATAGTCAACCTCAATGTGCTTGGTCCGCTCATGGAATACAAGATTGGTGACGATGTATGTAGCGGACTTGTTCTCACAGAATAAAGGTACAGGAGTAGCAACATAAAGTCTAAGTTCATATAGAAAGGAGACAAGCCAAGATATCTCACATGTGACAGGGGCCATTATGTATTCTGCTTCAACACTTGATCTGGAGACCACTGTCCGCTTCTTGCTTTGCTAAGTAACAAGATTGCCCCCAACGAGCATGAACGCATGATGTAGCGGATCGACGTCCTCAGGCGAATTGGCATAGTCAACATCTGTATAGGCGGAGACATCATTGTGATCGTTGACCCCATAAAAGAGTGAACGACTAGGAGATTCCTTCAAATATCGAAGGATCAGAAGAACGTCCTGCCAATGATTATTAAAAGGTCTCTCCATGTGACGGTTGTCTCTGCTCACAACATATGATATATCTGACCTAGTAATAGTGAGATAGAGAAGTTTACCCACTAGGCTTCTATATTGTACAGTATCATCAAGGGCAGTATCAATATGTGGAATGTTTCCTTGCTTCTGTAGGGATGTCATAGATGTCTTATACCCGAGTAGTCCAACCTCAATAAGAATGTCTAGGAAATACTTCCTTTGAGAGAGATGGAGTCCCTCTGTAGTGCGTATCACGTCAATGCCAAGAAAGTAACGGAGTTGGCGAAGATCCTTCGTGACAAAGACCTTCTGGAGGAAGGTCTTGGTCTCTGAAATGCTAGCTTCGTTATCTCCAGTAACAACCATATGAACAACATAAACAACAATTTTAACAGTGCCAGTAGACCGTCGTCTGATGAAGATAGGGGAGTCAGATGTCATCCTCTGAAAGCCAAGTATACTGATCTCATCGTTAAGTCTGTAAAATCATATTCGAGGACTCTGCTTCAGACCATAACTGTTCTTACGTAGTCAGTATATACAATCCCCCTTGACTGCGTAATCTGCTGGCTGCATCATATATGCCTCCTCTTCGAGGTCACCATAGAGAAAGCCATTCTTTACATCAAGTTGAAAAATAGACCATGCTTTATTAGCAACAACATGAAAAATGGTACAGATGGACCCCATTTTGGCAATCAAAGAGAAGGTCTCAAAATAATCTACCCTATAGGTTTATGTGAAGCCTTGTGCACCTAATCTGGCTTTCAATCTATCAATGGACCCATCAAGAGACTATTTGATCATGAGGACCCATCAAGAGACTATTTGATCATGAAGACCCATCTGCAAATCACAGGTCGAACTCACGGGGCACGACACAAGATCCCACGTGCCTCGAAAGGTAAGGGAATCCATCTCCTCATCCATAGCATGTCGCCAACCCTACATTGCCTCTTTTGCTTGCGGAGAGCTATCTACAAACCTCTTCTTTTATGCTGCGGCCTATAGTTGGGCCCAAAACTCTTTCTCCCCTTTTTCTTTCTCACATATTACAACATCCTAACTTGGGCCAAAATATCTCATCCCTCTCATTTTTTTAACCAACGACCCTCTTCATTTTTTAATATCGAGTAGCAACTCCTTTTCTTTTCGTTCTTCACTGTTCTTTAAAACCCCCTTAAGATGGACCCGATATCGTACAAAATTTCATAAAATTTCATAGTAAAATAAATAGGACGCAACCCCTAGTTGATCTGTTGTTGCATTATCCAGGGTTCCCCATCGATCAGAACCCCATCCATGATTATGTGCGCCCCCTGATGGGGTTGTAGGTGCATACACAAAAGGAGGCTGCATCACCATCATGACGTGGAAAGATGGCCCACATGATGAACTACTCCGGTGGCAATAGCTCTACAGGCTTGTGGAGCTTGATCTTAATCGGGGAGTGCTTGTGTACCGTCGCCTGTGCATGGAGGTGGTACGATGATGGTGCCAACACCACTTGGATCTAAGATCCCTATGTGAATATGGCAAGGAGGTGTTGTTACTGTGGTTGGTGTTGGGATGGGGTAGAAGAGGCCAAGGAGAGCTGAAAAAGACTTATGATGCACTCTAGAGTAGAAGGTGTCTTGTACATGTTGCTTCCTTTTCTTCTTCTTGCGTACGAAGCTAAATGTATCAAATCCAGGGTTTTGAAGAAACTTGAGCATGGATTATCGTTTTCTTGCAAAAGTAAGAGCAAGCATGAAGTTGCGATCTAGACCCGCATGATGTGTTCAACCATCGCGTGTCGCCTAAGTATCTGGATGCTCCTGGAGATGTGCGCTGAGAGATGAGCACGTTGGTAAATCACGTGAGATCGTACACCACCTGGGAGCACCGTAGGAACTCAATACTGTAGGGATGTTGCTTCTCGTGCCATCATCAACCTGTATGTGCGACCTGAAGGTCTAGGGTTCTAGGAACCCTAGATGATTCTCGAACTTACTAGAATTGTATGGGGGCTCTTCTGATAATCGATCTGTGTAGAATTAGGGTTTTTAGAAACCATAGAATTTTCTTGAATCCCGAACAAATCACGAATATGAATAATAAGAATAATTCTTCAAGAACAAACCAAGAACCGAACCTACTCTGATACCATGTATAAGATTGCAGAAGCGTAATCAAAGAAAAAGAATAAGAACAATAATGAGCATTGGGATTTTATATGGATCCCTACTTTGTGATACGTGGGATAAAATGAGGGAAAGCCTCTAACGACGGATACTCTATTACTTCTCTCTCAAAGGTTGCAGGTGGTGTGTTGCTTTCTATATAGTCCCACCAATAAGACCGAGTCCCACTCATAAACGATGTGGGACTAGACACGTAAATATGGTAATTGGACCATGGAGGGATCCAAATGTCCATCTATGAATGCATACTCTTAACAATACAAACAAGTGGAGTTTGAGCTACCACCAAGTAGTGATCAAGCATTGATCACGCCTCTTTTAATCAGGTTGATGTTGGGCAGCCTGAAACTGAGCAACCTGAGGAGAGGCAACCAAGTGTTACTACTGATTGGCCTCATAGAGACATACATCCGCCAATGAGATATGGTTTTGAAGACGTGGTTGTATTTGCACTACAGGTTGCTGAGAAGGCAGAGTCCCCAGAGCCCTTTATTTACAAGGAGGCTATAGCAGGGATAAAAGCTGGGCAATGGATTGCTGCTATGGATGAGGATATGGAGTCTCTTCACAAGAATCAGACATGAGAGCTTGTCAAGTTGCCAATGGAGAGGAAAGTTGTTGGCTGCAAATGTGTCGTAAAGAAAAGACAAGAATTTCAAACGGTGAATGCATCAAATACAAGGCACATCTTGTTGCGAAGGGTTACAACCAGAAGAAAGGTGCAAATTACAACAAGATATTCTTTCTGTTATAAGGCGTACATCCATCAGGGTGCTACTGGCTCTTGTAGCATATCAAGACTTAGAGATGGAACAATTAGATGTGATGACAACTTCTTGCATGTTGAAATCGAAGAAGATATTTTGATGAGTCAGCTAGAGGGATTCACCTTTCAATGCAAGGACGACCATGTGTGCTTATTGAATGAGTCCTTATATGAGCTTAAGCAGTGTCCCATGCAGTGGTACAAACGGTTCAGTAGCTTCATGCTTGTTTTAGGGCTCAATAGGAACCCATACGATTGTTGTTTTTACCGCAACAAGATGGAGGATGAGTCCTTCATCTATCTGTTATTGTACGTCGATGAAATGTTGATTGCTCTTAAGAAGAGGAGTATCGTGGATGATCTGAAGAAGCTTCTTAGTTCGGAGTTTGACATGAAGTACCTTGGTTCATCGAAGAAGATTTCTGGGATGAAGATCATTAGGGATCGTGCAGAAGGAAATCTTTTCTTATCTCAGAAGAACTACATTGAGAAAGTTCTAATGAGACTTGGATGGTTACAACCAAGTCTCTATGTACTTCCATTCATTGCAAATATTCATCTATTAGTTTCTTTCACACCTCAGTCAGACGTAGAGAAGGAACACATATCGGGTGTTCCCTAAGCCTATGTAGTTGGGAGTTTTATGTATGCCATGGTATGCACAAGGCATGATAACGCTCATGCCATGAGCGTTGCTATCAGATTCATGGGGAATCCAGAGAAGGAATACTGGCATGCAGTCAAGTAGATTTTTTGCTATATGAGAGGAACCATGGAAGGCCGTATCGGTGATATATCGGCGATATATCATAGATATATCGGTTTCGACAGGGTAGGGGTTCCGATATTACCCAATATCTCCTTTTACAGGGATATCAGCGATATATCGGCGATATATCGCCATATCGGCTCATATCGGTAAAAAATGATTGGTTTTAGTAGAAAAAATCCCGGATATCGATCGGTCGTCGATATTTCACCAATATCTCTATATATCAATGCTATTATTTATGGAAGATTGATTCAACACTTAGTATTAAAACACATTATCTAGCTACACCTAGTATTAAAACACACAGTGGTTTATATATATATTATTTCGGGTCGGGGGCAGCAAGGGGGGGCCAACCTACCCCCGTACTGGTAGGGTATGGTGCGACAGGAGGGTGCATACAATGATTCTTCAACTTGGTGTATGTTTACAAGTTATTCATGTGGTAAGACTTGAATGAAATCGATTTCCAATATCTATAAGTTAAAATGATCGATATATGCGATATAAGCTTCATAGATTGATCGATATATGTGATCTAAGAGTATATTTGTAAGCTATTTAGTGATCTAAGAACTTGGATGAACTCCATTTTCAATATATATAGGTCAACAACTAACGGTACCAACGATATTTCGATATGATCAATATGTGCAATATAAGGATCATAGTCTTCACAAATGATCTATATGTGTCATCTAAGTGTATATTTGTAAGTTATTTAATGTTATAAGAACTTGAATGGAATCCATTTCTAATATCTAAAGGTTAGAAACAAATACTAACAGGGATATGTTCGATATGATGATCGATATGTGCGATATATGGTCTATAAATGACCGATATGCGTGATATAAGTGTGTATTTGTAGGTTATTTGTTGTTCTAATATCTTGGATAGTCTTAATTTCTGAAAGAATGACAAAAATCGGCTTTTTTGAGCTATTTTCGACATTTCCACCGATATCGTCGATATATCCCGATATATCCATTTCCGGGCGGACCGAAACGATATCGATATCGATACGGCCCATAAGAGGAACATTGACATGGACTTCATTTATAGAAGTGATTGAGAGTGTTTTGTTGTTGGAGATTTAGATTCAGATTATGTTGCAGATGTTGATGGTAGGATATTGTTAGAAAATAAACATGCAGAAGCGAATATCAGAGAAAAGATAAAACAGAATAAACATCGGGATTTACATTGAACCCTACTCCGTGAGGAGCGGAATGAAACCACGGGAGAAGGCCTCAAAGGGCCGTGTTTGTCTATTGCACTTTTCTCAATGGTTACATGAGGTCTGAGGCTCCTTATATAGCCTCCTCAGAGCCTCCAACTCCCACCACTGGTAGATGTGGGACTAAACTCAGTGGTGGGGTAAATGGATCATGGAGGGATCCATTTACCCACCTATTACATAAGTGACGCATGCTCCATACTCTAACACTCCCGCTCAAGCTGGAGCATGCAATGCTCAGCTTGGACAAACAGAAAGAAACTCAACTCACAATACATGACACTACAGACAATATCAACCCAACACGCACAACTGCTGCAATCGAGGACGTTGCTTCTCATGACGTGCATGTGAGGAGGACGAACGGGGCTGGAGTGTGAAACTGGATCTACCTGGCTCAGAGAATGGTACTCTACTTTGGAGTCCCTATGATACCACATGAAAACCCTTGCCCTCAATGGCATAGAGAATGGTCCTCTGCTCTGGAGTCCCTATGGCTCACATGAAAGCTCTGGCCGACCAACAAGAATGACAAATGATTGGCATGTGTCGTCGTCGAGTCTGAATCTGAAAATTGTAGAGTCTGAACATCTGACCGGTCTGGAAAATTTGACATCTGAATCTTAGAACAAGACCTGTGACTCTACATATACTCCCCCTTTCTCCCATACTGGTCGGAATGACATTGTTGACCACGTTGGGGGAAGATAAGATAATACATAAATATGGGGAAAACATGAATATTCTCAAAAATTTTCTTGCGGCTCTTCTTCATTTTTTTAAATAAGCCGTCCAATTTTTTTGAACATTTTTTTATAAGTCGTTTCGACTTTTGCAACATTTTCTTTCTTCTCTCTCTCTCTCTTGCAAACATTTTTTTGTACGCGCCTTTTTTTTGATATGCTTGGCCCACTAGACCCTTTCTCCCTCTCCTCTCTTTCTCTCTTTTTTTTCTTTTTTTTTAAATCACGGCCTCACTGGCCCATACAACTGCATTATAATTCTTAAAAAAATGTGGCTCCTCGTTTGGGGACAAACCCTATTTAGGGTATGGCCCCCTTGGTTTCTGATCCCTGCCGCACCCCTGATAGGGTTTTCTCATCTTTGTAAGGGATGGAACGGAAGACTGGCGGAGCCGCCAGTAGGGTTCCCAACGAACCTTCCGCCGCCAAGGGGGAAAACGCCACATGAGCTCGCTCGTGGATGGTCGACAGCACCTGCTGTGCCTTGGGATGCCGCTGTTCTGGAAGATCTCGTCATTTTGGAAGGGCTTCGAGCGCCTAGAAGGTGCCGCCAGATGAAGCGTGGACTTCACGCGTAGATGCGCCAGGCGATTTGGAACAGGAGGTCGCGCGCGTTTGTAACGATGAATGCCGCCGTGGAGATGCGCCTAGATGTCGCTTGGAGCACGAGGGATTTGGAACAGGAGGTCATGCACGTTTGTAACGATGAACGCCGTCGTGGAGATGTGCCTGGATGTCGCCTGGAGCGCGAGGGATACACTGCGCCGCTTGGAAGCTAGGGTTACGCCGAACCCACAATCGTCTGGAGATAAGCTCTACCTAGAGCAGAAGCGTGCGCACACCTGAGAGCTCCTGTATTTGATGGAGGAGGAGCCGCAAGGGGTCGGAGGTCGAGAGATCGCCGCCTGCGATGCCTCGGCCTCATTTGCGCCTAGGGGGTGGCGCGCAACCCTCTGAACTATGCGAATCGGAGTAGCAAGACTTTGCGTTGAATATGCGTCGTCAGTGGCTGGAAGCAGAAAACATTGATCTCTGATCTAGGGTTTTGGAGATGAACCTTAGTACATATGACTGCCGCCTTGATTTGAACAGATCTTCGAATAATGGTTGAACACGATAATCTTCAGGAACAGAACTCCAAACATGATAAAAAATGAACCGAAACCTTGCGCTGAATCGAATCTCGAACAGAATATGAAAAAAATAAAACTTTCAAGAACATATCCACGAGAATCAAACTCGCTCTGATACTATGTTAGAAAATAAACATGCGGAAGCGAATATTAGAGAAAAGATAAAAGAAGAATAAACATCGGGATTTTCGTGGAACCCTATTCCGTGAGGAGCGGGATGAAGCCACGGGAGAATGCCTCAAAGGGCCGTGTTTGTCTATTGCACTTTTCTCAATGGTTACAAGAGGTCTGGGGCTCCTTATATAGCCTCCTCAGAGCTTTCAAGTCCCACCATTGGTAGACGTGGTAAGTGACGCATGCTCCAAATACTCTAACAGGTATCAATGACAAGCTACATCTTCACTTTAGGGAAATCTTTCTTTTGTGGAAGGCTACTTTACAACCATCAATTACTTAGTCTACCACGGATAATCTGACTATTGTATATTGTGATAGTCTCAGTGCAACATGTCTAGCCAAGGATCATGTGTATCATGAGAGGATCAAGCAGATACATGTCAGATATCACTTCATTCGTTTTAAGAAGATGATCAATGCGAAGAAGATCAACACAACAGATAATACATATGATATGCTCACAAAGGTAGTTCCTGGGAGTAAGTTCAAACACTATTTGCACTTGCTCAATGTCTACAGTTGGCAATATCCTTAAGGAGGTTTTTTTTGAAGTATACGGGTGGCCTCCCAAGGTGGGACCCATTGCAGAATCTATATAATAAAAGGATGTGCAAATATTACAATGTATTACATCCTCCATGATGTGCACAACACCCTACAATGTTCAATTACATTCTCGGAATAAAATCTATGCCCCCAAAAATGACATCATTCCTGGCGCACCATATCACCCAAACAAACGCAAAAGGATAAGCAATGTCCTCGTGCCCATATCCACACACGAATCTAATGTCTCTTCAAAAACTAATGCAATTCTAGCCGTCAAGTCACAGAATGTTAGCCCTCCTCCAAATTGAGGCCGAAGAAGGGCAAGAGAAAAACAAGCGCTCCCCATCTTCCGTCACCGATCCACATTTGTCACATGTAACCAACTCGGTACCCAACACCTACCCCCGGTGCACCTTCGTGAGAATCCTACCAAGCTGGAGAAGCTAAAGAAAAATCTTGATACGGTTCGGCACCCTGCTCCAAATCAGTTGCATGTCCACGACAACCTCGTCTTCCACATCCTCATCGTCCTCCACCAAAAATCGATACGCCTTTTCATTGAGAATCTTCTATCTCCCCACATGAAGTGATCCTTTCCAGTCGTCAGTCCTGTAATCTGTGCCAATTATGACCTTAAAACAATGAAGTCCTCAATCCTTTGATCCGACAGGTCTGAGGAGAAAACCGACGACCACGACCCCAGCTTCCAAATGTGCTGTATCACCACTCCCTGTTGCTAGCCAACTGCATGAGGCAAGGATAACGCTCGCCCAAAATTCCTTCTCCGGTCTAGTCATCCCGGCAAAAGTGAAAAACAACGCCATCCCCAAGAACATGTCTCAACTTCAAAGCCAACATCGGAATCACCTCGGTAATCCCCTTCCACAATGAGGAAGGCAAATATCCCAGAGCGACCTCAAGTGTCAAAGAAGCCCCACAAATCTTCCTCATCAACCTGCATACCAGGTCCTCGGACTTTCCTAGTAACCATAGCACCCACTTCGCCATGAACGCCTTGTTCATCTCACCCTCCCGCAAAACCCCCAACTCGCCCTTCTTCTTCGACGTTGTCACCTTTCCCCACCCGACTAGATGAATGCCCCTTTTAACTTGTCTCCCGTTCGACTAAAAGAACCTCCTCATCAAGGCCTCGGTCCTCGTGCACACCCCATCATGCATCAACCTCACGGAACAGAAGAAAATAAGGATTGTCGAAAGAACATGCTTCAGAAGCACCATCTTCCCCGCCCTTGAAAGCGTCGTCGCCTTCCACCTCGATGACGAAGCTTGGTAAGGCATCTAAGAAGATTTAATCCCAGTTACGGGTAAACCTTGTAAATCCATGTGTTTGCATCTTTCTTGATTGATTGTGTTTGTGCGAGATTGCTTCCGCTATTTGCAATAGAAACACTATTATCAGTAGAGCTTTTCTTGATTGATTGTGTTTGTGCGAGATTGCTTCCGCTATTTGCAATAGAAACACTATTATCAGTAGAGCTCCACGACGACAAGGACAAGTAACATCACTGGTAGAGAATAGCATGCCATGACCATCTTCGTCATTATCCTAGACCTTCATTGCAACCACATCAATATCTTCACTATTAAAGGAGCCCTTCGATTTCAAATTAGTCTGTAGTACCTCACAAGAGACCCGTTGTTGAGTCCATTGGTCCGTAACATCTAAGCCTACTCGATTGAAAATTCCTTATTGTCCCAAGTCCATTAATCTCTATAGACGGGAGAAGGACTCGCACAGAGTGCCAGTCCTATTTTAAACTCACATGGGCGTGAAACCTCTGCTTTGAGAGCATAGAAAAGAAAGTAGGAGACCCCCTCGGTGTCATACTAACATTCAAGCATTATAACATCCTCATCCTCAGGCAGATCATACAATTGTGGGAAGCAGTCATGGATAATACCTCTCTCCTGTCTAATCATTCCTCCCAATCTTGAACTAAACGTCATCATCATGCAAATGACAACCTCCATTTATATCATCACATCCTAGAGGAAAAGTGGTAAATTCCCCCCAAGTAGCCTGTACACTGACCACACAACTCGATCACCCACTTCATGTGTTGTGTTCATCTCACTGAGCATGAGCGATTCCAACCCTCCCTTCTTAATGCGTATGGTGATTAATCTTCTGTCCGCAACATGATACTATTGCTATATCGCCCAAAGCTACATCAGAAAAAAAGCTCCTTGTCGTGTCCTTTAATCCCTAATGTGCCCTACTGGCAATTTGTGCATTCATGTGTAGAACATTAGATTGATCGACAACACAAACTTCAAAAGAATCGTCTTGCTTGGTGACGGGCAAGGTGGCAAAAATCGGTAGTCCGTACTCAGTCGGTGGGGTCACTGACTAAGGATTAATCGATAATCAGGTGACTAATTAGATTTAGTCAGTTATTAATCGATTTTGAATTTTTTAATTATTTTAAATATATAAATCATTTTTATACATGTATTCTTATATATTTGCATAGATTTATATATTTTCTATACTATCATATTGAAACAAAAGAAGTAATTGACTTTAAATATAACATTAAGCATATTAGAATAAGTATTTTTTTAAATAAGCAAAAAAATCTCTATGTAAAAGTCGGCCCTATTAGTCAGGTTGACCGACTAGGCCTAGTCGAGTCGGTTACCCCCCCCCCCTGACTCGACTAGTCGGCTGACTTTTACAACAGTAGTGACGGGCACCTTGCCTTCCTACACACCTTCGTACGTTCCCTTTGCTCCAACAATGACCTATAGTGCTTCTGACTAAGCTTGGATCTAGGTAAAGGCAATCCTAAACTATTTCAGATTTTTCAGATTCCAGACCAACCGTATTTTCAGACTCTACATGCCAGTTTTAAACTCTGCAGATTAGTTCAGAGTTCAAGTTCGAGTCACTCCATATTTGAGTGACCCAATTTATTTGAGTTATCTAGAGAGAGACTCCTTTTCAGACGCACATGTGTGCGATCATTTTTGTGTGGTCTCCATCTTTTGTTTTTGGTCTCAGAATTTCATGTGATCCATAGGAACTCCAGAGTAGAGTTCTCATTCCCTATGCCATGTGGGTTAGGGTTTTCATGTGGTTTCATAGGGACACTAGAGTAGAGATCCCATTCTCACCAGTATGGGAGAGACCTAGTTCTCTGATGATGAGACTTTTCAGACTCCATTCTCCAGCGACCGTGGACTCTGACGAGGATGTCTCCACAGCTTTTTCAGTTTGATCCTTCATAGAGATCGAGCAGTTGTCCACATAATGTGGCAGGCCAGAATTCTCCAGATGGAGACTCATTTTCAGCTGCAGTAACTTTGACATGCGCAATACAGAGCACATGCTCTCCGATGAGGAGATTCAGTTTGAATCACACTCCAGCCCATTTGTTCCTCCTCATCTGCACGACATGAGAAGTAACGTCCTTGACAACAACCGATAGTTGTATATGCATTGAGTTGATATTGTTTGTAGTTGTCTTGTATTGTGAGTTTGAGTGATTTCTTTCTGTTTGTCCAAGTTGAGCGTTGCATGCTCCAGCTTGAGGGGGAGTATTGGAGTATATGTGTCATATGTGGTAGACGGGTATTTACCACATCCAGTGTTTAGTACCACATCTATTAGTGTTGGGATTTGGAGGGTCTATGGAGGCTATATAAGAAGCCCCACACCTCCTATATCAGATGAGAAAGTTGAATGCAACATATGCCCCTTTGAGGCCTTCTCCCGTGGTTTCATCCTGCTCCTTAAGGAGTAGGGTTCCGCGTAAAATCCTTGTGTTCCTTAATATTTTTATCATTTATCTCTGATTATGCTTCCGCATTCGTAGTTTCTAACAACATGTGTGTCCACACATCCACCTTAGCATTTTCATTTCTGGTACTGCATTCTCAGCACATGTCTATGGTTCACATGCCAACACTTAGATCCATAGAGAATAGCAGGTCTCACGGCTGCTTTGTAAAACTTTCCTTTGATTTTCAAAGGAATTTTCTTATCACAGAGAATAGTAGATGCTCCTCTCCACTTTAGCCAACCTGCATTTATTCTATTAGTAACATCTCCTGTCAATTTCCCCATCATGTTGCAAAATAGATCCCAAGTATTTTAAAATCTCTCTTTTGAATGTTATCGTCACCAATTTTCACCTCGATTTCTTCACCATCGCTTCCATCAAAAGTGTTGGAGTATAAGTTGTATGCGTCACACATGTATGAGAGATGCGTAAATGGATCTCTCCAGGATCCATTTACCCCATCCAAGAGTTTAGTCCCACATCTACCAGTGGTGGGACTTGGAGGCTCTGTGGAGGCTATATAAGGAGCCCCAGACCTCCTGTATCAGATGAGAAAAAGAAATGAAGCATATGCCCCTTTGAGGGCTTCTCCCGTGGTTTCATCCCGCTCCTTAGGAAGTAGGGTTCCACGTAAAATCCCGCTGTTTTTATTGTTCTTTATCTTTTTCTATGTTTCGCTTCCGCTTCCTATTTTTTAACATGGTATCGGGGCGGGTTCGATTCTCGAGGAGTTGTGTTTGAAGATTTAGTTTTGTTCGAGATTTGAGATTCAGATCTAGGGTTTCTATTGAAACCCTAATTTTATTGTTGGAGATTCGTTCTTGAAGATTCATTTTTATCTGGGATTGATCGTGCAGTTTAAGATCCATGTTCCTTTGGGTTTCTTCGTGAAACCCTACATTCCTTGAAGTGATCAAGTTCCAGTCTCTAGGGTTTTTCAAACCCTATTTTCAGCAAGTTCGAAGCAACCCCGCGCATAAATGGGTTTCCAACATGGGAACCCTAGGGTCGGCGACTCCAGGCACAAGGCCCGCAGTGGTCCTCCCTTCCTCCATCAAGCGACGTGCGCACCTCCATCAGCGAGGGCAAATTCTAGGGAAGGCGACAGAACCCATCTGCGACGCGCCCCCTCACATCAGCACTCGACGACGCTCCAGCATCAACTCCGATGGCATATGGTATCTACAACAGTGCGGAACCCTGCGCGTGAAAACTCCGCAAGGGCTCCAGGAGAGGAAACCTTGGTGCGTCCTCCTGGTGTTGCCAGGCGCTCCGCTAATCCAACCTTCATAAGGCGATATAAAGAACCTCCTACGACGGGGTAGGTGACGCAACCTCCCAGCGCACGACCCTTGCACGACCTCCCAACCGGCACAGTACCCCTCACCTTCCTCCAAGCAGGCGGCACTTCCGAGCTTCCTCCTCCAGAAAGCGGCGACGCCTTCCAGAACAACTCCAGGCCCATCGCATCCTCAGATCCCAGATGCATCGCCTCAGTTGCGAGCTGCAGGCGGCAACGAATCTCTCTCGCGCTCTCCTTCCTCCGAGCGGCGGCGGAAGCCAGAAGATGGGTTCCCCACATCGGGAACCCTAAGACATCGAGAGGCGGTACTATTAAGTTGGGGGCCCGACTTTCAGAAGTTAAATAAAAAAAGGGTGAAGATAGTATCAGATCCATGGGCCAAATGAGAGGGAGCCGTGAGGTAAAAAAAATATAGTCTAGTCGAGTTGTATAAAAAAATCATGTATCGTGAGTGATATAAAAAAAAGAGAAGAAGAAGAAGAAAGAGAGAGAGATTGGCCCCTGATTAGGCCGAGATTCAAGTTCAAAAAAAAGAAGAAAAAAGAGAAAAAAGGCGCATACACTACAAAAGCCGTACGAAATTCCAAAAAAAAAATAAAAATTGATTTGGAAAAATGTAAAAGAAATAGTCGAAAAAAATTTGCAAAAAAGAAGGGAAGAGCCATAAAAAAAGTTGAAACGACTAAATGTTATCCATGTTTTGAGAAGCCGAAAAATTTGTTATCGGCTTATTGTTTCTTGTTTTCTCCATTTTATTGTCTTCTCCCAACTTTGTCGATGTCTCTGTTTTCCGACAAGTATGGGAGAAAGGGGGAGTATATGTAGAGTCACAGATCTGTTCCATGATCCAGATTCAGATGTCAGATTCCAGGCCAACCAGTTGTTCAGTTCTGTACCTGCGCGAGGCCGCTTCCTCAACTCTCTCGCTACTATATATCCGGGGCTCGCACCCTTCGCAGCTTATAAGAGGCGAGACAAAACCAACGATAAATGAGAGAGCTCTTAGAAATCCACACTCCGTCTGTCTTAGCTTCGAAGAACACAAGCCGGTAGCGGAAAAATGCATTATTCTTCTATATATTTAATACAGTTTTTAGATGAAGATTCTCCATGCGCAATTCCAGACTCGACGTTCAAATTCTGAGTCCCAGTTTGATGTGCGGTTTCAGACTTGACATTCAGAAGTTTCCGAGTCAGTTTAAGACACGCACGAGTATGCGGTCTTTTCAGATGAGCACGTGTTTGCCATCTTTTGTAGTGTTCTCCATCTTTTCTTGTTGTCAGACCAGAGTTTTCATGTGAGCCATAGGGACTCCAGAGTAGAGGACCATTCCCTATGCCATGTTGGCAAGGGTTTTCATGTGGTATCATAGGTACTCCAGAGCAGTGTACCATTCTCTGAGCCAGATGGGGGAGACCCAGAGTACTCCGACGAGGAGACTCATTTTCCAGTATCTGACAGGCGCAGTTCAGAGCACATGCTCTCCGACGAGGAGATTCAACATACTCACACTCCAGCCCGTTCGTCCTCCTCACATGCACGACATGAGAAGCAACGTCCTCGACAGCAACAGTTGTGCGCGTTGGGTTGATATTGTCCGTAGTGTCTTGTAGCGTGAGTTGAGTTTCTTTCTGTTTGTCCAAGCTGAGCATTGCATGCTCCAGCTTGAGGGGGAGTGTTGGAGTATAAGTTGTATGCGTCACATATGTATGGGAGATGGGTAAATAGATCACTTCAGGATCCATTTACCCCATTCCAGAGTTTAGTCTCACATTTACCAGTGGTGGGACTTGGAGGCTCTGTGGAGGCTATATAAGGAGCCCCAAACCTTCTGTATCAGATGAGAAAAAGCAATTATGCCCCTTTGAGGGCTTCTCCCGTGGTTTCATCCCGCTCCTTAGGGAGTAGGGTTCCACGTAAAATCCCGCTGTTCTTATTGTTCTTTATCTTTTTCCCTGTTTCACTTCCGCTTCCTATTTTCTAATAAAAAGTGTATCCCATATATTCAATCTTAGCCATACTTTTACAAAATCCTTTAGTTTCCAATGCATGCCGCCATACCTCAAGCTTTTCATTTAGTCCATCTCTATTCTCATCAATCAACATAATATCGTTAGCGAATAGAATAAGGTATCTCATCCTGAATGTGACTTGTCAATTCGATCATAATCAAAATAAAAAGGAAGGGATTCAAAGTTGAACCTTGATGCAGAACAATGTTGATGTCAAGATAGTCAGTCTTTTTCCAGAGTGTATCCTTACACAAGATAATATCCTATCATGCTTATCTTTTTTGAGGTTAATGTATAACATATGTACTTGTCTCTTCTCCAAAACTCTCCAAATATCTTCCGGAGGACAAAATCATAAGCCTTCTCCAAATCAATAAAAATCATACGGAGGTTCTTCCTTTTAACCCTATAAATCTCCATTGTTCTCCTCAGCAAGTGGATGGCTTCAATAATTGAGTGACCTGGCATGAATCCGAATTGTTGTTTTACTTTGGAAACTTGCCTCAACCTTCTTTTGATCACATGTTCCTAAATTTTCATAGTGTGACTCATCAATAATTTATCTATGTTCGAGTAGGGCCACTTCTATAAGTAATTAAATGCTCCTTTCTCTTTTTGAAGAGAGTGTTTGCCATGAAAAGATCATAAGCCGTTACAAAATCCAGAATGACTTTTTCCTCTTCTAGGGTTTAGTAGGACTACTACAAGTCAGGCTTCCTTCTTTTTTTAATGAGAAATATGGGGAAAGCCAAAGCCTCTATCCCCGAAGTCATGTTCTCCATGAACACTAGCATACCTTGAAGCGTCCTTTCCCATATGTCCATTAAGATCTCCACTTGGGCAAATCATTTCTCTTTGTGAAATTCTTTGCATAGTCTTATCCAAATCCTCCCAAAAAAACTTGTTTAACCAAAAATTGAAAGACGTCTCTAAGTTGAAATCTGCCATCTTCACCAAAGCTGGAAATTCACATCGGGCATTAGTAGTTGGACAAATATAGTCGTCTTATAAGTATTTAGGCAATTAACTTGGCTGTTATTAACTAAGTAATAATTTGATATTTGCATTAGCCTTTTGCATCCATGTTCTTGTTCAGTCCTGTTTGTTTTTGTAACTACTAATACATATCGTGTGGTTGTTCTTTTGAAGGCATCCAACTGGAAACCTTTCAATTTTGATGTCTTTGATTGTGGGCTCATTCTCTCAAGGAAAAAGTGAATTCAATTTCAAATAGTTAACTACATCCTAAGAAGACACACTTGTGTCCATGGCTTATGAGGCAATGTGCTAAGCCATCAAGCTACATCGTGGTACACCATGCTATGTAAATTTTAAAGTTTTTGCAATACACGCTTCTCCTATGAATTTGTTGTCATGGTGCTATTGATTTTGTATTTCAAATTGTTGACTCAAAGCACACTCTCCAACTCAAGGGTAAATTCTTTTCACCATTTCCGTTCGGAGCACACATTCTTCAATTTTTTATAATCTAGACAATTTTCATGTAGTTAAGACGAATATGCTCTAGTTGATGTGTAACCACATAAAGAAGGATCGGATTCACAATAGCTGAAGGGTTGGTGTGACACCAATAGAAGATAAAGATACAAACTTGTGTAAGGTGGTATAACTTGTGCATTGGCCATCTAATGCTCCATTTGGATGGTGTGAGAAGTTAGAAGAAGAGCGTTATAACAGGGTTTGGGGAGGACCAAAGAAATGTCGGGAGGAGACTATTAAGAAAGGATATACCTAAGTCGGAATAGGACTCAAATTAGATCTGTTTGAAAAAAAAATCCATACAACCGATCCTCCTTAAAGTAGGAAAATATTCGCTGATTGTTATCATGGAGGCCTGTTTATTGTGCACTTCTTTTCCAATAAGAAATAGTTGGGGTGGGGTGGGGGGGTGGGGCAGTGCATTTTTGGGAGCTCCACATAAAAGGCGAACCTTTGGGAGGATGCGGTGGAGACAAGGAACATTTTTGGGGAATGCCTGTGGAATTGGGCAACTCTACAAAGCACGGGGCAGAGGCAAGGACGATTTCCTAGAGCATGTGACAGAATCAAAGAGGATGCTGGGAGCATATAGCGGAGCCAGGAGTCAACCTGCGGAGTACAAGCAGAAGAAAGAGTATGATTTGGAGGTGCATACAAACTTTTGAGAGAGTGATGAATGCCAAGGAGCATGATGGACCTATAGGAGCACTTGGGATGAATATCCATGAGCATGCAAGTAGATCTTGGTAAAATCATAAAGGCAAGATGAATCTTCAAAGACCTGGGCAGGGGTCGTGGTCATTTGGAGGTAGTATTGATAATTATATTTTGAGACCTGCAGAACTAGGTGAGCAGGCAGCAAGAAACATGGTGGGCTATACGTCCAATAGGGAGGTGTGGAGAGTGGTGGATTTTGAAATACACACACATGTACACATAAATACACATTCATATGAATGCTTTCTAATGAGCCGATGACTTTTTGGTTTCCCAAAAGCTACATGAATTTCTGCTTCCTCTGATAGACATGGAGCAGATGCAGGAATTCCAGAGTAAGATCCACAATAGGATCAACAAAGAAAAAACTTTCAAAACTCCATACTTGTACCAAGGATTGATTGATTGCATTTGAATGGCATTTTGATGCTATCTATTTTCCCATTTTCTAAACTTGACATTGAAGACAAGCCATCCAATTGGATTCCCATTTTTGATTAAATTTACCATTTAGGTCACTCGAGCATTGTGTCTAACTCTTCATATAATCGTGAACAGCTGGATAGTTCAGAATCAAAGAAACCACTTGCTTTCTCCTATCTCGAAAAGCGCCCTGAACCCCGTATATATAGTTTCCGAGTGAGAACCATGCAATCTCGTAATCAGACCAGAGATTATAGGTTCAGAGCCTTAGCTTACTGAAGTTGACAAGCCTAAGTGCCCGCGGAAGCCCGCTTGAGAATCATCTCGTACGGGATTTTAAAGTAGGATGAGTGCTCGGTCATAGTCTTCACCTATAATATATGGTCTGGGACGTAGTTGCTGAGGGAGAACCAAGATGTGACTTGGCTATGGAACAAAGGATCATTCCCATGGCATACATATCCTGACTTATGGATATTGCTTTTCTTTAGCTTTTCCCGCTAGCACATCTGCTTTGCCATCCAACTCACTTGCGGTTTAGTCTTCTGGCTTGTGTTTTATTGCCTGTACCTGAGAATGACTCTCACTTGTGTGAAGGTTTTTTTTCTTAGGATGCTAAAAATTTCGTGGAACCTAATGCTGCTACTTTGGAGGTTCCTTTTTGCATTCGTGCTTCCCGTCCAGTTGGCTCATGGGTGGATCACATTCTGCTGCTCCTTACTTTTCATCAGTGGATTATTTATCTGCTGTTTTTTTCTTCTTGCGACATCCCCTTTTCCATCATCTCGGTGGCGGAACCTCCACTGGTCTCCTCCAGCCCTTGGCGAGCGCCCCCTGCCCTTGGTGCTCCCTTCCTGCGCGCGCGGGCCCCGCCCTTGGTGCTCCCTTTCTGCGCGCGGGCCTCTGACCTTGGCGCTCCCTTCCTGCCCGTGAGCCCTGCACTTGGTCGTGGTGAACCCGATGCGAACCCAATGTGCGGCCCTGCCCTTGGTCCAACGACTTCCTGTGCCTCCTTCCCTGTGCGTGAGCTCCTGCGCCTCCTTCCCTGTGCAGGGCGCCCCTTTGCGCGGGTCCCCCTCTTGCCTCCAGCGTAGGTCCCCTCTCCTACGTGAGCATCTCCTGTGGGCGCGCATCTCCAACCCTCTGTGCGACCCCCCTCCTTCCTGTGGGACGCACCCCCTCCCCTCAACGTGCCTTCAAGATCGAAGCGGAGGCACCCCAACGGCGGCAACAACAGCAACAAAGGATCCCTAAGGCCCTGTTCGTTTGGGGTATAAGGAGGAATGGAATAAGGGGAATAAGCCCCCAACACACTTCCCCGTGGTACGACTATTCCCCATTATTTCATCTTATTTCACTCTTATTCCTATCTTTATCCCACCTTACCTACCTTTATTTCACCTTATTCTCCTTATTCTTATCCTCCAGCCGAACGGAGAATAGACCCTTATTCCCCTTATTCCCCATCCTTATTCCTGCTTATTCTCCTACCGAACGGGCCCTAAGGAGGTAGCGGCGTTCCTTTAAAAGAAAGGGGTTCCCGATTGGCCCACTGCCTATTTAAAAATAAAAATAAAGGAGTTATTTGTTTGAGAGCCCTGGTGTGCTGTTCTGTCTTAAAAAAACATGGGGCCTGCATTATTCTAGGCCACTTTGGTCGAGTAGAAAAAATGTTGTTTGAAAAAAATGTGAAAAAAATGAGATTGAAAAACAAAAAAAAGAGAGAGATGAATGTTTGTGAAAAAAATACAGTCCAAAAAAACGGTGGGACTGAAAAAAAGGAAGAAAGAATTTCTTTTTGATCCTTCGTTGTTCTCCCAACTTGGTCGTTTTCGATAAGTTTGGAAGAAAGGGGGAGTGATGGGTAGAGCATTCCATGCTCTACCATTGTTGGGTAGTGGAGTCTTCCCTACCATTGTTTGAAGTGTTGGGTAGAGGTTTCTCAGCCCTACCATTGTTTGAGGTGCTCTATTTGAGTACCTATGTTTTGTGTGTTCTCCAGAGGGAGACTCGTTACTTGAGGTACTCTATTTGAGCACCTATGTTTTGTGGAGTTCTCCAGAGGGAGACTCATTGTTTGAGGTGCTCTATTTGAGCACCTATGTTTTGTGGAGTTCTCCAGAGGGAGACTCATTGCTTGAAGTGCTCTATTTGAGTACCTATGTTTTGTGGAGTTCTCCAGAGGGAGACTCATTGCTTGAGGTGCTCTATTTGAGTACCTATGTTTTGTGGAGTTCTCCAGAGGGAGACTCATTGCTTGAGGTGCTCTATTTGAGTACCTATGTTTTGTGGAGTTCTTCAGAAGGAGACTCATTGCTTGAGGTGCTCTATTTGAGTACCTATGTTTTGTGGAGTCTCCGGTGGGAGACTCATTGTTGGCTCCATTCTCTAGCGGTCGTGAACTCCACTATGTATGGATATTCCCACGGCATGTTTTCATGACCGTGAAGTCCAGTATATGTATGGATATTCCCACAACGTTCTTGTTGATCCTTCGAAGTGATGGAGCAATCTTCGATGAAGTTACGCTGCAGGGCGGAGTACTCCATTTTGTTGATCAGATATTTCTGCAGATCATTATTCACACTCAAGTCTCTAGTTCCTCCTCACCAACATGGCATGAAAAGCATCATCTTCGGTAGCAATCGACAACGTGCGTTGAGTTGACATTGTATGTTGTTTCATGTACTTTGTATGTGAGTGGGTGTATTCTTTTTGTTTATCCAAGCTTAGCATTGCATGCTTAGCTTGAGGGGTAGTGTCGAAGAATGGTCTTGGTGGGCTGTGTTTAGTATTACATCTTGGAGTGGTGACTTTTGGTCACATTGGTGGGGCTATATAAATAGCCCCACACCCATTGTAACCTTTGAGAAAGATTAATAGAAAATCAGCCCTTTGAGGCGGTTCTCCCGTGGTTTCATCCCGACCCTCACGGAGTAGGTTTCCACGTAAAATCAAAATCTTCTTTTTATCTCGTTCTTGCTTTGATCGCTACCGCATTTCATATTTCAACAGTTACAAAGCTTACAGATGCAATAGGTTACGTGACAGGTTGCTTCTCATTCTATCTGGAATGCAACTGCCTCCTTCTGTGGTTAAATTGTGAATAACTAATGATGCTTGCTTCACAGGAATAAATCCTTATGTGATAGCTTTTACAGCATTAGCTGCTGGGACATCTTGGCCTGATTTAGATGCAAGCAAGATAGCTGCTGAGCGTCAATTGACAGCAGATTCTGCGATCGCCAATATCACCTGCAGGTATGTGTTTGTAAATTAATAGCTTCACAGATTTTTCTTTTATACTGTTGTTAGTTTTCTGTTTCGGTATTCAAGAAAGATCCTGAAGTTTTTTTGTTTCCTTTAGCAGTTGTGAAATATCGCAAAAATTACATTGACCAATGTGGTTTGCTGTTTTCTCTTGTGCAGCAATTCAGTGAACATATACATCGGCGAATAAACACCACATACAACTACTGTCATGTACCGCCAGCCCCTGCAGATCCCAAATGTGGAAGGTCTCAGCTTCTCGCTCTTGGTCTTCTTTGCTGCATCGGTTGGGTGCATATCTGTCCTGGTTCTCCGTCGTGTCACCCTGGGCACCGAGCTCGGAGGCCCGAGGCTGTGGGCTTGGGCGACATTCGCCTACTTCATGCTCCTGTGGATGGTATTTGTTGTTCTCTCCTCTCTCAAGGTTCCCGGCATCATCTAATGCAGTGTATCTCCATCTTCGACGGTGCATTTAGTTAAATATATTTTGGTTACGGCCTGCATCACATGCGATATATTGTTGAGCAGTACGAATAATTGCGAGTTGATATTTTTTTTTGTTATGATTTAACTTGTACAGGTGTAAATCATGAGCAAGAATGTATTGATTTGCCCCCTTTTTAAAATTTAATACCTTGATGTCTTCTGTCACCTTGTTTGGACATTTTCATCGAACTTGTGAACCAACAACGCTCGCTGAAGTTGGTGAGCAGTAGTCAAAATTAGTGTCCACCAACTTTTCCCATCAGACACTCGTGTAATGGTCTAACTTGGCTTCTAACAAACATAAACATATTTAGGTTAGGTTGTGCAAATATTGCATGTCATGGAAACGTGTGTGTAGATGATTGTAAGGATTTGAATTCTGGTCCCATAAGATGGAAGATTTTTGTTCAATCCAATTAAGTGCCGGTCATCGGAGGTTGTTTAGTTCCTTCGGTTGTTCCACATTTGTTTTGAGATAATTGGATTTTATTCTGAGATGAATGATGGTATGGAGATTTCTGAAGGAAGACGAATGGTCGAAGAAGTAAGAATGTTTGGGTTTGAGGGCCTTCGTAAGCACGGTGTTCTCTTTTTATCGATGTGTGCGTCTGCTCATGCGCCCTTATAACCGTAACCATTTATTGCAGCCTCCTGTTAATGCGGATTTGTTCAGTCAAGATGACCACTCGATCATACCATCTGTAACCAATGCCTTCCACTCCAATATTCATTGGGTGTCTATATCAAGAGATGGTTTTTGAAGTTCATTTTTTTCTAGAGTAGCTGTTAATTGGCTCGTATATTTTTGAACGTGCTTTGCTAAAGTTTCCTATTTCATAGTGCAAATTTTCCATTTTTTCATTGTGCAAACAAACAAATTTAAATCCAAGTTTTTTTAATTACACTTCATTCTCTTAGGGACATGTTTGCAATTCTTGAAAATTTGTTAGTTCCACCCGTGATTTGTCTAAATATTATTTAAGTAAAATTAAAAAAATTGGAAAACAACTAGCTCCTCTCTTCTTAGTTTCATTATGCCTATGCCCTTATATCTTGCAAAATAAAGTAAAAAAATCAAAAAATTCTCCGAAAATTCCTATGTAATCCGGGTAACATTTAGAATCCCTTGGTTTGCATGTAACATTTATTCTGAGACTGGAATTCCAATAAAAAATAGGAGAATAGACATTGCAATAAATTCAATGTTTGTGCACAATTCTCACCGAAAATTTGTGCTAAATTCGTTCCGTTCATGTGTTCAATCCTTATACTTGCATCAATTTTTTTGATATTTTTGATCATGTTCATATTAGTGGTTATTTGAAAAATATAAGAATGCATTTATGTTATTTAATGAAATCCAAAGTAAGTGTCGAGTCTCTTTTTGGAATTTATCATTATTTTTTATCAATATTTTTATCTAAAAGGATGACTCCTCAAAGCAACGAGGAAAGAAAAGCTATGTTGAAAGAAGTAGTTGAAGAAAGAAAAAGGACATAAAATAAAAACTGAATTATTTTGGATTTATTTTGTAATAGCCGTTATCATATTTTAGTTGTTAGAACATCAAATTGAATGAATCGTCCACTTAGATTTAACTACATGGGTTAGCATGCAAAGTACATAAAATTTACCGGGGGTCGTTATAACGAGAGAAAGACAAAAGTAAAATTATCATCGCAATATTTTACAGGTACACAAATGTAAATATCCCAAAAGAAAATCCATCACACATTTGACAGCCACCTACCCATTCCCCCTATCTCCGATTCTCGTCCCACAAAACCCCCCCTCTACTCCGGCTGTTCTCCCTCACTCCCACAGCCCACTCCACCCCTCCCTCCCCGCACCACCATGGACTCCTCTCTACCTCCTACTGCCACCACACCACTCGAATCTCCAGAACCTTCCAACTCCTCCTCCTCCTCCCCCTTTCCCCCGCCTCTCTCCTCCATCTCCATCTCCCTCTCCTCCCTCCTATCCTCCCCCGCCTCCCACCTCCACCTCCTCCCCTGTAAGCCCCCCACCCCCACCAAGAACAAGACCACCACCACGACCGGTAAGGTCAAGATCCCCACCCAGATCAGCTCCCTCCTCCTCTCCCTCTCCCCTCCTCCGCTCCCCTCCCTCCCCTCCCGACTCTCCCTCTCCGCGCCCTCCACACTCCCCTCCCCCCTCCTCCCCCTCCCGCGCCTCCCATCCGAGCCCTCCGCTCCCCTCGCCGCCCGCCGCTGCTCTCTCCTCTGGTTCCGCAACGACCTCCGCCTCCACGACAACGAGGCCCTCACCTCCGCCTCTAACGACTCCCTCTCCCTCCTCCCGGTCTTCCTCTTCGACCCCCGCGACTTCGGCCGATCCCCTTCCGGCTTCGACAAGACCGGCCCCTACCGCGCCTCCTTCCTCCTCCAATCCGTCTCCAATCTCCGGGAAAACCTCCGCTCCCGCGGCTCCGACCTCGTCGTCCGCATTGGCTGCCCTGAGACTGTTCTCGTCGAGCTCGCCCGTGCCATTGGTGCGGACGCTCTCTATGCCCACCGTGAGGTGTCACACGACGAGGTGCGTTCCGAGGAGCGGGTGGAGAAGGCCATGGGAGAGGAAGGGGTGGAGGTGAAGTTCTTCTGGGGGAGCACACTCTACCACGTCGATGACCTTCCGTTCGACGTGGAGCAAATGCCTACGAATTACGGGGGTTTCAAGGAGCGGGTGCAGGGGCTGGCCGTGAGGAAGACGATCGAGGCGCTGGATCAGGTGAAGGGTCTGCCGTCCAGGGGGAACGTGGAGGTTGGTGAGATCCCGAGCCTCACGGATCTTGGGCTGAAGCCCACGGCAGCCGTGGCACAGGTATTTGCCACTCTACCCATTTTCTGCTGAGATCCAGAAGTAAATATGTCCAACAATTGACTGTTCTTTTTGACATTTATGCTTCGTGAATATAGTACTTCATGAGATTTACATCAAGCTGATATAACAACTAGATATTGTGTATACTAACAAGAACAGACACGGCGACTAGTTGTATGTCTCTGTAGCATTCAGCCACCAACCGGGCATTGTCTCATTCAACTGCTCCATCTAGATGATACTCCATCAAGTGCTTTTTTTCTAGGATGATTAACTGAGTCCAAGTGCCCCATAGCAAGCTTCGAGCTTTACTAATCAGCGCTTCGTTGTGAGACCATGCTACTATTGGGGTAGGCTACACACTGATGAATTGGCAACTCAGATCGGCTGTCATATGCCCATATGTGGGATACTGGATGAGGGTTTCGGTTCCTTTCCCCATGCAATGGGGAAGATCCTAGCCATGATGCTTATGTTTAGCCTCAGTATGTTGCGCTCAAATACCCTAGCACACGGTCATTATAACTGGCATCAATATAATCACATTCAGGAATTATGCATCCACATTGGGTGAATGAGGGGCTTCGATAGCCTTAAAATGACGGACATATATTTGATGATAGTGATTGTTAATACTGTTATTGTGATTCTAAGGCACGTGAACACAAATATGCAAACTTACCCAATTTCTAGATATTAACCTAATAACACTTAAACTACAATAACAACAATAAAGCCTTTTCCCACATTAAGTAGGGGCGGCTACATGGATTTTTTGTCTCGATTCATATCTATCTTGAGTCAATCTCAGGCTTAGATCCAACAAACTAAGATCTCTTCGCAAAGTCTCATTCCGATAATTTTT
The DNA here is from genome assembly GCA_037367405.1 of Ottelia alismoides. NCBI lineage: Eukaryota > Viridiplantae > Streptophyta > Magnoliopsida > Alismatales > Hydrocharitaceae > Ottelia > Ottelia alismoides. The sequence continues at coordinate 468,686 of JAZKJV010000815.1, read as the reverse complement.
GGGCCTTCCACGCCTTCTCTTAGCCGACTTAACATCCAAAAACTCAGATCTCCTAACTAGTGCATCAACCGACCTCTTTTGCAAATGACCAAACCACCTTAAGTAGTTTTCTCGCATCTTATCTTCGATCGGAGCTACACCAACTTTCCTTCTGATCACATCATTCCGAATCCGATCTTTACGTGTGTCCACACATCCATCTTAGCATTTTCATTTCTGCTACCGCCGTTCTCTACACATGTCTATGGTTCACATGCCAACATTCAGATCCATAGAGCATAGCATGTCTCATGGATATGCATGGCTGAAAAATTCATTTAATAACCCTTAACCTAATGGGTAAACATAAGTGACATCAACATGGACATAGTAAGGATGAGTAGGAGGATTATAATACATGCATGAAGGTTATAACACACATGTACCCTTTTTAAGTTTTGAAATATCCCAAATAAAACATGTTCGAGACTTAATAGATAGTTTATCACAACCTTACTTAAAAATGTGATTAGAGGCACCATATCCAAATATTTAAGGTGCAACGAATAAGAAACCTAATCAGGGCAGAGTATTATATGGAGAATCTACTTGTTAAGAATTATAGATGGCTTGTGATTAGTATAAAAACATGCAGTCATGATAAAGTCTTTTCAATATTCAATACATGTGAGAAGTAACAAACATTTATTAATAAAAAATTATAGATTATTGTTAATCTCCAATGGTGGTCGTTTGGCTTTAAAAAGTAGGGTTTTATCAGTTGTGCCCCTTTAAGATATTGCAATTTCAGTTATGCCCCTTCCTTTTTGGAGATACCAGTTGTGCTCCCGACTTCTTGCCATTCTATCACTTGTTCCTCTCGAGTTAGTGACCGTCCATATCCAACGCAAACTGACATTAACTTTGAGGACACAAGGAAAATTAAATTTAAAAAGGAGGGCTAGAAAGTCATCCCCATCCTCTTTCTCCTCCTCCTCCATCTTCTTCCTCTTCCTCTTCCTCCTCCCCTGCTTCCTGCTCCTCCACTGCCTCCTCCCCTCGCCCCCAGCTCCTCCTTCCGCCCCTAGCTTCTCCCCCTGCCCTGCGTCTCCGCCTCTGCTCTCGCTCCTCCTCTGCCGCCTCCACCGCTTCGAGCTCCTCTCCCTCACCCCCAACACCCCTACTGCCTCCTCCACACCATAATGGAAAATCAGAAGGTTAGAAGGTGGATTTTCTACCTCTCTCTCTCCTTTTATTTTTCCACTCACCCCTTCTTCTCCACGTATTCGACACTTGTTTCGAGGTTGCATCCAACGAAGTTCACCATTTCCTGATAGAAATGTGGGTGGCCAAACGTGCGTGTGAGGGCACATTGGAAGGAAGTGCTTGGTCAACGGAGCGGTGTGTTGGACATGCGAGCTCATGGCGAGGCATGATGCAATAAATGTTATTGCAAATATCATTCCTTTATCTGAGATGAAGAATAACTATTTTGCATAATAGATCCCTTAGTACATTAGGGTAATGTACCATGGCCATCTTAATGATCATACAACTATAGATTGACGACTCATGAAGTACCATTAAGTGATTATTAAGAAATGATCTCCATCCTGAGAAGGAGATGACAATCCTTTCTCTAAAGGCTAATATCTAATCGACCTCTTGATGTATAGGAATAGAGATTCAGAGGTGTTAGATAAGTTAGGTCAAAGAGTTGACTTAACGAGATCGAGATAACCAAAGACCTATATTGTATCCTGTCACCATATAGGCACGCATCCTCTGACTCGAGACAGATGTATTACTATATATCTGAGTATGTACATTTGGCAGACCAGTAGGTTGATGACCTAACCAAGGTCTATACATCGACGCGTTGGTGTGCATGCATGGGCATATGAGTAATACGATCTCTCAAAGGGATCATACATGTTCATTGCTGAACCGGAAGACATGAGCTCACTCATGAGATATTGAGAAGAATCAAATTCCGTGCATGGTCGTCTTACTTTGGAAGCTTGACTGAATCTGTAGGCTTAATATATGCTTTTGGAAAGTATATGATCAACACCTAGGTATGATATATGCTTTTGGAAAGTATATGATCGATGTCGACTCCCAATGATCGAATGAGAAACTTAATGATAAAACCCTGAAGTAGACAATGTAAAATTGATCTAATACGTTGGGTTTAATCTAGGTCTTCCTGTATACAGGATGTACATATATTAGGAATACCCGAGGGTGATGTGATCATAAACGATTGTATAATCGTGATGCTTCCATTCCGAGGGAGTGATGAAACATGTCTGGATTTTAGTGACTCCTTTCATAGAGAAGCGATCTGATCTTAGTCCAAATGTTGGACCTTGATCTGAATGTGATTCAGATACAATAAGAAGATTAGATCTACCTCTTTGATTTAATCAAACATCTATGGGAGGTCCGCAAGATCTGGATTTGAGATGTGATCTCAATATCCAAGTCACTATACATGGAACAATACAATCGCTCTGTCCTTATCTTCAAGTATTCATGAAGAAAGCGCATTATCCTTTGAAAGAGTTTATGATAATTTCATTGTTGACATATGTATCCGAGCATTAAGAAAATTGATAATTAAATGTGATTTAATTATCATAAATAATATGAATTTGATTTATATTATAATGAGAGTTATCTAAAATAATTACATGTGATTTAATTATCAAAGACGTGAATAATGTGAATGTGATTCATATTATTTGGGCACAAGAGAATATAGATCCAAGATGATTAAATGTGATTTAATTATCATGGATATGAATAATGTGGATATCACTATCCATATTTATCATATATATTGTAAATGCGATTTATGATTTATATTTGTTGATTAATTATTGATTTGATTTGGATTCACATTGGATAATTAATTGAAAATATAATTTACATTTTATTTTGGCATGTGAATGTGATTCACATTTTCCAATGGCATGATTGCAATATTCACAAGATAATTATGAAATATTTTTGTGAAATAATTTACAACAAGTGTTGTAAAACTTGGAGATATCATGAGATAATGAGATCTCATGAGATAATGAGATCCCATGAGATAATGAGATCTCATGAGATAATGAGGAAATTGACCCAATCCATCTAAGAGGTTGGACGTCCACCAACTTCCATTGGAAGAGGGTGTCCGTCCCCCATTTTTAGGGATTAGATCAAATCCTCTCACCTCTTATCTCCAAGATCAAAGAGATTTAATTTTAACTTGATTTATATTGATTTATCAATATATATATATATATTAATTTAAATTAAATTAATTGTTGTGTTTTTTCAATAAGATCATGGCCATTGAAAGAAACACAAATCAATCTCAACCATTGATTTTATGTTGTCCATGGATTTTTTTTTTGAAAATCTGTTGTCCATGGATTGAGATCCATGGATTCCAAAACATTATATAAGAAGAGGCACCCCTTGCTCTCAAGTGACAACAACTAATGCTCTCTCTACTCTCTTTACTCATGAAGACTCTCTCCCTCTCTCTCTTAGCATGGATTTACTCGATGTTGGAAGCTAGGGGGTTAAGGCACAATCACATGCATTGATGGAAATCACGAAGTGTGCTATGAAAATACTAGGAACCTCTGATTCTGAGAGGAAATGCTTCTTTGCATATAGTTTTCTAGTGCTTGCAACACATGTTTATGATACAGGTATTCCAATTTTTTTTATATAGCCTTAATTTGTAAAATGATGAATTAAAAGTATTCAGAAGCTAAAAATGTTAAACTGTATATGTAATTTATAACTGTATTGTAAAGATGTTATATTATTGCTGGCGTCTGGGAGATTATTTTCATCTCTTGTTTGAATATCATTTCTCTAGATGTTTTCTACCCTCCTTGATCTGCTGTATCTCAATCCTTTCTGATAGTGTAGATGGTGTCATGTTCAGGACGGACAACCTGCAGTTAATGCTTCTCTTGTTGGTGGTGAAACTGAAGCATTGGAGAGGCTTAAGAGGTTTGCTGCTGAATGCAGAGCGCAATCTAAGAAGGATAGCAACCGAGAAAGTATCTTTGGTGCTAACTTTTCATGCAAAATTTCACCATGGCTAGCAATGGGATGCCTTTCTCCTCGCTTCATGTTTGATGAGCTGAAGAAAACTGCTCCTAGGTACATCATACTATACCTCTGGATTATCACATTAATTTCATTTTAACTTTAAGAATATAAACTTATGAGGCGAATTGCAATCATGTGTTCTTTTTTTGCCAGATGAAAGCATGCCCTTTTTTTTGGTAGAATCAGTGTATGATATCCACTGTGTAAGCAGTTTATGGTATGCATAGGGTGTTGGGATTTTAAAGAGTAGTAGCATCACAAATAGTTGTGCGGGTTGTAATCCTGCCACTCATCTCCATCACTGTTTCTTGACGTGAAATATATATAATGTCTGGTTAGGGGCAGCATCCTTATAGGACAAACTCGAGTGAGGATATGCAGGTTGTGTTCGAAGAATGAAATTGCATAGGCATATTGTGGGAATACTTGCAAAACCACCCGAAATGCTATGTACTTGGATCACCACAAGGTTCTTAAATAAACGAAGGCTCGGGGACTGTAATCTAACACCTATACTTATGGTCATGTCGTCGGCCTTCTCCAAGAAACATTGTGAAAGTCCACGTGTATGGGGCATTGTTAATGAGGATGTGCCTTTCATCAATACACTAGAGTAAATGGTTACGAATTCCACAGTAAAAAAGTGGTGTTGGAGAATTTCACCTTTTTAGCAAATGATGAAGAAGCTTATACAATATTGTCATTTTGGACCTATAGAGATTCAAGTATGAGCAGGCACGGGAGATGTTCAGATAATGGATGAGGGTATCTTCTGTAGTGCATGATAACTTATGTGGATGATGGTGAATTCACCACTCAACTGCAATTTAACCGTAGCATTTCTAGTCAAGGAAGGAAATATCGGTATCGATATCGTTTCGATACAATGTCGATACCGATATATCGCCGATATATCGGCGATATATCGACGCATATCGCCGAAACCCGGTATCCACCAAGGCATTTTCTCCTGTCGATATCCGATATCGTCCATATCGGCGATATATCGGTGACCTGTCGATACCGATATATCGCCGATATATCGACGATATATCGCGATATGGCGATCCCTGTTTCTAGTTACAAAGGAATAAAAAATAAAAAGATCGTTATGGTTAGCCTGGTAGAGAAAAAAAAGAAATACTCCTTTTAAAAAATCGAATTGTATACGACTGGTTTGATGTGGAAATTGGAATTTCTTTTATTCTTTCTTCTTTTTTAAAACTTTGAACAAGGTATTCTAGTGTTTCCATTAATTAAAATTTCCTTTAAGCTGGTGATGCTATATATTCTGATGATTAGCGGCGAGTTCTTTTGGTTTCTTGCACACATCAAAGGCATGCATTTTTTGTGATGTTTCTCAGAGCGAAGTCTACGTCTCAAAGGAATGGTGGAACTTCAGGTGACAGCAGAATGAACTGGTTGATGTTTGAATTGCTCTGGAGGGATTTTTTCAGGTAACTCAGTAGTTTCTGCTGGTGGCATATTGATAATTCTGCTGGTTGGGATACCTAGACGGGCAAGATGGTAAAATGTGATCTCAGTTTGAAGACTTCCAAAAACCTACTAAATTATTGCCGAGAGATTGTAAAGGTGCCTTGTTTGACAGAGTTCTTCTGTCTCCCTCATTATAAGAAAGATTTTTACCCTCCCGATCAATCGCTTGCTCTAGTTGAAAACTTTCGATACATGAAAATTAACCATGCTTCTGGGTTGCACTGGTACAATTTCCAACATTATTATTTGGTGGATGGCAGTTTATGCTGATAATGGTTATGTATGGCAGGTTCATCACGAAGAAGTACAGCTCTGGGAAGAAAAAGCTAGATGTGGTGCCGGCAACTGCTTGCGTGTGAGATTGCATTTTCTTAAATTATTGGATATGCTGCAAAGATGATGTTGGCGTTTGAAATCTAATCTGTAATCTTCGAGTTCCTTTTCTGTTGAATGCACTCATTCTTATTTCTTCTGTCTTTGGAGATGCACCGGAAGAAGATTCGCTGCTTAAAATAAGAAGAAACTTGCTCTCCTGCCATTATATTAAAATTGTGGAGATCTTCTTTCCTCCATCGCTTGTTTGTTATCCTGACTTACCTGCGGACGTCTAAACAGCCCAATTTTACAGAGTTATTACCTGATCTAATGGATAGTTAGAGCTGGATTCCCGTATTCCTTCCATCTAATAAGCACTGATTTAAATGGTGATATGGCAAATTGTTATTTCGATTTTTTTTGAAGGAACTTTGTTTCAGATATTGCTAATATAGAGGGGATCTGCATTGCCCGACTACATCCTTTTTCAGGTAATGCCAGATGTCAATTTGGGTAGACTTGTTGGGCACCCAACCGGAACTTGCTCCACTCAATGATCCGAAACCCGTCTCATTTATATTTGGACGGGTTTGGATTTGAAACTTGCTATCCATGTGGGTACATGTTTGGGATTTCCTTACGGTGGTGCTCGAACACATATACATACACATATACAAGCAAGGTTGCAGAAAGCGGTAGTCGATACTCGGTCGGCGGGGTCATTGACTAAGGATTAATCGGCAGTCGGGCGACTAGTCGGATTTAGTCGGCCATTAGTCAGTTTTGAATTTTTTAATTATTTTAAATATATAAATTATTTTTATACATAGATTTGTACATTTTCTATATTTTCATAATGAAATAAAAGAAGTAATTGAAATTAAATATAACATTATTGCATATTAGAATACGTTTGCTTATGTATTAGCATAGATTTGTACATTTTCTGTACTTACATAATGAAACAAAAGAAGTAATTGACATTAAATATAACATTAAGCATATTAGAATAAGTTTGTTGTTAAAAAAAACAAAAAAAACTATAAAAGCTTGATGTAAAAATCAGCCGATTAGTCGGCTGACTAGGCTGACTAGTCGGGCTGATCGACTAATGGTCGACTAGGCCTAGTTGAGTCGGCTACCCCCTGACTCGACTAGTCGGACCGACTAGTTGGCCTAGTCGGCCGATTTTTACAAGCTTGTATACAAGTACATGTACATATTCATATGTGTGTATGTTTCACGTTATTCAAGCTAGTTAAACCTAAACCACATCTAATCATTTTCAACCAACCTATATAAAAGTCTTGCTCTAATTTACCTTAGTTCATTTCCCAATTTATATTCACATGTCTTTTTGTATCCCTAACATACATATATTTTTAATCCAAAAGAGAAATCTTCTGGTTAATATAAGTCTATGTTATTTTATTCATATATGTTGCATATATTTAATGACTCCACATTGACTTCATACAATGTGTTTCACATGAACTAAATGTCAACTTGTTATGTATCTTTAATGCTTCCATTCTCTCTCTCTCTATATATGTATGTATGTATAAGACTGATCCTGTGAGAGCCAAAAATTGTGAGAGCATGAGAACATCGATTTTGGACCACTAGATTCTATCATCTCTCCCCTAATTGATTGGAGGAGAGATGAACAGAATTTAGTGGTTCAGATTCACTGCTCTATGCTCTCACAATTTTTGACTCTCACAGGATCAACCCTCTCTCTCTCTCTCTATATATATATATATAGGGTTGATCCTGTGAGAGTCAAAAACTTTGAGAGCATGAGAGCAGTGAATCTGGACCATTAGATTCTGCTCTTCTTTCTCCTCCTGTAATCAATGAAGAGAGAGGTGACATAATCTAGTGATCCAGAATCACTGCTCTCATGCTCTCACAAATGTTGGCTCTCACATGATCATCCATCTCTCTCTATATATATATGTTGAGAAAGGAACGAATGAGATGTTTATTCCATAGAGCTAGGGTCTCTTATATATAGAAAACCCTAGAAAGTACATGGGTTACGGAACCCGAAAGGTCACGGGGGGTACTGAACGTGAAGGGTTACAAACATAAATATGTGAATCTCCTCAGATCCGGGTACCCGTTTACGCACGTTCGCACCATTACATTCACATGACATCGCATTAAGTGAAATTTTGGGGAAATTTTTTTTCACGTTGAAGCTACATATGACATGCATATTCAAGCAACATTGTATCACCACAGAACAACACACCAACAAGAGCCACCAACTTTTATTTTTATTAATTTTCATATATAAATACATGTACATCAGAAGCCGACAGTTCATTGATGTAAGTGTTCTTTCTCTTCTGTATATATATATATATATATATATATGTATATATATTTGAGACACATAATAACTCTAACACTCTCCCTCAAACTGGAGCCGAGAAAGCTGCAGCTTGTAACAAAAAGAAAAAGTATACACCACATCTTCACACAATGCATCATAAGAATATATGTCCGCTGCTAGTAGAAGAGTAGAAGATCTCGCTTGGGGACAGGTCTGCGGCTTTCAGGTCATCGGAACGTATCTCTGCCATGCCTGTAGAGTCGCTGTGATATCAGGTCACCGGAACATATCTCTATCATGCCTAGAGAAGAATCGTTGTAGAAAAAGTCCATTGCGGAGTAGTAGTCGTAAAAGAAGTACACGCCCTGTTGAAGAAGTCGATGTTCGGTGAAGATGAATGGTCTAAGTAGTAGTCTGGAGTGCCAGTCTATCAATCATGGTAGGGCAACATACATCCTGAAGAAATAAAGAGTATGGAATATCAAGTTGAGAGAAACAAGTCATGGTGAAGCATGGGCTGTTGGAGGAGGGGGCTCCATATGGTGCAAGCGATGCTGGAGGTGTGTCTGGAACTGTTTGAGCATTGGGTGACGCTTTAGGTGCCGCGGGAGGTGGCAGCTGGTGCTGCTGGGGACTCAAACTGCCTTGCGTGGGACCCCTTCTCTCATCAAGGGGTCCCGCGCAAGAAGAGAGGGTTGGTGGTGGCGACGGGTTTAGGGTTTAGCCTCGGGTCTAGGACTGTTGCTCTGGAGAAGAGGAATGAATGAGATGTTTATTCCATAGACCTAAGGTCTCTTATATATAGAAAACCCTAGAGAGTACAAGGGTTACAGAACCCTAACTCTAACAATGTGTATATATATATATATGACTTATCCTGTTAGAGCCAAAATCTGTGAGAGCATGAGAGCAATGATTCTGTACTAGTAGATTCTGTCATCTCTCAGAGAGGAGCAGAATCTAGTAGTCCAGATTCACTAGATTCTGTGAGAGGTGAGAGTAGTGATTCTGGACCACTAGATTCTACCATCTCTCTTGATTGATTTCATGAGGAGAGAGAAGAGCAAAATCTAGTGTTCTAGATTCACTGCTCTCATGCTCTCACATGATCAATCCTCTCACACACACATGTCTATATATATGAGGAGTGGTCCTGTGAGAATAAAAAACCGTGAGAGCATGATAGCAGTGATTCTGGACCACTAGATTCTGTTTTCTCTCTCTCCTGGTTGAATCTAGTGGTCCAGAATCATGCTCTCACAGGATCAGCCCACGCACGCACACGCACACGCACACACACATGCACACACGCGCACGCACACACACACACAAACGCACGCAGACACACGCACGCACACACACGCGCGCGCGCGCACACACACACACATACGCACGCACGCACGCACATGCTCACACGCTCACATGCACATGTGTGTGTGTGTGCGCGCGCGTGCGTGCGTGCGCGGGTGGGTGTGTGTGGTGTGTGTGTGTGTTCTATATATACATATATATGTATATATATATATCAAGCATCAGAGGGCTAATCCTGTGAGAGCCAAAAACTGTGAGAGCATGGGAGCAATAATTCTGGACCACTAGATTCTGTCATCTCTCTCCCGATTGATTGGAGGAGAGATATGGGCATGGATATATGGGTATCCATTTAAACTATCCATTAATTAAACTGGTGGATTTTGGGTAGGGATTTTATAAATGGGTAGGAGTTTGAGAATATTAAAACCATTCCCGTACCCTGCCCATCGACATCTCTAGATACATTGACTTGTATTGAATTTTTAAACATAAAAGCAATCACGTTCCAGCTTGACATTCATATATATGATAATTTGTTCGGAACGGGTCGTTTAAGACAGTCTTAGGGTTCGTTTGGTTGCAGGGTTGGACAGGGTTGGGTTGGGTTGGAGTACTATTCACAAGGGTACCTCCTCCTCACAGTTTACTATTCACCTAGCCCAACCCAACCCTGCCCAACCCTGCAACCAAACGAACCCTAGTGTCATGTCTGGCTATGCTCAACAAGAATGAAAATTCCGACAGTGCCACTTTGCTTATGTATCTCGACTTTATTGATTTTATAGAGCGGTCTGGGTTCGTCGTGTGGGATCCGAGTTCGGCTTTTTATCTGTTGTGAGTAGCGGAAGCAAATCAGCACAAATCAAACAAGTAAATATACAAGCACACGGATTCACAATCTTCCCTCGTAACTAAGCTACGTCCGTGGATGGCTGCGACTGTTTTCATTATTTGTTTAGAAGGGAGTATACATAGATTACAAAAACACTAACCTCGGAGAGTTTATATAGTATTTCCAATACAAACATTCTTCTGGTGTGCAGAAAAACGATCCTTCGATTGTAGTTAGGATCAGTGCATATCAACAACATCTTTCTACCTTTAGTCCTTTGGACGTGAGAATTTACTATTGATGCATCTCCCATCTTACCTGAAATTTTTGCACCGGTGTGTGTTAAGCTGCATTTGTTTTGCAATGCCCTGCCCTGTTGAGCAGTATGTGTGAAGGACGTGATCAGGTCTAGGAAGACCAAGCCATGGGCTGTAAGATTTCGAATGGTTAATTAAACTTACTATAATCACAGGCATACCAAAAGGACGAGAGTGGATATGATGGTAATATAATCCTTATTGCATTCACTCTGGGTGTGTTTGGTTCGTGGGTTATCTTATCTGGGGGAGGATAACCCGCTTTTGTGTTTTGGTGTTTGGTTGGTGGGTTAAGGGTTGAGATTAGGGTTGTCAGAAAATTCTCAGGTTCGACATTCGCTCAGATTCGACTCGCTAAAAGTTCGATTCAGATTCGATTTGAAAATAAACGAATCGAATTTGAACATGAGTTTGGGCTCGATTAAATAAACGAACCGAACATCAAAAACATAGGTTCGCTCAAGTTCGATTCGTTAAAAGTTCGATTGTATACACACATACATACATAAAAGTATATATACATACATATTATATATATAAGGAAAAAAATACGTTATATATTAACATAAGAGCATTCACTTATTTTCCCAAACCCATCCAGAAATCCACTCCTAAGTCCCTATTCCCTATTCTCGAAACCCCACAAAACCCTCGCTTGCAGCTGCGGTTTTTTCCCTTTGAACAGAAATGTCTGCACAACATTTATTCTTAAACGAACCATTAACGAGTCGAACCGAACCTTTACGAACCTTACCCGAGCTGAACCGAACATGATTACAATTTTCATTTTATCGAGTCGAACCGAGCCTGAGCCTGAAAGTACACTAAACGAGCCGAACCGAGCCTGGGTTGGTTCATTCAGGTTCGGCTCATTTACACCCCTAGTTGAGAGGGTTTGTGTGATGTGATTGTATTGAGATATTAAAAAGTGAGTAGTTATTATGATATGATTGTATTGGAATTTGAAAAAGTAGGTAGTTGTCGTGATGTGATTGTACTGAAGTTTGGATTAATGAGTAGAAGTTGAGTATGATTTTTAGATTATATGATGGTATAATATAATTCTTTTGGTGGAGAGAGAGTGGGACTCACCAGTGAGTTAGGAATATGGGTTTTGGTAGTAACCCACCCAAAGTGGGAGGTAATCCCCCAGCGGAACCCCCTCTGGGTTTTTCTGCGTACAAACATGCCAGTCTTGTTTACGGAATAATTTTTAGGTGTGTGCTTGTAAAGATAGTTTGATGTAGGTTTACGGAATAATTTTTAGGTGTGTGCTTGTAAAGATAGTTTGATGTAGAGCTAGAAAATAAGATTTACACGGAATATCATTGCTTCAAAACATTAATCTTCTACAAGGTTGAAGTGAAAATTAGTCATACGATTCTTTTGGAAAATACTACAAATCAATGGAAAGAAAGCTCCCAAACATGGCGGGATGTTTGTGGCTCCATGGACTGCACTGTTGATGCCCCGAATAGGTCCTCCCAAACAGACAGCACGATGCCATGGAACGCAGGTTGTAACTGTTGGCATCTTCTTGCGAGGTTGGTAACGAGAGCTCCACCATTGCCCAATGCCCCATCTCATCATTGATGCGATCCGTGGAAGGAACCCGTTGAATGATACATCTGTTTGTCCTACTCGCGGTCTTTGTACAAGTCGATACTCATTGGTATATCCTCGCTGTCTACTACTAAACAATTCAATGCTCACTTGAAAAACGAATAATTGGAACTGCTAAAAAGCAGAATATAGTAAATCTCTTCTTACATGGAATCATCATATTCACGTCGATCCACGATGACATAAGACAGAGGAGATCCACTCTCATTATATCTCGATCGATATGAAAAAATTGATTCACGCATTAAAAATAAACTATACGAAGTGCAGAATGGAGAATGCATGCATTGCGCAGCTGCATGAAAAGGATCAGCGGAAACCGATCTCTCTCTATATAAAGAGGTGCTTACCGGATTGCAGTTGCAGGAAATTAAAGCTCAAGTATGGTAAAGACGAGACGTCCACCTTCGAAGATTTCATACCAAAACAGAGGCTACGATTCCCAAGAATGGGACAGAACTCCGGGGAATACCTCAGCCCCCATCCTTCCATTATTCCCTCGATAGAAGTGCAACTGCAGTTACTGCCATTGCACATCCCCATCCCTACAACAGTAGAGCATGGTGATGATCTGCAAATAAAAATCTATGTACCGAGACGTCGACAACCAGGTGGGAGTTGCCGCATACTGCAAGTGCATTGCGGGGTGAGGAGCCCATGGTGGAGACGGAGAGCACGCGCAGAGAAGCGCAAGGTCTGGGGGTCCTTCGCACGTGCCCTGCTTCTCCATCGAGGACCTCCTCACCCAAAACCAAGAACCCACCGGACGTGGGTGCAATGCTGTGGATCGGTACAAATAGTCCCATGCACAGGGAGCCAACAAGAGGGAGATGGAGGGGGAGAGTGTGGAAAAAGGAATGCACGAAGAAGAGATGAGAAGCAAAGGAGTGGAAGGATGAAGGGTGTGGGAGCAATCGAGTGCCACATACGGGGAGGAGAGCCCCCTGTCGGAAACTGGTGGTTTGCCATCCCACCTGACCTTCCTGTTCTTTTTATACGTGCGTAGATCATACATACGTCTACGCGTCCAATCATCATACGTTTCTCTTCTTCCCAATAGGGAAACATGGGTCTGATTATGTCTCGGTCAATGTCAAGGATTTGGAAACGGCATGTTCTTTGAAGTTGGCTTGAGGTTTTGGTTCTCTTTTAATTTGTTGCTTGCGGTGCTTGGTCTTTCAATTGACCGGGACGAGCGTTTTTTTTTCGGTGTCGCTGTCTGTTCTTAAGGTAACAGTTCCCGTGTTTGCAACAGAGACCATTATATTCCACTAAATATTTATATGACTTTTAGACTATATTATTCCGACGGTTACCTAACTTGTTCCACGTATTCATTAACACAAACGTACCCAAGAATAAGGTGGACAATGAATTAATTTTGTACATCTTTCCATCTTCTAGAGAACTTCACCTTAACCACTGTATCGTTCTTGTGGCCCAAGAACGGTACAATGGTTAAATGAACACATCATTCTCCTTATTGTTGCAAAACATGTTCAATGCATTTTTTGATTATTGTTCTCGTAGTCTCATGATAATACCACAGCTAAATGAACATCTCATTCTCTTGATTCTTGGGCACTCGTCGAGTAGTAGGCTTATAGAATACTCGTCAACTCGAGGAAGAACCCACTTGCATCCCTCCTCATCACTCGTCTAAACCTTAACCTTCGAAGCCCCTTCCATGCATAGTTGAAGTCGTTCGATAGTTGAAAACATAATCGTTGCAAATGTAAGCATGCTATCATCTATAAAGTGAGATGAATTTGTTGGTATTGATTGATATGTTGTTCTTACATGATTGTACATGAATCTGGCTAATTCTCAATCATGCCCAAGTTCAAATGATCAAATAGATCCACTTTTGGGTTGGTCGGTACTTGAACTTGTTGGTACTGATTAATCTCTTGTTCATATACATTCAAGCTATCATTTCATATGGCAAAACTCCTCATTCCTCAACTTAAACCATATGTTCTACATGATCAAACTCGATTGGCTATACAAAAATCAAATCAAAACACTCAATCAAAATCCACAAAATCCAAACTCTAGTTTGTTAATCAAAATTGACACCTAAGTGCTAATTTGGAGCGCCATGCCCAAGGTACCATTTGGAGCAGAATAGAATAAACATTTGTATATGTGCATGTATGTCCATTTTAATTTGTAGTTTTAGACTTATTTGAATTTGTAATATTTTTTCATTCTTTTCACTATATTTGGTACATAATCTATGATGCCATCACCAAACTATCTACCATTAACCTATCGAGCACCAATGTCATTTGTTGCAAGCATGATAAGATCACCATGATAACATGCATCATGGTGGCTAAAAGCTTTTTCCGCAATCAAGTAGATCACATTAGAGAGCGTAATTAACCTGAAATATTTAACTCCCAACGTAGAATCCTTCTTAGATAATAGAAAGATCGATGCCTTGTTCAACATGTCAAAATTACAGGGTTCCAACATAAATTACATTATTTGGTATTGTTGTGATTGATAAGCCATCCAAATCATGAATATGCAAGTTTATCTATAAAGTATTTTGTTATTAAATGTGATTTACATGTTTCTACTTTAAGGTCATATCTATTCTTGATGATATGGTAACATATTTTTCTTACTCGTTAATATATGTATCTACATTTCTAATAATATTTTATACCTAACACATATATCCTTATTGGTAA
Organism: Ottelia alismoides; assembly: GCA_037367405.1. Lineage (NCBI taxonomy): Eukaryota > Viridiplantae > Streptophyta > Magnoliopsida > Alismatales > Hydrocharitaceae > Ottelia > Ottelia alismoides. Next base: position 453,641 of record JAZKJV010000815.1, on the reverse strand, counting down.
CTTGACCGTTGGCATTCCTATTTTGATATCACATCTAATGCAACTGTTCTCTATATTCTTGATATATGATGATGATTTCAGTATTCATATCTTATAGACCATGTTTGAAGTAGAAATTTTTCAAAAATTATAAAATTAGGATCCGATCATTCATTTTGCATTAAACTCATATGATATATACTATAAATAATCATTATTGTGGATCCAATTCATTGTTATTAAGCTCAAAAAAAAATCTTCCTTATGTTTAAGAAGAGTTTTCTAAAATGGTTGAAGTCATATGACATCATGTGTTTGCAATCGGAAAACTAGTACACAATAAAGCATGTGGCTTTCTTTCAAATATTACAAAGTAACAACTAATTAAACGTTGCACCCGCACCCTCGGTTAATTCGGTCAGATTAATGTCCAAATTAATTAGATGTCGTTCGTTGCAGTCGGATACGAGAGGGCTAATCAAAAACCACTTAAATTAGATTTGAGTCAATTTCAAGCAGTGATTTTTTTACTTGGTAGTGTCCAAGGTCGAACTCAGGGAGGCATCTGTCTCCTTAGGTGAATTATGAGCAAATATCCAAGTGTTAGATTTTCGAGGAGTAATTTTTTTGTTCTTTTTTTTTATTTTCTATGCAGACACATGCAATATCATGCCGATTTAAAGTTAAATCAATTTAAGATATCAAATGAAGTCCAAAAATTATGAAAATTGGCCGGATGATGGATTATGATGAAACTAAGCTACCTTAATTTTTTTTGGAATTTTTAGACACTAAATGAATTTACAGTGAATTAAAGATGCAGGCAGGATGATTTTCACTAATTTATTTTTAATAAATAACAAATCACATCTTTTTCAGGAACAAAAATTATCCTAGACAGTTCTAATGATAAGGAATCTAGGAAAATTGACAAACCTTAATTTCAATGTGAAATGAATTTATTAAAATTAAAATAAGAAAATCACTAAGGAATTTATTCAGGCCTCGATATGCGTGCAAATGACATGAAATTTTTATGCAATGTTAAGTTCAGTATCCTAGAGCTACTGTGAATTTTTGAGAATTTTTAGAGCTAGAGAAAATTAATTATAAATTAAAAGGTGTCACTGGGTAAAATATCACACAAATCAACCAATTAATTCATTTAAAAATCTACTGTAATTACAAAAATGTGACAAGTGGCACAATAGATAGAGGACAAGTTACTCAACAAAATACAACTTTTGTAAAATGCGACCTAGGGATGCGTGCAAAGACAGGGGTGTATTTGCAATACAAGAAAATAAAATTACATAAAAAAATATGCTGACAGGGACTTAAATGCAATTACCTAGAATGGTAGGGGATGATATGCAAATTCTCCACTGGGCACGTGCTCCTCACGTGGGGTCTGCTTTACAGGGACCTTTTTGTAATTTCAAAAAGTACCGAGGGCCTCTGTGTAATTTACCCAGGCCGCACGTGCTCCTCACATGGGAGGCCTAGGCTCGGGCGGTTTAGGAGGCTCGGGGCTTGGCTCGGAAGCTCCTGGAGGTCTGGAGTGAGGCTTGGTGTAGCCTCGGGTAGTCCGAGCCTAGTGGCTGATGCTGAAGACGTGGCGGACTCTTGAGCGTAGGATCAATGATGATCCTACGGTCGTCTGCTGCTCCGGTCGTGGTGACGTGGCTCGCTCCTATCCGTGGGATCTCCGATGATCCTACGGCTGACGTGATGCTCCAGATGTCGATGACATGGCGAGCTAAGGACCGTTCGATCAGACGATCGAACGGTAGCTGGGCCTTCTTCTTTGACGGACCTCCGCCGCCTGCGGAGGAGATGGCGGGGCTCCGGCGACGATGCCTTTGTTCCGCCCGTCCCTCCAGGTGTCGTGACGCTCTCTGAGGTCTCGGAGGTATCCCAGAAGAAGCGCAGCGATGCGGTGAAGGTGCTGGTGGTCTCAGGAGCTGGTGAGGGCCGTCGGAGCTCGCTGGCGACGAAGCTCGAGGATGACTCCGTTGAAGTTCCGGCCAATGCACAAGATAGGTACCTGCAGGTGTTAGAAGAATAGCCGAGGCTCGTGGTGCACTTGTGGAGACGTGGGGATGGACGGCGAGGCCTAAGGTGTATCAGAGATGGTTTGGCGGTGGTGCTCCGGCCAAGTGGCGGAGCTGGATATGGTGGAGAGCGAAGTGCAGTGTCGGAGGGCGTGAAGGGGACCGCGAGGATGAGAGCTCCATCGCGGAGCTCGGCGGAGTGAGAGCGAGGCGAGAAGATGATGGTGGAGGTGTAGTTAAATGCGAGAAAATTGAAGAAAAATCAAAATGAAGATTAAACGAAGATGGAGGTATTTACCTGGGGTTTGGAGCTCGAGGTCGAGGTCCAGATCGTCGCTCGAAGGGGCGGTAAGTCCCTGAGCTCAAGCAGCGGCTCGGCGGAGGAGGGCTGCGACACGGCGGTGGCCGAGGATCTCACCGGAGAAGACGACCGTCTTCGCTCAAGGAATCATGCAATTACTGTCACGAATCGAACGCTCCGAGCTCGGGGTATCTCTCAGGGGTGGCGGATGGGTCTGAAATTGGCCGGAGGGCAAGTATTTATAGGATGGAGGTCTCGGCCGGGCTGGTGATGGAGCGAGGTTTAAGGGGTTCGTGGGACGTCGCTGGAGGTCGATGTGGGTAATGGAGTAGCTGGCGAGGATAAGGGATGAGTGGGGAAGGACGTGGAGGAGATGGTGGTCATCGACGGTAGAGGGAGCGTGGCTGAGAATAGGAAGGGTCTGCCCCTCCCGCAAGGTGGAGAACGTGGGAGAGAGGGGCGCTGGAGGTGGAAGATGAAGTCTCCATCGTTGGATCTTGTGATCCAACGGTGGTGATCGAGGCGGGATGGAGCGGTAGGATGGCGATCTGGGCGCGGTGATCTGAGCGTCAGGAGCCCTCCACGTGGCGCGATGGGGGCGAAGTACGTGCGGGCGGTGTGGATTACATCAGGAGTGGCTTAATCCAAAGAACGTGATGGCGCCAGGTGTCGTGCGGAGGGGAGGGCGCTGACGAGCGGCGGAGATCAGATCTGAGGAAGATTGAAGGGTTGCGATGCACGGCGGGCTGAGCGGTTGAGATGGAGGGATGGAGTGCGTCATCCAATGGCGCAACACACGCCACGTGGCGTACTGATGAAGAGGCGCAAACGGGCGGTTGAGATGAGGCGGGGGACTTGATCTGGCGGTTGAGATGAGAGGCGTACGTGGAAGCGGTGTGGCCCTTGGATCTGAAAGACCATCCAATGGCTGAGAGGTGCGACGGCTAGGGCAAGGGGGACGGGCCGCGTGGCGCACCCAGATGGCGCCACGTGGCCTGCTGTGAATGGCTAGAAAGAAAAATATGTGTAGAGAGAAGAGGGGGCCGAATTTGGAAAAACTCAAAACATGAAAGTTGTAGATCTCGATGAGATCTACAAGTTTCATGTTGACCAAAGATGGAGATGAGGTCAAATATGATACAAAAATACAAAGATACAAATATACATACATGTAGTATATAAAGAGGCCCAAAAACCCAACTTTTTCATACGAGCTCCAAATTGGATGAAATTAGTCTCATTTTAAAGGTCTTTTAATGTGTATTATTTTAAAAGTGAGTAGACCTATTTTGGAATTTGTATGAGGGAGCTATGGGTATTTTATGGTCCAGGAGTTCTAGGGCTTTATTGGCTATTTTACATGGGGATTTCTGGCTTTCTTCCCTATATTATTAACTAAGGAGTACATGTTATAAGGAAGAGGTTATTTTGATAAGTGGATATTTTACAAGGGATTTTGGCTTCTTATTTAAATGCTAATGGAGTGCTAAAATGCATGTATTATGTATGCATGCATGAATGCTATTTATGCATTATAAAGGGAAATATGCCTCTATTTACTCGGGAACAAGGCTCTATTTTTAACTTTTAGAGTGATGAATCACAGATTCATCAACCCCCTATACTTAAACCTTGCTCGTCTCCGAGCAACTAAATGAAATGAAAGAGTGAAATGATTTTGGGTTCCATACCAAGGTCATGAACCAAAGTTAAAAAATGGAGCTTGACTCGACCTTTGGATTAATTGTGTGGCGGAACCTTATTTGGACCTGAACTTAAGACCTAACAGACTTCAAGTTCCACAAGTCTTCTATTCAAGACGCCTCAATAGTCAGGTCAGAACAAATCCTCAAACGCAAATTTCTTATGACTATGATTCTTACTTGTACTGTGTAAGTGAGATATAGCTCTCCACATCAGAAATGACTCGGAACCAGCCTCCTCTAACAAGGTAACTCAATAACCCGATCCAGTAACTCTTTCCTCGAGGAGCGGGGTATTCCCTTCTAAGTTCAAGTGCAACCAACTCAAGAGGAGGGGGTAGAGAAAAGAATGGACGGTAGCCAGTGTAGCTACCTATCCCGGGATGCCTGACCAGTGTAGCCAAGTCATCCAGCTGCATTTCTTTACTAATATACAGACTCCGACATGTATTTTATTTTCTCTTGGACCTGTCTGCTTTTTTTGGAGTTTTTTGCATTTTTTTTCAAACTCATACAAGGTGCAGCATGTACATCAGGAGTTTTTCTCTTGAGTAAGTAGACTATCCCTCTTTTGAAGCATTATTGCAACCCACAACATCCCGTCCTTAGATGTCAACACCACCAGACTAGGTTGAGATGCACTACCCTCCCTAGAGGAGGACGGATGTTTCCACCCGTGTGCTACTCCAAGCTAAAGGATTCTACCTCCTCACCACCTCATCAATGAAGAGCTACGTGCATAATGCTTGTCCAAGTTAGGTCATTATCTAAAAGAATCCTGCGTATGCACGAGATATTCTATTTAGACTGATTAAGATGACATGTGAACATAGACTTGCGGACTCGGAGATTTAAGTCACTTGACCTGAGAAATCTTAACTCCAGTTCCTATAAGGTTCCTCTGAAATTAGGTGGATTAAGGTAAAATCAAGTCCATCCTCAATATCTACTCATAACTTGGTTCAGATGCCACTAACTTTTCACTTTGCATATGCAAAGTATGCAGATGAGATGAGATGTCATGCTATGAAAATGCAAGACTCTTTTTCTTTTCTTTTTAGATGCAGAGATGATATGCAAGAGTAAATAAGAAGCCTATTTTTATTTTTTTTTCATTTTTTTAATCGGTATACCTCCTATTTTACACAATTTACAAGAGTATTATACAAGTATATACACACATTTTTTCAATTTTTACCCACCCGTAATTATTGCAAAATATATACAAAAATACACGAAAATACGTGAAAGTACGAGCTATGGGTAAGTATATATGTAATATATACACGCCCCACTATACTTAGCATGTGCTATGTCCTCAGAGCACGAAAGCGACTAAAAAGACATAGCTCGGGCTAAGCGTAGGAGAGCTAAAATAACAAAAAGTATAGAAGTCATCCCGCCCCCCTATACTTAGGCTCTGGCAGCCTAAGTGTAGAAGAAGATTAGAAATGGGGCGGACGAGGAAAAGAGGGGAAATGGATGAATATATACACGGCGGGCATCGGTCCCCCCTATACTTAGGCTCTGGTCAGCCTAAGTATAGGACAGGAGTGAGTATGAGGATCTATGTGATCTGGAGGATGTACAATGAACAATAAAGAGACTCGGGTCACTCTCCCCCCTATACTTAGGATCTGATCATCCTAAGTATAGCCATAAAATGAAATGATATGGAGCCGGAGCGAGTGATTTGAATCACTGGAGAGAGAGAAAAAATATATACAAGGAGAATTGAGAATATACAAGGATTAAGAAGGTTTGTGACGAACCTTCTTGCGGACGCGAGGAGGTGGATAATATACATATGTGTCGCTGTCGGAATCGTCCTCAGATGAATAATAGTGAGGTGTAGGGATCGTCCAACGCGGGTCGACGCATGACTGCTTGCTTAGATAAGGCTTAAGAACAACCGAACTGAGCTCACTCATATAAATCACCTTGTCCGGACCCGACGAGGATTCCTCTGAAACTCCCTTCTCCGGAATGTTGAAGGAAATTTTCTTAGTCGGTTTTTTAGAACCTGAATCATTAAGAGGAAGATGAGAGCGACGCGCCTTGAGAGGTTCGGGGGAACACCTCGAGGAATCAATTCTCGACTTCCTCTCACTAAATAGCTGACCAGAAGAGGGAGCAACCGTGTTTTGATGTGAAGTCAATTCAGTCTTGGTTGTTTCCTTTAACGGTCCAGGTGTGGTGCTGACCATGGGGTTCTTCATCAGATGAGTCACCATATAGATTAGAATATTCCTGAAGGGTCAGCACGCGTCTCGGAAAGGTGCTAGTGATCTCAGTTGGCTTGACATTATTGGGCTCTTGTGTCAGATCATCAAAATGGTCAAGACAATCAGCAAAAATCATGTCCGACTCAATGTCAGCTTCTGGCTGTAAGTCCTCCTTAGAAGCTATCACGGTGGTGGCGCAAGCAGTTGATGAAGTGGAGGTGTGGGGAGTCTCTGATCCAACGGTCGTCCGAACAATCGGTCTCTCACGTGTAGTAGAGAGGTGGGACTCATCTTCATCTCGATGGTCACGATTGTCAACGGATGTGCCGGTCACCTTAGAGTAAAGTTTATCAAAGAATGGATGAGGTCGGAGCGCTCCCAATGCTATAAAATAGATTTCCCGAGTCTCGCAATCTATAGTCGCCTTAGACAAGGCTAAGAACGGCTTCCTGAGAATAATCAGAGACTGGGAAAACTCTCCTCGGTGCTCAATGTCAATGATCGTGAAATCCACCTGGAGTAGAGCACCTTGGAAAGTAACGATGACTGAAATATTTCCTCTCGATCGTTTGATGGATCGATCAGCCAGCTGAACAATCTCTCTCGATTTCCTAAGTAGCCTGAGTTTGAGCTTGTCAAACACAGAGGTCGGGAGGATATTTATCGGTGAGTCATCATCGATTCTCGCATGGGTAAAGAATGTGTCTTTGATTTCATACTCAACTCGTGGCAACCGCTTCACTCTGTAGCTTTTGGTCTTTCTCCCCATCACCAAGGAGGTGGCCATAGACACTATGTGTCTTTCAGTCCTGGTCCTCTTATTGCCCGACCTCTTTGGCATCAACTTACTTCTCACAAATCGTTTGAGGTCGGAGAAGTGATCAATGGCCTCTATTAAGGGAAGTTTGAAAATCAATTCTTCATCGAGTGCTTCCCTTAGGGTAGGATCCAAATTTTTTAGGTCTTTTTCATTTTCAATTTTTATGTGGGTTTTTGGTTTTTCAATTTTTTTGGTGTTTTTGATGGATGCATGATCAGACTCTGGATTGGAGGGTAAGGGGTTAGTAGAAGAGGGAGATAGAATGGACTCCAGCTGTACACCATGTGTGGGTTCCCTAATGTTTGCTTGGTTTTCAACATCAGATCTACTTACTTCCTTTTCCACTATCATTCCCAAGCTGGAAGAAATTGAGTGTAATATGTCAGTGACATCTCTCAACCTGGCACCAAATAATTCATGTTTCGCGATAAGTCGAGAAATGTCATCCTCCAAAAAATTCTCATGACAAATCATGGGAGAGTTCTGCTCAATTGGAGGATACTGCTGAGATATCGAGGTCTCATACTCAACATACCTAGACTCTGGCATGTAATCCTAGGTCGAGTATGGATCATCCGAATGACAGATATTGGTCGGAGCCTCATATGATGGAGTCAATGAACGAGGGACTAGTAAGTCTAGCTCATTAGTCCACTCCTGTGAATGTATAGGCTCTCCGAATGAAGGCTGGTTAATGGAAACTTGATCACTAAAGTCAATCAAATCTGGAAAATCATGATGTTCAGGCCTCAACATTTGGGTTATTCGATCGACCAAGTTATGCCCTAAGGTCAAGTCGGGTTGTTTATATGTAACTGGTGGTATGGTCCCTACTTGAGGTGAGAATGAATAATGTGGGGGCATATAATTTTTCCAATCATCTATCTCGGCAGTGGCTTGCTCTTCATTTGATTCATTGATTCCTGCAAGCTCTCGAGAATAAGGACAGCCAGCCCAAGATGGAAGTGGATCTGGAGTGTGGGAATATGGAGTAGGTGAGAAATGCAAAGAAGTGGAGAAGTCAGTCGAAGTTCTGACTTCGAAATCGGGTTGAGGTGAAACCGACCACGGGTAAGGGTCTCCCGTGGATGGCGGAGGGTACATGGAAGAAGAGGAAGATGAAGATGAAAGGTATATGGTCGTGGAGCATTGACCAGAGGTCACAAGGTATGGGGACCAATATCCTGACATCTTGAAGAGGAAAGGAAGAAGATTGAGGTAGAAAATGCGCAATTACACAGGATACACACACAGACAGACTCAAAGACAAATGCAAGAGCAAACCCCGAGTTCACACTCAACATGGTGAAGGACCCGAAACCGAGTCCGATTAATCTGGTTAATTTTAAGTGTGATTTTTCAAGCAAGATAGCAAGGATTTACGCAGCCTATAGGGAAGTCGGCTCAGAGCCGGATGCGTCTTCCCTGTGTAACCTATCGCCTAAGATACCGCCGGTCCTTCCTTTCTTCGCTCCTATCCCAAGTCGATGGATTCAAAGACCACACCCCTATCTACCTGCAAGCAGGCGGAGGCTGACAAGGCCGGAACTTCAACCCGGGGGGTTACTGGCAACTTGTCGCAAAGTACCGCAATTTCGCCCCTATCTACCTGAGACAGGCGGAGGCTACTTGGTACAAGTCAGTGAATCTGAAATTATTCGACTTGTGATATTTGCTAGGATTAGTCGGAATGTGATATGGAAGGCGGAGATTTGGGCTCTGCCTTAAGGTGTTCACACACACTCAAGTACCCTCACTCAGCCTGAAAACAAGGTCGGGGATTAATCTCCCGCAGACAATTTCCAAATTTTATTCCCTTTTTTTGTCAATAATGTTTAGCAGTCCCGATTTTAGAATAAGTTCTCACTGATTAAGTTCAACCACACAGCACGCCTATCGGACAGTCCCAATTTCTGTTTAATTAAATGTGAAAATCAGAGGGGGAAATCGAGAAAAAGCCGATGCAAGATAAAACAATGATGCGATGCTGAGTTCAGGAGACTTACAGAGATCCCTTCGCATTTTTTATGCAGGATGCAAAACAGAATTGAAAACTTTATCTAAATGCAAATGCAGGCGATGAAAGCCGCTCCTAGACAAGCAGTTCTATTAGCGTGAAGAACATGTTATTTTGGCAAAGTCCTGCGGTCTAAGTGCGTCTTTTAAGTGAGTTGTGTGGTCCTAATGATTACGAGCAAAAGCAAATCCTAGATTGGCTCGGGAAGCCGCTAGTGCAAGCTAAGTTACACCCACACAGCACACGGGGACACAGTTCCACTATACTTACACGCGCGAGAACCCAAACGGGAACCGCTGGAAATGATGCGAAAAAGAAGAAAATGAAATAAAAATGTAAATTACAAAGCCTCTCTTTCACTCAATAAAATTAAAATGCTAGATCCTCGAAGCGTCGTCGACTCCTCGCGTTCCTCGCACAAAAACAAATTGAGGTCAGAGAGTGACATAAAAATAAAATAATGCAAAGAAATATAGGAGAGAAAAAATAATTACAAGAAAACCGGGGGTCAGACTACTTGGGGAAAGAAAATCAAACACAAAGAATATCACTAAAAATTAACCTAAGCCGTGCCTCCCCGGCAACGGAGCCATTTTGATAGCCGCCTGATAACCGCAGATTATCGAGGGTCTAAATACGTCGCTGTGGCGACCCACAATAAACTGTGGTTAATCAACAATGAACCCACAATCAAATATCAAATAATGACAAGCAAATGTGGAGTCAAATTTATTTTTAACTCTGCACAAATGGTGTATAGTGACAAGTATGCAGAGAGTTCGAACACAGGGAGCAAGCAGGGTAATTCACAAGAATGTGCTCGAGTGTGTGTGTGTGTGATGTGTCTACACTAAGCAATCAAGCAAAGGGAATTTTTGTGGGTTTTTAGTTTTTATTTTTTTTAATTTTTTTTAATTTTTAATTTTGTATTTTGGTTTTTAATTTTCTGATTTTTATAATTTTATATTTTCTATTTTATATTTTCTTTTTCAATATTGGAAAGTAAAAACAATATACTAAATGACAAGCTAAAGTATTTATAAAAGTACACAAAAATAACCAAAAATTCAGGAATTAAATGTTTTTAGTATTTTTAGGATTTTTTTACTGTTTTTGTGATTTTTAGAGATTTTTCAAGGTGTTTTTGGTATTTTTAAAGACTGAAATAAGGCAAAACAGTGGAAAGGGTGCTGGCTGTGAGTAAAATGGGATTTAAAAATAGCAACCAGTAGCTAAAAATTTTCACACTATTTTTCAAATAAAAAGGACAAAATAAGGAACAAACAGGAACTGAGTTTTTGATTTTTGGAGTTTTCTACTCTTTTATATAATTTTTTGAAGTTTTTGAGTGTTTTTGAATTTTTAGTGTTTTTCTTTTGAGATTTTTAATGATTTTTGGACTGACACTAAAATAAGATAAAATATACACTAGGTATTTTTTTTGGAATTTTTAGAGGTGTTTTAATATTTTTTTGGTATTTTCTAAGCTAGATAGTGCACAACTAGCATGTTTTTGATTTTTAATAAATATGAAAATAAAATAAAATCAAAAACTAAATATGTGACGTTAAAGTACACGTGTCCAGGAGCTTAACCCTATGTTTGTGGAATTTTTAGATTTAAGATGATACCCTAATTAATTCATGCAAGCACGTACACATTCAAGGCCTGGCAGGGGCATAAACGTAAATATAATAAAGCTCAGGGGCCAGCGTGCAATTTAGACACAAAACATATACTGCAATTACAAAGTTTTGGACTAAAAGTGAACATAAAAAAATGCAAGGGCCTCTGTGCAAAATGCACACCTCACGTGGATGGCCACGTGAGGTGAGCTGGCAGAGGACTGAAATGAAAATCAAGTAAGTTCGGGGGGCTACGTATAAATATTACAAAATATATACGCAACAGATGAAAGTTTAAGTATTGATTAATAAATTACGAAAATGGGCGGGGTGAATATGCAAAATACCCATGCCTGCGGGATCGGACGGTGGCTGATCGGTTACTTACGCCACGTGGCACGCGGATACGACCCGATACCGCTTCGTCTTGACGGCCCAGATTAAAAGATCTTTGCGTGATCGGACGACCGAGGCTGATGGAGATCCAACGACCGCAGCAAGATATGGAGCTCCTCTCGGATCGGACGGCTGGAACCTCCCCTGCTAGAACAGGGAAGAACTCCTCCCTTCGCGAACTTCGATCGGCTCACAGGCGTTGCTCCGGCCTTGGTTCTCGTCGCTGGAGGTTCCTGACGATGCCTGGAAGGTTCCCCAACCTCGCGGCGGGGCCAAAATGGGTCGCTGAGCCCAGGTGCGCCGCGGCGAAGTCGGAGAGGCGATGGGGCTCCAGGTGCCACGTTCCTCAAAATCGACCCCCCAGATGGGGTCTTCTGCCTCCAGCGACCTGCAAAAGGGTTAGGGAGAGCTCGGGCAAAATGCCGAGCATCACCCAGCAGTAGAAGAAGGTGGGAGGCGGTGAGGGAGAAGCTCGCCGGAGCTTGCTCCGGCGAGGTGGAGTACGGAAGTGATCGGAGGTTGGATGACCGATTGGTGAATGGCGATGCGTTCCTATTGCTACCAGAACTAAAGTAACCAACAGAAAAAGAGAAAAAGAACATGCCTCAGAGCAAGGGGCTCGAGGTTTAATACCTCACGGCGGCGCAGCCGCCGGAGATGGCTGGGACGCGCCTCGGCCCTCCGCTGCACCTCGACGAGGGCGGGGATCAACCCCCTGTCACCGGGGATCCCTGGCTAACCCTCGGATGTCTCAACCAAGGCCAAAATGCGGTCCAAAGAGAGAAGGGAAGGAATGGGGTGGTTTTTGAAATATGGTGGACGGGCGACTTTCGAGGCGAGATTTCGAGCAGATGAGGAGGATCTGGTCGAATCTAAGAGGTCAGCGGGCTAGGTGGATCTACAGTGAGCAACTTTCATGAAGAGATCGACTACCCTCGAGCAACGCATCATGGCGAAAAAAAATCGAGAAAGTAGGGGTCTTAGGCGTTCTGACAAGCAGCAGGCAAGGGGTCAGAGAGTTGACCCAGGTCAACTCTCCAGCCCTCCTGGTTGGTCCACGTGGACCAACCAGGAAAAAGCCTGGAAAAAAAAGTATTCTAAAATCATTTAAAAATGGTAAACGATTTTATTAATTTTTTATTATAAAATAAAAAATGTTTATTATTTTATAAATTATTTTATTATGATTTTTATTTATTTTTATGAAGTATATTTTTACAAGTTTGCATTTATACCCCTATATGTATATATATCTATATACTTAAGTATTCTATTTTTATTTAGGTATTTTTAATATTATTATTTTTATTTATGATTTTATAAAATTATAAAATACTTTTATGTATACAAATATATTTTTATTTTATTTTTATGATTTATTTTGTATATTAAATAAAATATAAATGTATTTTATATAGGTATAAGTGTATGTATAATACCTATGTATCAAATATATACAAGTATTTTTATTTGAGTTTTAATGATGTTTTTATTCTGATTTAATATACATAATTATTACAAGTATTATTTACAACATTATAAAAATATAAAGTTATAAAAATAATAAATAAATAATAAATTGAATATTTTAATATGTACAAGTATACAATGAGGGTCCAAAACTCAACTTTCAAACCGTAGCTCCGCCAAATGCGAAACCACCGTCATTAATTAGAGTATTTTCTTCTATATACAATTAAAGGTGAGTACGCTGCATTTGGAGTTTTTATTTGTGAGATACGGGTCTGGGAAGTTGGGATTCTGAATTTTTATTCAGATCATAACTTTTTATCTGTGTATTATTTTTCTGTGAAATCAATTTTGTATTTTTCTTTATTATATTATCTACAACTTTTATGTACAAAGTTTCTTTATTTGATGTATAAAAAGTGGAACCAAAAATAGGTCCCAAAATGAATAAAGGATAAATAGAATTTAAAGGTATTTTCTCTGTATTTCTGACCTTATCTCCCCCTACTTTATTCCTTGTCGACCTATTCATCAAGATGCCTAGGTCTCGGGGGTTTTGGGTCATAAAATATTTACAATATTTTATTCTTTTTCTTTTCTTTATTTATTCTATAATTTTGGCCTTAATTACAGTATTTTATACACTATTGTGATGCACATGCATGAATGCTAAGATGCTCTATTTAAGGGTATTTACAGGAATTTGCTAGGGTTTTTGGTGCCAAAATGATAGAATAAAGATGATGAAATGTGGATTCATCATCCCCCTATACTTTACCTTTGCTAGTCCCTAGCAAACACTTATGCAATAAGTGCAAAAGAAAAGAAAGAAAAGAAAAAGAAGAACTTGGATTTTATTCGATTATCAAACTTGTCCTCACAAAATCAAAGTTTGGAGCTTTAAGTCGGACCTTTGGAACTTTAGTGCGGGCGGAACCTTAGTGAGAACCGTGTTTGAAATCCAACAGTCCCTGAGAATCCCCAAAACTCTGCCCAAGTCTCCTCAATAGCCAGGTCAGAAATATCTCAATTCATACGCAAACTCTTACGACTATGAATCTGACTCGTACAGTGTAAGTGATGGTGGCTCTCCTCAACTAGAATGACAAAGAAACTGACTTCTCCAGTACGACAACCCAATGATTCCCCAATCCAATAACTCCATCCTCGAGGATCGGGGTATTCCCTTCTAAGTTCAAGTGGCAACCAGCTCAAGAGGAGGGGGTGAAGAGAAGAATGGACGGTAGCCAGTGTAGCTACCTATCCTGGGATGCAAGACCAGTGTAGTCAAGTCATCCTGCTGCAGGCTCACATGATATGACTTTGATGCTCAAGCTTGCTTATTGACTTTGTACATACTTTGCAGGCTTTTTATTTTTATACATGCCTGAACACATTTTTTTTTGAAATACTATTCACAGCAGCATTTACATAAGGAGTTTTTCCTCTTGAGCCAGTAGACTATCCCTCTTTTGAAGCTTTATTGCAACCCACAGCCTCCTGTCTTTAGACTTCCTAATCACTGGACGGGTTGGGGTGCACTTCCCTCCCTAGAGGAGGACAAATGTTTCCACTTGTGTGCGTCTCATACCCGCAAATCCAATCCCCTCACCACTCCAACTGAGTTGAGCCATGTGAAAGGTGCAGGTGTCCAAGTTAGGTCATTATCAACAAGAGTCGTGCGTGTGCTCCGAAATATTCTACTTAGGCAGTCAAGAATCCATTGAACCAAGTCTCGTGATCCTCAAAGAATTAAGTCAACTAGACCTGAAGTACCTCAAACCAAGTTCCTATAAGGTTCCTGTTATTAGGTAGATTTGAAGGTCCAATCAAGCTCCAATCTTCGGATTTTACTTAGACTTGTTCAACTATCAAACTCAATCCGAAAAATGCTCATGCTATGTAATGCAATGCAGAAAACATTTTTGTGATGCAATTTTCAAAGATTTTGAACTTTTTATGGATTTTTGAAAAGATGATGATGACGATGCATATGCATTTTTTTTGTCTTTTTCAAAAAGATTTTTCAAATGTTTTTGGATTTTAGTTTTGCAAATGTTTTTGGGCTTTTTGAAAACAAAAAGATTTTGGCTGAAAAATAGGTTAAAATATGTACACGGGAGTGCTTCTTTATATACAAGAAGTGGATTTTAAGAATTTACAGGGTAAGTGGTCAATTTTATACATATATACATATATAGTGGATTTTGGTGTGATGTGTATATTCCTCAAACTTATTTGAAAACAATTTTACACACAATTTTTGAAAACTATAGTCCAAAATAATTTTTACAAACATTTTACACACATTTGAAAATCATTTTGCAAAGGCTTTCAAAACAGTATATATAGGTTTTTCAAATCATTTTTGCAACCATTTTTCAAACCATTTTGCAAATCATTTTTCAAACATTTTTATTTCACACAAAGAAAATAAGTTTTTACAAACCACACATTTTTCACACAGGTTGAAAACACGAAACAAAATATTTTCAAAATAGTTTTCAATAGATGTTCACAAAGATTTTCAAACTATTTTTCAAACATTTTGCAAAAAACATTTTCACCTGATTTATTAATCAGTAAATACAAAAAGAATTTGAGGAATAATCGCATCTTTTTATTAAGGATTTTTAATGAATTTTAAAGAATTATTAGCCATATTATTAGGAAAATACGAAAGTACGAGTTATGGCTACAGTATATACGTAGTATATACGACCCCCCTATACTTAGCTTGAGCTATGTCCTCATAGATCGGAGAGAAAAGAGAAGACATAACTCGTATTAAGTATAGATAAGTCTAAAGAATAAATGAATGAATCAATGAGAAGTTGACCGTCCCCCCTATACTTAGGATCAAATAATCCTAAGTATAGCAGACTGTACACAAAGCAGGGAGGGTCAAGGGTGGGAATGAACAGATCGTACTCAGATTGTCTCCCCCTATACTTAGGATAAGATATCCCTAAGTATAGACAAGAAGAGGAGACAATGGAGAGGATCGAAAAGAATAGAAAAACTCGGGGTGCACACCCCCCTATACTTAGGACAAAGTACGTCCTAAGTATGGAAAACTGTCTACAAGGACGGCACCTTTTTGATAGATGAAGAAGATAGAAGAGGAAAAGAAGAAAAGAAGAAAATAAGAAAAGAGATGAAGATGGAAGAAGAGATCGTGAGGATGTACACATCACTCCCCCTATACTTAGGGTAAAAGAAGCCCTAAGTATAGGCAACAATAGGAGTGAGCAGACGGACGAAGAAAGACCACTTAACTCATCTACCCCTCCTATACGTAGGACAAAGTACGTCCTAAGCAAGGCAAACACGAGAAATGGGTAGACGAGCAAAAACGGAAGTGACAGAGATAGAAAGAGTCATCTGAGAGAATTTACAACATAAAAGGGTGATCATCAGAAGGTGGAAAGCAAACCTTCTTGCGGGACCGCTGAGGGATGGATCGGATATGATGTATGTCGACATCGGGGTCCAGCGTGGACGGAGGCCGATCAGGGTCGACACGGTGAAGGCCCTCAGTGGAATCAAAACGGAAAGGGACGAACTGATCGATGGAAGCAGTTTGGCTAGGTTCTCCCTTGGTGGTCCTATGGTGTGAAGGCACAGACGGGTGAGTGGAAGAAGTACGACTAGGTCCGGCCTTGGAAGTCTCACCGATATCAAAGTGAAATGGGACAAACTCATCATCCTGGGAAGAAGTGTAATCGGAGTCATCCTGCGAGTCCTCGTCCAGGTCAAAATCAAAAGGCACGAAATCATCAGTGGAAGTATACGAACTCAGATCGTCCTCAAGACTCTCACCTGAATCCTTGTCTTCAACAAGAGGTCTGAATTTATCAAAATAAATGGCAGCATCATAACCGACCTCAATCATCTTCACTTGTGAAGGGCCAGGAACGGATTTATTAGTGGAAGTAGTCAAAACGGGTCCGTCCTGTCTAGTCTTACTCAAGTCATTTGTTGCCTTATGAGGTCTCTCAAAGTAATGGGCAACATCATAAACATCCTCAATTATCTTATCATCTGCCCCCTGATCAAATGGTTCAATCACATAAATACTCTGGATCTCATCAACACATCGCCACACACCAGGAGGAGGAACTGCGAGGTCTATGCTTTCCGATTTCCTCCCCTTTCGGGGGATTCGTCGGGTCTCATCAACGGTCGCTAAGGAAACATCTCTAGTAGCATCAGGTTTGTCACAGGCCTCAGAGTCAGCTATGATCGGTGCAGGTGCATCAGGTGCAGGTCTCTGGTCAACTGTGGGTGCAGTGATTGACACTTCGTTCCCGTCAACAGGACGGAAGCGAACCTCTCCTGATCCATAGTCAATAACGACCCTCGCAGAGGCGAGGAAAGGTCGTCCCAGGATGATTGGAGATGGCTCCCCTGTGGAGCTCTCCATGGGCAACACGACAAAATCAACATGGTAGCTCGTGCCCTGAATAGAAATGACGGCGTTTTCAAGGATACCCTTCGGCCTCTTGATTGATCCATCAGCAAACTGAACGATCATCCTGGTCTTCTTGAGAGGCCCTATGTGAAGAGACTGTACCGGCGAGAAGGGTAATATGCTAATAGATGCACCGCCGTCTAGGAGAGTGCGATCACATGTATAGTCAGAGATGGTGCAAGTGATGAAAGGTGTAGCTGTGTTCTTCTTCTTGGGAATGGGACGGTGTGTGATGGCGAGGGCAGTGGCCATGGTCAAAATGTGACGCTCAGATATGCTCCTCCGCTTTCTCTTCTTGGGAAGAGGAGCAGATAATTGGGTCATGGCCTGCTGAAGTGGGGCACGGATAATCTCATGAATAGTAGCCACCACTTCGGGTTCAGATAACATTTTTTTTGAATTTTTGGACTCCTGCCGTACAAGGGAGGAAGTCGGAATCAGCATATACATGAGGCATGCCAAGAGCAGTCTGTACAGCGGCATCCTCAGGGTCAAAGGTGGGACTGGATGTGAATGGGTGTGTGGTCCAGGGTTCTGGCAAGTGGACTCTCTCCTCAAAATCTTGATCAACCAAGTGTCTCCCGAAATCTTTTTGGATTTTTAAATTTTTCTCATTTTTTTGTATTTTGGGCGATTGCAAGCTCCCATGATCATCTACAAGTGAAGCCGTATTCCCAACAAAAGGAGCATTAATCTGATTGTTCCTCAAGATAGCAAGATTATCATTCAACAAATCAATGCGCTTTGTCATCCGATTCAAGATATCACTCATAGAGATCGAGGGAGGTGACTCCATTAGATCAGACTCGGGTGGATGTGAAGGTGGAGGCGGATAATATACAGGTGGAGGTGAAGGTGGGTAAAAGTCCGAGTCGTGATACTGTGGCTGAGGCGGGTATGTACAAAAATCAGAAAAGATAGGAGGAGGATCCTCCTGATAAAAGGGAGGTGGACCGGCTGGAGCGAGCGAGGAGTCCGCAGAGTCCGGATAGAAAATGCTCCAGGAGTCCATCTCGAAAACAAAAGGAAGTGATTCGGGGGAGCACGTAAGTCAAGTCAAAAGAGTGAAGAAAAAAAAGTTGCAAATGCGTAGAGATGATCTAGGACACACACGCAACAATCACAAACAAAAATGAAACAAATCAAACCCTCAATTCACCTACTCAACTCGGTAGAGACCGAAAAGTGCGGTCTTTTTATCTTGTCTGTTTTAGAGTTAGGTGAGAAGTCAAGAAATTGCGCAAACACTTAGGGGGCTGAATGGGATTTTGGGCTCTAACCTTAGTGTGTGCGCGAGCAAATAAAAGCGAAGACAATGAGGGGATTACTCGCCCCAATACAATATTTTCTTTTTGGTCGATTTTAGGGTCGAGTAATGTTAGCAGTCCCAATTTTATTGGTTATCACTTTTTTTGGATTTTTAGTGAGAAATGCACGAGCCTAACGAGGAGTCGATTCCTTTAAGATCCTAGGTTAGCAAAATCAGAGGTAGAGTCGGAAAAGCAATGCAAGCGTCAAATCAATGATGCGTGCTAAAGAGAAATGCTCACCTTGCCTCCAGCACTCTACATGCAAGGATGCTCAACAGAATTGAAACCTATTCTATATGCAAATGCAAAAACCGATGAAATCGCCCTAAGTTTCAGAAATTGCTATTAGCGGGAAGAACCACAAGTTGACCACCAATCCTCAACCCTAGAGTCCGGTCTAGGCTCACCCCTCCTCTGCTCAACAAATTGAGGGTAGGAGAAAGCGCTTTGCGGGGAGAGCTCGCGGCGCGACGGATCGAAGATGATGAATCAACTGTTTAAATTTGACTAAGTCCAAACGATACTATAGGAGCATGCAAGGTATTAGGTGTTTGGCCTTAGTCTATCGCAAGCAATCCTAAAACTACGGGCTCAATCACACAAAAGAAATAAAATCGGAAAACAAAACAAAATAAAAGAATGCGAAGAAAACCGTAAAAAGCCGCGACGAGCCCCCAAGTGAACAATCACTTGGAAATTAGGCTCAAGAGTCCAAGTCCGGGGGTACCTGTATTATTACAAATTAATAGTCTCTCTCTCACGAAAATAAATGCAAGCTAATCTAATCACTCTCCCTCACTCCTCCTGCTCTCTCCTGCCGGCATGACCTAAGAAGGCCGGCTCCGCTTCCCAAGGATGCTCCGAATCACCTAAGCAATCCGCCTTGCTCCGCGGTCCCTCGCAAGAAGACAAGAAAAGAGACGGTCAGATAGCTCAACAAGATATATCAAAAATGTAAGAGATGGAAAATAGTGCTATGGTAAACAATCACACAATCAAACAAAATGTGAACTACTCGCTGTTGCTCCCCGGCAACGGCGCCATTTGATAACCGCAGATTATCGAGGGTCTAAATACGTCGCTGTGGCGACCCACAATAAACTGTGATTAATCAACAATGAACCCACAATCAAATATCAAATAATGACAAGCAAATGTGGAGTCAAATTTATTTTAACTCTGCACAAATGGTGTATAGTGACAAGTATGCAGAGAGTTCGAACACAGGGAGCAAGCAGGGTAATTCACAAGAATGTGCTCGAGTGTGTGTGTGTGATGTGTCTACACTAAGCAATCAAGCAAAGGGAATTTTTGTGGGTTTTTAGTTTTTAATTTTTTTTAATTTTTTATTTAATTTTTAATTTTGTATTTTGGTTTTTAATTTTCTGATTTTTATAAATTTATATTTTCTATTTTTTTATTTTCTTTTTCAATATTGGAAAGTAAAAACAATATATTAAATGACAAGCTAAAGTATTTATAAAAGTACACAAAAATAACCAAAAATTCAGGAATTAAATGTTTTTAGTATTTTTAGGATTTTTTTACTGTTTTTGTGATTTTTGGAGATTTTTCAAGGTGTTTTTGGTATTTTTAAAGACTGAAATAAGGCAAAACAGTGGAAAGGGTGCTGGCTGTGAGTAAAATGGGATTTAAAAATAGCAACCAGTAGCTAAAAATTTTCACACTATTTTTCCAAATAAAAAGGACAAAATAAGGAACAAACAGGAACTGAGTTTTTGATTTTTGGAGTTTTCTACTCTTTTATATAATTTTTTGAAGTTTTTGAGTGTTTTTGAATTTTTAGTGTTTTTCTTTTGAGATTTTTAATTATTTTTGGACTGACACTAAAATAAGATAAAATATACACTAGATAATTTTTTTGGAATTTTTAGAGGTGTTTTAATATTTTTTTTGGTATTTTCTAAGCTAGACAATGCACAACTAGCATGTTTTTGATTTTTAATAAATATGAAAATAAAATAAAATCAAAAACTAAATATGTGACGTTAAAGTACACGTGTCCAGGAGCTTAACCCTATTTTTGTGGAATTTTTAGATTTAAGATGATACCCTAATTAATTCATGCAAGCACGTACACATTCAAGGCCTGGCAGGGGCATAAACGTAAATATAATAAAGCTCAGGGACCAGCGTGCAATTTACACACAAAACATATACTGCAATTACAAAGTTTTGGACTAAAAGTGAACATAAAAAAATGCAGGGGCCTCTGTGCAAAATGCACACCTCACGTGGATGGCCACGTGAGGTGAGCTGGCAGAGGACTGAAATGAAAATCAAGTAAGTTCAGGGGGCTACGTATAAATATTACAAAATATATACGCAGCAGATGAAAGTTTAAGTATTAATTAATAAATTACAAAAATGGGCGGGATGAATATGCAAAATACCCACGCCTGCGGGATCGGACGGTGGCTGATCAGTTACTTACGCCACGTGGCACGCGGATACGACCCGATACCGCTTCGTCTTGACGGCCCAGATTAAAAGATCTTCGCGTGATCGGACGGCCGAGGCTGATGGAGATCCAACGGCCGCAGCAAGATATGGAGCTCCTCTCGGATCGGACGGCTGGAACCTCCCCTGCTAGAACAGGGAAGAACTCCTCCCTTCGCGAACTTCGATCGGCTCACAGGCGTTGCTCCGGCCTTGGTTCTCGTCGCTGGAGGTTCCTGACGATGCCTGGAAGGTTCCCCAACCTCGCGGAGGGGCCAAAATGGGTCGTTGAGCCCAGGTGCGCCGCGACGAAGTCGGAGAGGCGATGGGGCTCCAGGTGCCACGTTCCTCAAAATCGACCCCCCAGATGGGGTCTTCTGCCTCCAGCGACCTGCAAAAGGGTTAGGGAGAGCTCGGGCAAAATGCCGAGCATCACCCAGCAGTAGAAGAAGGTGGGAGGCGGTGAGGGAGAAGCTCGCCGGAGCTTGCTCCGGCGAGGTGGAGTACGGAAGTGATCGGAGGTTGGATGACCGATTGGTGAATGGCGATGCGTTCCTATTGCTACCAGAACTAAAGTAACCAACAGAAAAAGAGAAAAAGAACGTGCCTCAGAGCAAGGTGCTCGAGGTTTAATACCTCACGGCGGCGCAGCCGCCGGAGATGGCTGGGACGCGCCTCGGCCCTCCGCTGCACCTCGACGAGGGCGGGGATCAACCCCCTGTCACCGGGGATCCCTGGCTAACCCTCGGATGTCTCAACCAAGGCCAGAATGCGGTCCAAAGAGAGAAGGTAAGGAATGGGGTGGTTTTTGAAATATGGTGGACGGGCGACTTTCGAGGCGAGATTTCGAGCAGATGAGGAGGATCTGGTCGAATCTAAGAGGTCAGCGGGCTAGGTGGATCTACAGTGAGCAACTTTCATGAAGAGATCGACTACCCTCGAGCAACGCATCATGGCGAAAAAAAATCGAGAAAGTAGGGGTCTTAGGCGTTCTGACAAGCAGCAGGCAAGGGGTCAGAGAGTTGACCCAGGTCAACTCTCCAGCCCTCCTGGTTGGTCCACGTGGACCAACCAGGAAAAAGCCTGGAAAAAAAGTATTCTAAAATCATTTAAAAATGGTAAACGATTTTATTAATTTTTTATTATAAAATAAAAAATGTTTATTATTTTATAAATTATTTTATTATGATTTTTATTTATTTTTATGAAGTATATTTTTACAAGTTTGCATTTATACCCCTATAGGTATATATATCTATATACTTAAGTATTCTATTTTTATTTAGGTATTTTTAATATTATTATTTTTATTTATGATTTTATAAAATTAAAAAATACTTTTATGTATACAAATATATTTTTATTTTATTTTTCTGATTTATTTTGTATATTAAATAAAATATAAATGTATTTTATATAGGTATAAGTGTATGTATAATACTTATGTATCAAATATATACAAGTATTTTTATTTGAGTTTTAATAATGTTTTTATTCTGATTTAATATACATAATTATTACAAGTATTATTTACAACATTATAAAAATATAAAGTTATAAAAATAATAAATAAATAATAAATTGAATATTTTAATATGTACAAGTATACAATGAGGGTCCAAAACTCAACTTTCAAACCGTAGCTCCGCCAAATGCGAAACCACCGTCGTTAATTAGAGTATTTTTTTCTATATACAATTAAAGGTGAGTACGCTGCATTTGGAGTTTTTATTTGTGAGATACGGGTCTGGGAAGTTGGGATTCTGGATCTTTATTCAGATCATAACTTTTTACCTGTGTATTATTTTTCTGTGAAATCAATTTTGTATTTTTCTTTATTATATTATCTACAACTTTTATTACAAAGTTTCTTTATTTGATGTATAAAAAGTGGAACCAAAAATAGGTCCCAAAATGAATAAAGGATAAATAGAATTTAAAGGTATTTTCTCTGTATTTCTGACCTTATCTCCCCCTACTTTATTCCTTGTCGACCTATTCATCAAGATGCCTAGGTCTCGGGGGTTTTGGGTCATAAAATATTTACAATATTTTATTCCTTTTCTTTTCTTTATTTATTCTATAATTTTGGCCTTAATTACAGTATTTTATACACTATTGTGATGCACATGCATGAATGCTAAGATGCTCTATTTAAGGGTATTTACAGGCATTTGCTAGAGTTTTTGGTGCCAAAATGATAGAATAAAGATGATGAAATGTGGATTCATCACCGCCCCCGCACCCTTGGTTAATTCGGTCAGATTAATGTCCAAATTAATTAGATGTCGTTCGTTGCAGTCGGATACGAGAGGGCTAATCAAAAACCACTTAAATTGGATTTGAGTCAATTTCAAGCGGTGATTTTTTTACTTGGAAGTGTCCAAGGTCGAACTCAGGGAGGCATTTGTCTCCTTAGGTGAATTATGAGCAAATATCCAAGTGTTAGATTTTCGAGGAGTATTTTTTTGTTCTTTTTTTTATTTTCTATGCAGACACATGCAATATCAGGCCGATTTAAAGTTAAATCAATTTAAGATATCAAATGAAGTCCAAAAATTATGAAAATTGGCCGGATGATGAATTATGATGAAACTAAGCTACCCTAATTTTTTTGGAATTTTTAGACACTAAATGAATTTACAGTGAATTAAAGATGCATGCAGGGTGATTTTCACTAATTTATTTTTAATAAATAACAAATCACATCTTTTTCAAGAACAAAAATTATCCTAGATAGTTCTAATGATAAGGAATCTAGGAAAATTGACAAACCTTAATTTCAATGTGAAATGAATTTATTAAAATAAAAATAAAAAAATCACTAAGGAATTTATTCATGCCTCGATATGCGTGCAAATGACATGAAATTTTCATGCAATGTTAAGCTCACTATCTTAGAACTACTGTAAATTTTTGAGAAGTTTTGGAGCTACAGAAAATTAATTATAAATTAAAAGGTGTCACTGGGCAAAATATCACACAAATCAACAAATTAATTCATTTATAAATCTACTGTAATTACAAAAATGTGACAAGTAGCACAATAGATAGAGGACAAGTTACTCAACAAAATGCAACTTCTGGAATTCAAAAATGATGTAAAATGCGACCTAGGGATGCGTGCAAAGACAGGGGTGTATTTGCAATACAAGAAAATAAAATTACATAAAAGAAATATGCTGACATGGACTTAAATGCAATTACCTAGAATGCTGGGGGATGATATGCAAATTCTCCACTGGGCACGTGCTCCTCACGTGGGGTCTGCTTCATAGGGACCTTTTTGTAATTTCAAAAAGTCCCGAGGGCCTCTGTGTAATTTCCCAGACCGCACGTGCTCCTCACGTGGGCGGACTAGGCTCGGGCGGTTTAGGAGGCTCGGGGCTTGGCTCGGAAGCTCTTGGAGGTCTGGAGTGAGGCTCGGTGTAGCCTCGGGTTGTCCGAGCCTAGGGTCGGAGAAGAGGCTCGGACTCTTCCACGTGGTGTGCTGACGACCGTTGGATCAAGAGTGATCCAACGGCTGCTGGAAGGAGACGCGTGGCACGCTGGGAGGCCATCAGATCTGGATAGATCCAACGGCGCCTAAGAACCACGGATGATGGTCACGTGGCTGACTGTCGGCCGCTAGATCAGAGGATCGATCCAACGGCTGGCTGATGCTGAAGACGTGGCAGACTCCTGAGCGTAGGATCAATGATGATCCTACGGTCGTCTGCTGCTCCGGTCGTGGTGACGTGGCTCACTCCTATCAGTGGGATCTCTGATGATCCTACGGCTGACGTGATGCTCCTGATGTTTATGACGTGGCGAGCTAAGGACCGTTCGATCAGACGATCGAACGGTAGCTGGGCCTTCTTCTTCGACGGACCTCCGCCGCCTGCGGAGGAGATGGCGGGGCTCCGGTGACGATGCCTTGGCTCCGCCCGTCCCTCCAGGTGTCGGTGACGCTCTCCGAGGTCTCGGAGGTATCCCAGAAGAAGCGCAGCGATGCGACGAAGGTGCTGGTGGTCTCAGGAGCTGGAGAGGGCCGTCAGAGCTCGCTGGCGATGAAGCTCGAGGATGACTCCGGTGAAGTTCCGGCCAATGCAAAAGATAGGTACCTGCAGGTGTTAGAAGAATAGCCGAGGCTCGTGGTGCACTTGTGGAGACGTGGGGATGGACGACGAGGCCTAAGGTGGATCGGAGATGGTTTGGCGGTGGTGCTCCGGCCAAGTGGCAGAGCTGGATATGGTGGAGAGCGAAGTGCAGTGTCGGAGGGCGTGAATGGGTCCGCGAGGATGAGAGCTCCGTCGCGGAGCTCGGCGGAGTGAGAGCGAGGCGAGAATATGACGGTGGAGGTGTAATTAAATGCGAGAAATCTGAAGAAAAATCAAAATGAAGATTAAACAGAGATGGAGGTATTTACCTGGGGTTTGGAGCTCAAGGTCGAGGTCCAGATCGTCGCTCGAAGGGGCGGTAAGTCCCTGAGCTCAAGCAGCGGCTCGGCGGAGGAGGGCTGCGACACGGCGGTGGCAGAGGATCTCACCGGAGAAGACGACCGTCTTCGCTCAATGAATCGTGCAATTACTGTCACGAATCGAACGCTCCGAGCTCGGGGTATCTCTCAGGGGTGGCGGATGGGTCTGAAATCGGCCGGAGGGCAAGTATTTATAGGTTGGAGGTCTCGGACGGGCTGGTGATGGAGCGAGGTTTAAGGGGTTCGTGGGACGTCACTGGAGGTCGACGTGGGTAATGGAGTAGCTGGCGAGGATAAGGGATGAGTGGGGAAGGACGTGGAGGAGATGGTGGTCGTCGACGGTGGAGGGAGCGCGGCTGAGAATAGGAAGGGTCTGCCCCTCCCACAAGGTGGAGAACGTGGGAGAGTGGGGCGCTGGAGGTGGAAGACGAAGTCTCCACCGTTGGATCTTGTGATCCAACGGTGGTGATCGAGGCGGGATGGAGCGGTAGGATGGAGATCAGGGCGCGGTGATCTGAGCGTCAGGAGCCCTCCACGTGGCGCGATGGGGGCGAAGTACGCGCAAGCGGTGTGGATTGCATCAGGAGTGGCTTAATCCAAAGGACGTAATGGCGCCAGGTGTCATGCGGAGGGGAGGGTGCTGACGAACGACGGAGATCAGATATGAGGAAAATTGAAGGGCTGCGATGCACGGCGGGCTGAGCGGTTGAGATGGAGGGATGGAGTGCGTCATCCAATGGCGCAACACGTGCCACGTGGCGCGCTGATGAAGAGGCGCAAACGGGCGGTTGAGATGAGGCAGGGGACTTGATCTGGCGGTTGAGATGAGTGGCGTATGTGGAAGCGGTGTGGACCTTGGATCTGGAAGACCATCCAACGGCTGAGAGGTGCGGCGGCTAGGGCAAGGGGACGGGCCGCGTGGCGCACCCAGATGGCGCCACGTGGCCTGCTGTGAATGACTGGAAAGAAAATAAGTGTAGAGAGAAGAGGGGGCCGAATTTGGAAAAAACTCAAAACATGAAAGTTGTAGATCTCGATGAGATCTACAAGTTTCATGTTGACCAAAGACGAGATGTGGTCAAATATGATACAAAAATACAAAGATACAAATATACATACATGTAGTATACAAAGAGGCCCAAAAACCCAACTTTTTCATACGAGCTCCAAATTGGATGAAATTAGTCTCATTTTGAAGGTCTTTTAATGTGTATTATTCTAAAAGTGAGTAGACCTATTTTGGAGTTTGTATGAGGGAACTATGGGTATTTTATGGTCCACGGGTTTTAGGGCTTTATTGGCTATTTTACAAGGGGGATTTCTGGCTTTCTTCCCTATATTATTAACTAAGGAGTACATGTTATAAGGAAGATGTTATTTTGATAAGTGGATAATTTACAAGGGATTTTGGCTTCTTATTTAAATGCTAATGGAGTGCTAAAATGCATGTATTATGTATGCATGCATGAATGCTATTTATGCATTATAAAGGGAAATATGCCTCTATTTACTCTGGAACAAGGCTCTATTTTTAACTAGTAGAGTGATGAATCACAGATTCATCAGTATATTGGAGACGAAGAAGCTCGAAGAAGCTCCAGCGACGAGTCCGGTCAGTGACGAATATGTCTCCTGCAGTGCTAGTGAATGCCAAAAAGATGGTTATTGTGCTCGCATGGATTCAGTGAATGCTCAAGGCCTTATGGCGTGAAAAGGTGGAGTGGTCGACGTGCTCTTCCGTCGGGAGGGGCGGAGCAGTGGTGGAGATGGCTTGATGCGTCGTGAAGGTGAACGGAAGGGCACATAAAGATGGTAGCTTCGATGCGAATCTCGATCGATGATCAGGTGAGGGTGCTATTGAGCGGAGAGGGCGGAGAAATTCGGAGAAGATCAGAGGGGAAGAAGAGGAAGATCGAAGAAGAAAATGGATGCGTCTACCTGGGGATGGAGGCTCGAAATGAAGCCGCCGGTCGTCGCTCTAGGGTCGGCAGGGGCCCGAGCTCGTGCATCTCAATGGAGGAGCTGCTGCATGGTGAAGCTCGCCGTGGATCTCGTCAGAGAAGAACCGCTGTTGTCCCTCGCTCTCAAGCCTAGTCTCTATCACCGATCGCTAGAAGGGAGCTCTAGGGTCTCTCGTGCAAGGGAAGATGGGGCTGATGATGGTCGGAGGCGGAATATTTAAAGAGGGAAGGTGGTGGTCCGATGATGGTGGAGGTGGTTTGCGTGGAAATTGTGGAGCGACACGGAGGGGATCATGGAGATAGTGGACTCCCGCGAGGGTGGTGGAAGTTGGGTCTTAGATGTGAGCTCGTCGGGAAGTGGAGATAGTGGCTGGAGAAGCGAGGGAAATGGAAAGGGGCGGAGATGGTTGGCGAGGTGGGCGACGCGGGCGAGGGGACTTCGGGAGATTGACGACAAACTCTCGACCATTGTATCTAGCGTCCAACAAATCTGAGTGGGGCGCTAGGGAGTGGTTGGGATTAGATCAGAGCAACGCCATCGAAGGGCGTAGAGAGTGCCTCATGGCGAACGGCAGAAGCGGCACTGACGAACGTCCACGATGAGATCGGGAAATGGGATTAGA
This sequence comes from Ottelia alismoides, assembly GCA_037367405.1. Classification (NCBI taxonomy): domain Eukaryota; kingdom Viridiplantae; phylum Streptophyta; class Magnoliopsida; order Alismatales; family Hydrocharitaceae; genus Ottelia; species Ottelia alismoides. The sequence goes on along the minus strand of JAZKJV010000815.1, from coordinate 425,764 downwards.
GTGCTGGAATCAAAGCGGAAAGGAATGATGGAGATTAAAGCATCAAGGCTACGTTCAGGCGGACGTGAGTGCGACACGTTGCCAAAGGAGAATCCGACGCTTGCGAACAAATGAGATGGCATCTGGAGTTTGATCGGAGGGTTGAGATAAGGGCAGAGATGGACGGAGGCGATCTGGAGAGAAGGAGAGCAATCATACGATGATGGAGCGCACCACGTGGCACAAGGAGGTGAAGGCGCTGGTGAGCGGTCCAGATGCAATTTGGAGTTGATCAGACGGTTGTGAGATGATGCGGGCGTAGACGGCTGAGATGTAGCCCGATTGAAAGCCATCCAACGACTGAAAGGTGGGGTGCATGGCGCGTGCATAGACGGGCTACGTGGCACAACCAGAAGGCGCTACGTGGCCCAATCAGATTATTGCGAAGAAGAAATGGAGAAACGAGGGAGAAAATGACCGAATTTGGAGAAACTCAAACATGAAAGTTGAAGATCTCGATGAGATCTACAAGTTTCATGTTGACAAAAAACGGAAATGAGGTCAAATGAAGTGATGAAATACAAGGGTACAAATACAAATACATACAATATACAATGGGGGGGGGGTCAAAACCCAAGTTTTGCATACGAGCTCCGATTTAAATGAAGTTGGTCTTGTTTTGAAGGTCTCTGAATGTATATTATTTTAAAAATGAGTAGACCTAAATCGGATGCTGTATGAGAGAGATATACACATTTTAAGGTTCATGGTCTCAACCTTGGACTCGGATTTTATTGGTCAATTTTACAAGTTAGCAATTATATTGGTTTTTTTCTTGTATTAGTGTTAGTAATATATACACTATAGAGTTGATTTTATGGAGTTTGGAGTTAATATAAAATACATAAAATAGGTGATTTTTACAAGTGAGTTTGGCTTCTTATTTAATGCAGATGTGAATGCTAAAATGCTGGTATTATCTATGCATGCATGAATGCTAATTATGCAATGTAAGTAGAAATACGATGCTAATTACTTAGGAAAAAAGCTCTATTTTTAACTTTTAGAGTGATGAATCACATATTCATCAACCCCCTATACTTAAACCTAGCTCGTCCTCGAGCAACTAAAATGAAATGCAAAAGTGAAATGATTTTGGGTTCCATACCAAGGTCATGAACAGAAGGTGAAAATGGAGCTTGACTCGACCCTTGGATTAATTGTGTGGTGGAACCTTATTGGGATCTGAATTTAAGTCCTAACATACTTTAAGTTCTACAAGTCTTCTATTCAAGATGCCTCAACAGTCAGGTTAGAACAAATCCTCATACACAAATTTCTGATGACTATGATTCTTACTTGTACTGTGTAAGTGAAAAATAGCCCTCCACATCAGAAGTGGCAAAGAACTAGCCTCCTTTAACAAGATAACTCTAATTCCTTGGTCCAGTAACTCTTTCCTCGAGGAGCGAGGTATTCCCTTCTAAGTTCAAGTGCGACCAGCTCAAGAAAACGGGGTGGAGAGAAGAATGGACGGTAGTTAGTGTAGCTACCTATCCCAGGATGCTTGACCAGTGTAGCCAAGTCATCCATATACTAGCTTCTTGTAATATTCATACTCCGACAGGTATTTTATTTTCAATCAACCCTGTCCATTTTTTTGGAGTTCTTACATTTTTTTTGAACTATATATAAGATGCAGCATGCACATCAGGAGTTTTTCTTGTTGAGCCAGTAGACTATCCCTCTTTTGAAGCATTATTGCAACCCACAACATCCCATCCTTAGATGTCAACACCATCAGACTAGGTTGAGATGCACTTCCCTCCCTAAAGGACGATGGAAGTTTCCACCCGTGTGCTACTCCAAGCCAAAGGATTCTACCTCCTTACCACCTCATCAATGAAGAGCTATGTGCATGGTGCTTGTCCAAGTTAGGTCACTGTCTAAAAGAATCGTGAGTGTGCATGAAATATTCTATTTAGACTAATCAAGATGACATGCGAACATAGACTTGCGGACTCAAAGAATTAAGTCACTTGACCTGAAAAATCTTAACTCTAGTTCCTATAAGGTTCCTATGAAATTAGGTGGATTCAAACCAAGTCCCTCCTCAACATCTATTCATAACTTGGTTCAGAACCCACTAACTTTTCACTTTGCATATGCTAGATATGTAGATGAGGTGCAGGTGACATGCTATGTAGATGAATGCAAGACTCTTTTTTCTTTCCTTAAATGTAGGGATGATATGCAAGAGTAAATAAGAAGCCTTTGATTTTGTTTTTTCCACAAAATTATACAAGAGTATTATAAATATACATGTATTTTACAATTTTTTTTCAAATTTTACCCACCCCGTAATTGTTGTATAGTATATACAAAAATACACAAAGTACGAGCCATGGGTAAAGTATATATGTAATATATACACACCCCCCTATACTTAGCGTGTGCTATGTCCTCAGAGCACGAAAAGAGAGGAAAAGACATAGCTCGTGTTAAGCGTAGAAGAGCTAAAATAAGAAAAATGTATAGAAGTCGTCCTACCCCCCTATACTTAGGCTCTGGCAGCCTACGTGTAGAAGAAGATCAAAAATAGGGTGGATGAGGTTAAGAGGGGAAATCAAGGAGTATATACATGGCAGGCATCGGTTCCCCCTATACTTAGGCTCAGGTCAACCTAAGTATAGGATATGAGTGGATGTGAGAACTGATGAGATCAGGAGGATGTAGAGCAAATGGTGAATAGACTCGGGTCACTCTCCCCCTATACTTAGGATCTGGTCATCCTAAGTATAGTCATAAAATGAAAAGATATGGAGCTAGGGCAAGTGATTGGAGTCGCGGGAGGGAGGGAAAGAATATACAAGAAGGGTGAGTATATACAAGGATCATGATCTGAATCTTTTCGATGCTGCTGATGGTGAGAGCTTACTGTTGTAAGGTCTCATGCACAGCTTTATGTGTGTCTACAGAGTGTTCCTTGCACATGAAAACAATCTCCTCAACATGGACTAACTGTTCATTGGGTTCGACAAAGTATTTCAGGAGTTGTCCATTAGCTAGGGATGTCTGTGCTCCATCTGTAAGATCTGAGATCTCTACACATCCACTATCATGCACAACACGGACTATGAACGGACCTGCCCACTTGGATTTTAACTTACCTTGGAAAACCTTCAGCCTCGCATTGAACAACCATACCTTCTGTCCAGGAACAAAGGTCTTTCGTCTGATATATCTATCGTGTCAACGCTTTTACCTTGTCCTTGTACACCAAACTGTTGTCATATGCTCGGTTTCTGATCTCCATAATTTCAATCAGATTCATCTCTCTCTGTTTCTGCCCTAGGTGTGTGTTCCAGTTGATCTTCTTGATTGCCCATTCGGATTTATGCACTAATTTTGCGGGAAAATGGCACGTCTTCCCAAACACCATCTTGAATGGAGAGGTTCCTAATGGTGTCTTGTAAGCTGTCCTATAAGCCCAAAGGACCTGATCCAAAATCTGAGACCAGTCCTTCCTATCTGGGTGGACAAGCTTCTGCAATATGGTCTTCACATCCCTATTCGACACCTCTGCCATGCCATTGGTCTATGGGTGGTAAGGACTAGTGGCACGTTGTTCGATGTCGTAATCCTTTAAGAGTTTCTTCACGTCTCTGTTCACAAAATGGCTACCCCCATTGGATATCAACACTTTGGGGATCTCGAACCTAGAGATGATGTGATCTCTAATAAATTTACAGACAGTCCTGCTATCTGCGGCTCGGGATAGTCTCCACCCACCTTGACAGATAGTCTACCGCAAGAAGGATATATTCGAAACTATGGCTAACCTGGAATGGGCCCATGAAGTCGATGCCCCAGGCGTCAAAGACATCACAAATGATGACAGGATGCATTGGCATCTCATCCTTGGAACCAACGGTTCCTCCCATTCGCTGGCATACTGGGCACGACTTCGTAAAGGTGAGCACATTGCGAAACAGAGTAGGCCAGTATAAGCCACATTGTAGTACCTTTCACGCGGTCCTCTTCCCGGAGTGGTGTCCTCCTGCCTCCAGACTATGGCAGAAAGTAAGGACACTATGATATTCCTCCTGAGGAATATACCTCCTCCAGACACAATCCGGTCCCTCAAAGAAAAGGATCGGATCCTCCCAATAGTAATGTCTCGCATCGACTTAAGTCGGTCTATGTAGCTCTTGGGCCAATCTTCGAGAACTTTATTGGAGACAAGATAGTTCACTATATTGGCATACCATGGGAGTGAGTCGATAACAAAAACCGATTCATTAGGGAAGGAGTCTCGAATAGGCGTATCATCAGAAGTATCCATAATTTTGAGACGGGAGAGGTGATCAGCTACTACATTTTTCTTTTCAGGTTTATCTCTGATGTCCAAATCAAATTCTTGGATGAGTAAAATCCACATAAGAAGACGCGCCTTCGCATCTTTCTTTTCCATTAGATACCGTAGTGTTGTATGCTTCATGAACACAATCACCTTAGATCCAATTAGATGAGATCTGAACTTATCCAAGGCGAACCCTACCACAAGCATCTCCTTTTCGGTAACCGTATATTTACGTTGAGAGGTATCAAGAACTTTGCTTGCATAGTGAATGGCAAATGGAACACCATCCCTCCTCTGACCTAACACAGCCCCAACAGCAAAATCTGAGGCATCCGTCTTGATCTCAAAAGGAAGAGACCAATCTGGGGCTTGTTGGATCGGGGCGTCCATGATCATCCCTTGAAGTTGCTTAAAGACATCAAGACATTTATGATCAACAATAAACTCCATGTCTTTGCCTAAAAGCTTAGTTAGCGATCGGGTAATCTTTGAAAAATCTTTGATAAATCTCCGATAAAATTCAACATGTCCGAGGAATGACCGCAACTATTTCACATTGGTTGGTGGCTGGAGTCGTCCGATCATGTTCACCTTGGCAGGGTCAACCTCCATTCCCCTCTTAGAGATGACATGCCCCAACACAATGCCCTCCCTCACCATGAAGTGACTTTTATCCCAGGAGAGCACCAGATTAACCTCACAACATCTTTTGAGGACTCAGTCCAGATTTCTAAGACATCAATCGAAGGAATCACCATGGACCGAGAAGTCGTCCATGAAGACTTCCAGGAATTCACCGACCATCTCAGCGAATATTGCAATCATGCACCTTTGAAATGTACCGGGAGTGATGATTACAATATATATTGGTATAATACGATAAAATTATGCGAAGATCAAACCCAATATTTGACATATAATATGCAATCTTGCATAACTCATATGTTATTTATTCCATAATTACAGAGGAGAAAATCGTGATATCCAGATAAAATACCCTAAAAAATATCCATTCACAAATTATGTATTGATTATATATGGTGAGAATATATTTAAATACTAAATTTCCTTGAATAAATCATCTACATTAAAAGAGAAAATGAAAGTGTAATGGATGTAATAATATATCATCCAACATGTTGAATTCCATTGACAGTTTGTGGGAAATAAAATGGGAGGGTCAAGAGTGAAAAATTCCCACTCTTTAATATCATACATGTATATGCACCATCTCTATTTACTCTCTCTTTCTCCCTCCCATTTCCCATGAAAGAGCCGTCCATATCCTTCCCTCTTACCCATGCATGAGACTCTTTATTTTTTTTGTCTTACATGAATTTATTGTTTTTGTCATACATGCATGTGACTCTTCATTTGATCTTGCATGCATACACCTTATATAAAAGGGGACCCCTTCCCCCATGCAAGAGACTCACGTACTCTCTCTCTCTCTCTCGTTATTTTCATGCATGCACACACCTCTCTCGCCCCCCTCTCTCTTTATTCTATCTCCCTCTCTCTCATTTTTTCTCATGCAGGTGAAGGCATAGGCACGCCCAGCGGCCACCGTTCTCCAGATCCTTCCCCGCGGGCATCATCTTCTCCTTCAGCGCGCACCGATGTCCATCTTGTCACTGCCCGCAGCTGCGCACCGCAGCAGCACACCCAACTCACTTTCCTCTCATCCAGTCCGTATGCGCCATCTCCCGCGCACCGGCGTGCGCCTCCAGCCGCTGTTCTCCGCATTCCAGCGTGCCACCATCCTTTAGCGCGACCTGCGTGCCCCACCTGCCTTGCGCACGAGCGGAGTCCATCCTCGCCGTACGTAGCACCACTACGATTCCAGGCCCTTCATGACAGTTGCAGCCTCCAGCCGAAGGCCTCCTCCAGGCACCTGGACTCCTTCCTCCTCGCGTCTCACCAGCATCGCGCACATGCACCTTCTCCAAATCACTCCTTCCAGGCCCACGCATGCGAGATCATTTCAAGCAAGTTTCCCATTCTCTAGTCGTGGGTGCAACTTGCAACTTGCACCCTACGTGCATGCATAAGGGAAATAAACTCTCTCCCTCATAGTTTCTCTCTCTTTATTCTATGTTTTTAATGTCAATTGCATTTTAAGTCTTGAACTTTTCTTCATTTCAAATATTTCTAGCATATAACTTAGTCTTTACAGTAATTAGATTGCATACATTAGCATCCATAATTCTAATCAATTGTCGCATGCATTAAAATGTTGAATTGAAAATCAAACTTGCTTGGTCCTCGTGGATTCGAACCTCTACTTGCCGTATACTTTTTGCATACATTCATCGTGCTCGTAGTTGTAGTATTATTTGTTTGACAACGGTTTATCGTGGGAAAACAATGACTTCATTAAATCATCATTTTAAATCGTGCAAAATCGTATCAATATTTTGGCGCAGTTGTCGGGGACTAGGCAACATTTGCAATTTTTTCTTCATTCATAGCTTATTTTCGATATTCTAATCCGTGCAATTTTTTTATTTTCAGGTACTTGAACTCCGAAAAAGAAAAAAATGAAGATCCATGCATTTTTTAGCGAACTTGTAATTTATTTTAAGTAGAAAAATTTTGTAATCTTAATTTCTCCCCCCTTCTCGGAAAAGCTCGCCATCAACAGGACAAAATATTATGGATTAGCGCCAGAAGTGCAGGCACTGTGAGCCCCTATTTCTCTTAGGCATCTTAGGTTTTTAAATATTTGCATTTGTTTGTGCTCCGAATTTAAACCGAAAAAAAATAAAAAAATACTTCTTCTTTGCATCATCTCTATGGTCTTCTCCCTCTGCTCACCTAAAAAGATCACCAAAACATGCTTTATCACACTAAAAAGATATGCTTGAAAGGCCACCACAGTGGCCCGAGCAGAAAGTGGGCAAAATTTCTGAATGCTTGTTTTGATGCACATGCATGACACAAAAATCACGATCACATAGAACCCTTGGATAGAAACAAAAATCCCTGGTGCTAAGTGGGAATGTAGAGAGAAATCGTAACTCCTCGATGCATTGGGGCACATGTTCTTGTGGGAAGAACAGATCATCGATCTGAGTACCGCACCCTGGATTCCCCAGCCGGATTAGGACATCGATTTCTCACAATCTTCCACACTCATCTCATCTTTAAGGACTCTAATTTCTCTGAAAACTTTTGTTGAATCACTAAACTAAAATCGAAAAGATAACAGCTTCCGCGGCAATTTTTTGTGTGAGTTGGTGAATCAACAAATTGTTTGGTGTATTGTGCTGTGTATGCTAGGTCTTAGGTTTCTGAAAAATCCATTGCAACAATCTTTAGATTACGATCTAGTCTGTAAATCCTACCCGTCTCCTTTGACTGAAAAATATGAAAATTCACCTAGGAGACATGGGAGCAGAGAAACCGAACACCATGGACCTCATATTCCAACAACTTCAACTTTTGAGAGAAGAGAATGCGACAATCCGACATACCATAGCTCCTCTCATCCGACCACCACCCATCAGAACACGCTATTTCTCTGCAGCAGAGGACACAGTCCATTGGGTCCAAAATCACACCCAACCCAAACAGTTGATTGAGTCCTTACTGACTCAACCAACCTCAGCTGTAGGTTTTGATGCTTTGACCCAGGCCATTCAATAACTGGCTGCAACACAACAAAAGTCCAATCAAGACAATACACTAAGTGAGAGACCCAACATACTTGAACGACAGTTATTTGCCAATGCCAAGGCACATTTTGACTATGAAGATGAGAGAGTGGAATTGAAAATCAATGATAAAGATATTCCCGTGGATCATGTCACCCTACTTCTGGTGACTCTGAAATTGAGGACTGTGGATGGATAGAGAACTGTGCTATTCTTGATGATTTTGCCCCTGTCCATCTTTCCAAAGACCCTCTGGAGGTTAGTCTGAACACCTCACAACTCACTCATAAGGACATGTCTCATCTAGACTCTGCACTTGAAGCCCCACCATGTCCTCTCAATGGCGGACAATTTTTTAATTAGATGACGCCTGGGAAACACTAAACACTGATCTCAAATTAACTTCAGCCCTGGGTATGCCAAAGATGAAGACATGTTTTGATGATAACATTGATCCTTCCTCAAACGATTTTGAAAGTTATGAACCTCGGTGTATTAATGATATTGATTAGTCTGAAACAAAAGTTAAAATTGAGGATGGCACTTATGTTGAGTGTTAAGAAGAAATAGAAGGAGATATACCATTTGATGTTGATTCCGGATGTGATTTTTCAATTAAGGAAAGTACAGATTTTGAGCTGGAATCTGAGGACATATCAGACAATGAGTTGACTTCTTCACGCACCAAAACTCCCTTCCAACCAACACATGATGATATGCTGAAGATTTTTTGCGATGACTCGTTCAAAGATGAAATTTCCAATTCCATTACCCCCACCACAAGGAAAGAAGATCAAATCAATTCAGTCGATGACTATATGGATACATCTTCTACTATCGAGTCTGATCAGAGTGATTTTCTATTCTCTAATCTTTTTTGGGATGATACCAAGGAACTACTCAAAATAATCGAAGAAAATCATCCATTAGCCAATATTCCCCCGCTCCTGGCCTCTGAATCTCCTAATCATATGTCTTGGAAAGAATCATCTTTGTGGCTCAAGAAGAGAACTGAAATGAAATTCACAATATATGCCACTAAGGATAGCCATGATGATTATTTGAGGGAAAATGATGATTTATCACAATATACAGAAGACCTCATGGAGGAATCAATTCTTGATCATGTAGAGCTCGACTTCAATACATCATATCTGGTCCATGAGCCCTTCACCAGTCCACCCATTTCCCTCCCATCACATCCAATCGAAGATCAAACTGATTCATCTCTCATTCCGATTCATCAAGCAATTAATGTCTTCATCGTATTAATGAGAGCACACATTTATCAAATTCATCAACCACACTCTCACATCTGGGCCAGGATATCCGTATCATATCAAGAGTTTCATTTAGGTTTTCTGAATATAACTTCTGCACTCACACGCAACACTGGATACTCTTGATAAGCTGAATCGTCGAGTTGGGATGCTAAACCAACAACATTTTGTGGGTCCACACCCATAGGTATCTTTTCCTTTATTTGTATCCTTCTCTTTCCTCTTTGCATTAGATAAGTATGGGGGTCCACCTCCACACTTTACAAAAAAAATAAACAAAAAAAACAAACAAAAAAAACCAAAAAATGCTTTTCATCCTCCTTTTATACCTTGTCTTCACCATGAGGACATGTTTTCTGATAAGTATGGGGGGTGTGCCTGCTTAGTTTTCAAAAATTACATACTTTTCAAAAAAAATCCAAAAAATTTGCAAATTTCAAAAAGAAAGAAAACCACCAAAAATACGTCCTTCCTAGTTTTATCTTATTTTGTTGAGAAAACAAATCTTCACTACGTAGATTATAGACTGAGGTTGAGTTGACCCTAATTTACTTAACTTCATCAGAATTTCACTAGGTGTGAGTTTTTAAGCTTTCTTCAGGTCCATATGGACTTTATTCTGTCAGTTCCACTAACTCCACTGGTGAATGAACTTCTGTATCTAACTAGATCACCTGAGCAACTAGTAGCACTCTTAAACTCTTCAGTGGATATTAAACAACTGCACATTGCACTTAGCTTGATTGAGTTTATTTTACGAGGTACAATTACAATCTAGTTGAGGCGAGGAGTTGTCCTCTTGGTTGTGCCAATGCCTGAACCTTGTCTATAGTCAGTGAAGGAGCCTGACTCAGGGGAAAAATGATCTCTCTAGTCTAAGTATGTCAGCAAATAAGCCAGTATCGTGCCTCCAAAAGTCAATATTAAGCCGATACTACTTTTGATGCCAAATCCAAAATAAAAATACCACAAAAAGACATATCACAATACAAAAGAATGCCAAAAACCACCAATCATGCAAAGATGTGCGAAGCAAAATCAATGAAAGAAGACCACCAAATAACCCTTCTTCACCATAAAGCCGTGATAGCAGCCCAATGATGCTACCTAAAATCTTAGAAGAGGCCTAAAGAGGCCCAAGGTTATGCTCTGCAAAAGAAAAAGAATGAGAGCAACAGACCAAAGCGGTCTACGGAAAATCCCGAAAATTAAGTCCCATTCTCCAATAAACTATGACCTATTTTTTTATGCTGACATACTTGGGTGTAAAGAGAATATGCCTGAATCCAGGTGAGGACTGAGGCTATATTTGTAGGGAATCATTCGGTACGTTGATAGATTGTGTTGTTAGCTCGTTCTCTTGACTCACGAAAGCTAAACATCACTAACACTATTTATATCCATTCAAGGCCAAAGATAATACCTGTTTCTTAGGGATGAGCTGACTTGATCGACCTTCTAAAACCATGTCTGATTTTGTTAGAACTGAGAGACTGTTGAAACTACAAAACTCAAGTCAAGTCGACTATTCAGACAAATCATTAATCCATGGGTCGACTCTACTGAGGTTTGTGAATTTGTGTGGTTAGGATCTGAATCTCGAGACTTTGTGGGTATGTATGCTGCAAACCCTCACCCAATCTATCTTGGCTGTTTTTCTTATCCTTCATTATTACTTATCTTATTCTTGCTCCGGATTAGCAAGATTTAAGTATGGGGGTGTGATGATTACAATATATATTGGTATAATACGATAAAATTATGCGAGGATCAGGCCCAATATTTGACATATAATCTGCAATCTTGCATAACTTATATGTTAGTTATTCCATAATTACAGAGGAGAAAATCATGATATCCAGATAAAATACTCTCAAAAATATCCATTCACATTATGTATTGATTATATATGGTGAGAATATATTTAAATACTAAATTTCCTTGAATAAATCATCTACATTAAAAGAGACAATGAAAGTGTAATTGATGTAATAATATGGCATCCAACATATTGAATTCCATTGACAATTTCTTGGAAAGAAAATAGGAGGGTCAAGAGTGAAAAATTCCCACTCTTTATTATCATACATGCATATGCACCATCTCTATTTACTCTCTCTTTCTCCCTCCCATTTCCCATGAAAGAGCCGTCTATATCCTTCACTCTTACCCATGCATGAGACTCTTTATTGTTTTTGTCTTACATGAATTTATTGATTTTGTCATACATGCATGTGACTCTTCATTTGATCTTGCATGCATACACCTTATATAAAAGGGACCCCTTCCCCCACGCAAGAGACTCACGCAATCCCTCTCTTGTTATTTTCATGCACGCACACACCTCTCTCGCCCCCCCTCTCTCTCTTTATTGTATCTCCCTCTGTCTCATTTTTTCTCATGCAGGTGAAGGCATAGGCACGCCCAGCGGCCACCGTTCTCTAGCTCCTTACCTGCGGGCATCATCTTCTCCTTCAGCGCGCACCGGCGTCCGTCTCGTCACAGCCCGCAGCTGCGCACCGCAACTGCACACCCCAGCTCACTTCCCTCTCATCCAGTCTATACGCGCCATCTCCCGCGCACCGGCGTGCGCCTCCAGCCGTTGTTCTCCGCACTCCAGCGCACCACCATCCTCTAGCGTGACCTGCGTGCCCCACCTGCCTTGCACATGAGTAGCGTCCATCCTCGCCGTACGTAGCACCACTGCGATTCCAGGCCCTTCACAACAGTTGCAGCCTCCAGCCGAAGTCCTCCTCCAGGCACCTGGACTCCTTCCTCCTCACGTCTCACCAGCCTCGCACGCACGCACCTTCTCCAAATCACTCCTTCCAGGCTGCATGCGCACGAGATCGTTTCAAGCAAGTTTCCCATTCTCCAGCCGTGGGTGCAACTTGCAACTTGCACCCCACGTGCATGCATAAGGGAAACAAACTCTCTCTCCCTCATAGTTTCTCTCTCTTTATTATATGTTTTTAATGTCAATTGAATTTTAAGTCTTGAATTTTTTCTGCATTTCAAATATTTCTAGCATATAACTTAGTCTCTACAGTCATTAGATTGCATACATTAGCATCCATAATTCTAATCAATTGTCGCATGCATTAAAATGTTGAATTGAAAATCAAACTTGCTTGGTCCTCGTGGATTCGAACCTCTACTTACCGCATACTTTTTGCATACATTCATCGTGCTCGTAGTTGTAGTATTATTTCTTTGACAACGTTTTATCGTGGGAAAACAACGACTTGATTAAATCATCATTTTAAACCGTGAAAAATCGTATCAACAGGGAGCATTGCATAACCCAAAGGACATGCGCTTGAAAGCATAGGTACCAAAGGGGCATGTGAAAGTGGTTTTCTCCTGGTCCTCAGGAGCAATAGCTACTTAATTGTAGCTCGAGAACCCATCTAAAAAGCAGAAGAATTCTTTTCCCGCTATTTTTTCTAAGATCTGATCAATGAATGGTAGGGGAAAATGATCCTTCTTCGTCATAGCATTCAAGTGTCTATAATCCGCACAGACACGCCACGACGTGGGTACTCGTGTCACGATCTCCTCTTCGTCCTCATTGGTGGTCGTCTGAATTCCTGACTTTTTTCGGACAACATGGATAGGTGCCACCCACTTGGAATCGGAGATGGGGTAAATAAAACCCACGTTACACCATTTCTTAATCTCCTTCTTCACGACATCTCGTAAATTTGTATTCAACCTATGTTGGAATTCATGAGAGGTTTTAGCTTCATTCTCTAGGTAGATGTGGTGCAAACACAGAACGAGATTTATCCCCTGGAGATCAGAGATGCTCCAGCCTATCGCCTTGCGGTTTTTCTCCAGGATCTCTAGCAAGCGAGATTCCTGCTCCTCGTTCAATCATGAACTGATGATGACCAGATGTTTCCTCTCTTGTCCCGTAAAGAAGGCGTACTTAAAGGTTGTGGGTAATGGTTTGAGCTCAGGTAAGGTTTGATCATCAAGGAAGTCTGGCTCAATCAATTCTGGCTCTATGTTGGTAGTGGCTGGATCTATCTTTGAAGTAACTGCCCCCAACTCATTCAGTTCTAGAGTCGGATTGTCAGAAGTATCCAAGCAATCGGCAAAAACCACATCCGACTCATCATCCTCATCTTCTAATTGTCCTAAAGAGGGAAGGACTGACAGACCCAGCTGGGCCTCTACGTCATCGAAGATGTAGGGGGATGCAATTTCTACGTTGTACTAGCTCCTAAGGTTCTCGCAAACTGTCTCATGCACAAGATCTTCTCCAAAGGAGAGGGATTCATCGGTATTAGTTGGGTTCTGTCTCCATGGCCCAACGATGTCTACATGAAACAATCTACTTCTGACGAAGAGTACTCGGTGCTATATTCGGAATCAGGCCTCTGCCACCTTGTCTGCTTCATCTCAAGTTCCTCATCTCCGCCTGGAGTTTGGAACTGAATTTTCCCGATCTTATAATCAAATAAGGCCCCTGCTGTTCTGAGGAAGGGCCTTCCTAGAATGATATGAGAATCTCTCCAATTTTGAAGGGTCTCCATATCAAGGACTGTAAAGTCCACCATGTGATCCTGACCCTCGACTTTGATGATAACGTTCCTCAATTCTCCCTTGGACCTCTTGATTGATTTGTCTGCGAACTGGAGTAAGGCTCTGGATTTCCTAAGAGGTCTTAGATTTAGCCGCTCATAGAGGGTTGTGGGAATCATATTAATTGAGGTTCTATTATCTAGGAGAGTGCGTGCAAACACGGTGTCTTTGACATGACTCACCACATAATGAGCACCCATGTCCCTTCGCTTCCTTAGAAACACATTCTTAATGGCGCAAGTAGTGGCTACTGACAAAACGTGTTTCTCAACATGGCTTTTGGTTTTCCTGCTGACCCTAGTAGGTGTGCATCTCACCTTAAGGTACTTCTGAAATGCAGGTGTCATATCCACATACTTATCGAAGGGGATTGTGATCTTGATATACTTGTTGCAGAACTCTACTATCTCAGGGTCATCTTTTTGGATTTTTTGGTTTTCTTCTTTCTACCCTTAAGGGTACGGGGAAAAGGGATTATTGATGATAACTCAGATTCTGAAACTAAAAGATTTTCATTTAAATGGGAAATTGAATTCTGTACAGGACTCTGACTCTGACTCTGACTCTGACTCGAACGAAAAAGAAATTCCTTTGGCGAAACAGGTGATGCATCTTCTGCGACTTCGGGTGCGTCCTCCTCAGATGAAGGTGCGGGCTCCTCATTAGTTTTACCTGATTCACTGCTGGTGCTCCTCTCTGTCTTCTATCCATGGTGCCTTGAGGACTTGGAAATCCTCTTGTTATGCTAGTGATGGTGATGGTGGTGCTGCTCCTCTGCCTCCAAGTTCTCCTCAGGTAGAGACTTGGCGGCATCTTCCTCATGTGCCCGCGCTCGATTAGGTACGGTCACGGTCCTTCCGCTCTTGAGGGACATATGATTAACATTATCATAAGAAAGAATCTCGTGTTCAGATAGAGAATAATTTGTATAGTATACCTGGTTGCGTGGTCGGTGCTGACCCTGGTTCAGACTATTTGGCTTGGCCTAAACTTGGGCGGAAATCAGGGTCTTTGGTGCCATCTGTTGGTCCTAGGTACGTGAAACACGGTTCAGATCAGTTCTGATATCAGGTAATCATTCTGTATCTGCTGGACCCTATCGGTCAGAGTCTGGATGGCCAAGGTGAAGGACTCCAATTCATTAGTGGGAGGGACTTGCTACTGTTGACTCGAGGACGAGTGATTTGGCTGTCTATACTAACCTTGTTGGCCGTGCTGATACTGCTGCGGGTGGGAAGGTGGTAGAGGGCCTGTTGGCATGAGTGGAATGTGCGCTGCTGCTGGTGCTGCTGAGGCTGGTATCCTTGTCCTGGTCGGGACTGTACGAAGCACGGTGAGGAGACGGAGCTGGTTTCCTGGTAAGCTAGGGCCGGTCAGTGTGGCTGATCGTTCCCTATCCCCAATTGTCTGTTGACGGGGTCATGACTATACCACAACCCGTTGATCTTGAACACCTGCAGAGGCTCCTCGTAGACTGTCTCCACCTGTGGGGGTGCGTGGTGCTCCTGCTAAGTGTACTACTGCTCCTCAATCCAACTGATCTGAGGCCCATGTACCTGCTTCTATATAAGATGAACTCTATGTACAGGCACAGGTGATGCAGAAGGGGCATGTAGTCATATCTTGGCTATCATCTCAGTCAATTCCTCCACTTGTTTTGGCAATCGTGAAAGCACCTCAAGGTCAA